>ONZH01029245.1:322500-912146 GCA_900303285.1 Rhinella marina | reverse complement strand
TATTTTCATGATTTTTACAATTGTATATATTTTAGAACATATAGGGGGGATGGGGTTACAAGTGGTTTTCCGTATGTGTGTGGGGAAAAGAATAGGGCTCGTTAGGGACAGGTCCCTTCTCTAAAATATTTGCCACTCCAACCCTATGAATGGTACAGTTCATAAGGGATGGACTGAATGACAGTTAGTGCGGTGTTTATTCCCGCAGTTAGAATTTAGGTACTTTGACATCACCTCACCCTCCAGAAAGTTTGACCTGCCTTGTAAAGACCTGCGTTTCTGTCCATGAAAGAACTTCCTCAAAGACAGAATCTGCAAGCAAGATAAGAAGTGTCGGGAGAAAAAGTACTAAAGGAGGCCGTCCACCTGTTCTACGTGGATCGGCCTAGAGACTGAAGAGTGAAGCTGTCCCAGAGTCTAATCGACAAAGAGAAGGCAGTGGGGGCAGCTGATACTGGAAGACCGACACCACCTGAAGATCGCGAGTAGAGCCATCCCAGAGTCCAATCAACAAAAGACGACAGTGGGAAGAGCTGAGGCTTAAAGACCATCACTACCCAGATGTGAGGGTGAAGCCATCCCCGAAGTCCGACCAATTGAAGAAGACTGTGGGAGTAGCGGAAGCTTAGAGACAATGGTGTGCCATCCCAGAAGTCCGAACAACTAAAGACGACTGAGGGAGACGCTGGTGCAGGATACCGAGAGACGACGAGGATAGTTTGATCTGTGGACAGAGACGTCAGGTTACGGTGAAGGGCAGGGAAAAGGTCGCGTAACCACGAGGGGTGATGTCTCAGTACCTAAGGACCGGATCATTCTTCAGTCCATCCTGAATTGGTATCCATTGGGCGGGGTTGAGGAGGCAAATGTATCCCCACACTTCCGTCCCATTTCAATATGTCGTGTTCCCGACAACAGGGGGATTGTAGAAGGAAGTGTGGGCGCCGCCTACAATATATGCATATACACATACGTACATGCATATATGGGTGGCCCCAAATTGAGGGTCTGTGGCCCCATGGCCATGAAGGCCTGAAGCCCTGGTGGATGTGACTATCCACCAGGTGCTCTAACTGTATGTATATATATATATATATATTTATATATATATAGATATGTGTGCATGAGCCCCATTTGCTTGCACCTATATTTATATATATATATATTTATATATTTTAATGCCCCCTTTCATATATTAATGAACACATAATGCCCCTTTAAATGCCCCCTTTATCCTTATAGGATATATAATGAGGCCCCCTTTCCTTATATGCCCCCTTATATCCTCCAGAAGTATATAGATGCATGTACATGATCCCCAGTTATGTACATGTATCTATATACATGTCATAGCCAGGGTGCCCCCCCCCCATAGCCCCCAGCAGATGGACTATGGCCATCTGCTGGGGATAGCTGGAGACATGGGACTGGACTAATTAGTCCAGTCTCAGGTGCTTCAAAGGGACAGAAGATCGATATGATCTTCTGTCCCTTCTGTTAATTACCCTCAGCGCTGCTGGGGGCAATTAACAGGACAGGGAAACAATAGGTTTCCCTGTCTCTGCATGGCGCGTACCTCCGGCGCTTTGTAATTACAAACGCCGGAGATACAGTGCGCTCCCCAGGCGGAGGATCAAAGAGATCCTCCGCCCGGGAAACAGCGCGCGTCGGCGCGGTGACGTCATAGCACCGCGCCGGCGCTCGTGCACACAGCTGCCGGCGCGCTCGCTCGCCGGCAGCGCGGGGAGCACGGGAGCGAGCGCGACCGGTTTAAATAACCCGATCGCGCTGCGCTCCTCAGTTGAGCCGTGCCTCCCCAGCCTGAAGACCCCCCTGGAGACGAGCAGCAGAAGACCCCCTGGAACATCCCCTGGACGCAAACCCCTGGAAGGCTGAGTACTCCTGAACCCCTGCACCCTGCATAAACTCCTGCCCTATACCTGCCCAGCCTGTCCATTTACCCCTTGCCACCAACAACCCCTGCTCCAGACCCCTGCTCCCAGCATTAACCCCTGGTACCCCTGATTCTGCCCTGATCCTGCCCTACCCTGCTACCCCTGGATTAACCCCCTGATTGCCCCCTGCCTTTAACCCCTGGTGCTGCCCTGTATTCCCTGACCCAACCATAGCCCGGCACCTCTGCCCTGTATCCTGCCATTCCCTGCTACCCCTGGATTAACCCCTGATTGCCCCCTGCCAGCATTAACCCCTGGTAACCTGCCACAACCCCTGCCTTTGATCCCTGCTGTACCCTTGCCCTACCATTACAATTAACCCCTTCCCTGCCAATACCCTTATTCTTGTTGTACTGTGATTTAACCCCTTTGTTCCCAGGGACAGTAATTAGATTAGGTTGGGGAGGGCTGCTCTATAAGTGTGTGTGTGTTTTGTTTAGTTAGTATTGTGGTTGGAGTTAAACGGGATTGTGTAGTGTAGTTAGGGATTATTACTGTATTGTTAATAATTAATAAATAGTGTTATTATTTATAATACAGTGTACAGTATTTATTGCAGTGTTAACGTGTATTTTGAGTCCCTTTTAGGTCGTGTGAAAGGCAATAGAGTAGCACTTAGGCATAAATAGGCGGAACTAGCGGAAGCGGGTTGTGCCTATTTATGAATATTAATTATTGGTACGCCCCAAAACACCAATAATTAATATCTCCTATTACAATCTATAATGATGAGTAAATGATAGAGGTTGTCATCCGACCACACCAGCCTTATGATACATTGTGGGTCTGAGGTGTCATCCATCTCTGCCGTCAGCCGAGGCATGCTGGTGGCGTCACTAACACTCGAGGCTAGGCTGGTGGCATTAGCACCATGAGTCGTGTTTGCGTTACTGTCATGGGAGCGTTGGTTAGTGACCCTGGGATAATTATAGAAAGAAGGCCAGGGTCACATCATACAATCAGCTGAAAACTACATTTTTTTTGTGCAGCATAATTTCCTCTGCTCAGATATTCTTGGAAAATCTATTGGGGAAAAAACGAAAACCAGAGACACGGAATCCAGCCCTTCAACATGTCCAATTGTTGGGCAGGACTCGAGTTTTAGAAGTGTAGTTGTAATATCAGTCATCTTTAGGTAAAATAGTCCACTATTATAATAAGTTTTAATAATGGGGGAGATTTATCAAAACTGGTGCAGAGGAAAACTGGCTTAGTTACCCATAGCAACCAATCAGATTAATCCTTTCATTCTCCAATGGAGCTCTGAAAAATGAAAGGTGGAATCTGATTGGTTGCTATGGGCAACTAAGCCAGTTTACTGCATCTGTACGATAAATCACAGAGAGACAGTGGGGGAGATTTATTAAATCTGTTGTAAAGACGAACTGGTTTAGTTGCCTATAGCAACCAATCAGATTACACCTCTCATCTGAAAAATGAAAGATATTATATACAGCCCACACGTAGTAGTAGTAGTCCCAAGGGAGGCCTCCTGCTCCAGGAGCAACGTTAGGCCTTCAGGCCAGTAGGTATCCAGCTCGTGGTCTCCACTTTACATGCCCTGATTGAAATGTTGGTAAGTATGCTAAGGGTGGGTTCACAAAAACATTATTTGAACCCAGCCCAAGCCTTAGGGCCAGTTCACATGATTGATTTTGAAACTTAAAAAAATCAGCGCAGAATCCATGTGTCTTTTTTCAGCTCGAAAAAAAAAATATTTTTTTCATGCGTATTTTTTTACGTCTTTTTATTTTTAACCAATAGGTTCAATACAAAGCTGAATTTTCAACTTGAGGATTTTGAAGCAGATCTGCGCCAAAAAAGCACACAAAACGTACGGACTTACATGGAGCTTTTTTTTCTGCTTCCCATTCGATTCAGAGCTGATTCTGCCCCAAGATAGGGTGCGCTGCTTCTTTTTTCTACACATGTAAAAAAAGAACATGCTGCTTGCCATTAAAATGAAGGAGAGACTGTTTTGAGGTGTTTTTTGGAGCAGATTTTGAAGCAGAAACGCTTCAAAATCAGCACCAAAAAAAACTTAGTGTGAACTGGCCCTTAACGCTTCTTTCTCTTGAAGCCCAAACTCTTCTCTTATGGCACTTTGGATCATTGCTGCGGCCAAAGTCGGACTGGGGTGTCTAGGGCCCACCAGTAAAATTTATTTTGGGGGCCCACCGTATGGGGTTTTACTACTTTTGTTCAATAAAATTCCTTTTTTTAAAAGGAATAAAATCTTTTTGCATTGCAGCTTCCCAAGATCCATAACTTTTTTATTTTTCTTTCTATGGACTTGTATTAGGGCTTTATTTTTGCGGGACGACTTGTAGTTTTCTTTGGTATCATTTTGGAGTAAATGGCGCTTTTTGATAGCTTGTTATTAAGTTTTTTTCAGTGGCAACAAAGTATAAATTACCAATTCTGTCATTTGTTTTTACTTTTTCTTTTACAGCGTTCACTGTAGAGGATAGTTTACATGATATTTATGTAGTGTGGGTCGTTACGGATGCAGCAATGCCAAACATATGGGGGGATTTTTTTTTGCAATTTTTTCATTGGAAATTGTATTTTCAATGAAAAAAAGCATATTTTATTTTTACTGGAATTTTTATTATTTTATAAATGTGGGTTTTTTTTAACTTTTTTTTTATCACTTAATAGTCCCACAAGTGGACTATAACAGACAACATGTAAAGTGTTGAACTCTGTTGAGGTCACTGTTAAGTAGATGGGGTACTGTGGAGGCCACTAATAAAGGGGCAGCCGCTGTGGAGGTCACTGTTAAGGAGGCAGGGGACTGTGGAGGCCACTAATAAAGGGGAAGCTGCTGTGGAGGTCACTGTTAAGTCAGCGGGGTACTGTGAAGCCACTGTTAAGGCAGCGGGGTACTGTGGAAATCACTGTTAAAGGGGAGGAATGCTGTAGAGGTCACTGTGATGGAGAACACTGGGGATATCTTTTAACTTCACACACAAACATTATATAGTAATAGATGAATATAGAAATAGATGAAATATACCTGTGCAAAGCCGGATCCTTCTGCTAGTTATTAATATCAAATCCAGTCCATGCTGTTAGAGCAGGAGTGCCTCTCAGATGTAAAAGCCGGGCCCCCGCTCCCTGCTGTATGGAGGACCCGTGCAGCGTTTAGACTGGGCAACCGTAAAGAAGCAACGGCCCAGCCTAAGATCCCTTAGTGACCACTGTAAAAAGGTGTATGGGTAGTCATGAAGGGGTTAATATTCTATCAAGTTTTTTATATGAACATAGGCTGGTGGAGGTGCTGTACATTGAATATACACTCACCGGCCACTTTATTAGGTACACCATGCTAGTAACGGGTTGGACCCCCTTTTGCCTTCAGAACTGCCTCAATTCTTCGTGGTATAGATTCAACAAGGTGCTGGAAGCATTCCTCAGAGATTTTGGTCCATATTGACATGATGGCATCACACAGTTGCCGCAGATTTGTCGGCTGCACATCCATGATGCGAATCTCCCGTTCCACCACATCCCAAAGATGCTCTATTGGATTGAGATCTGGTGACTGTGGAGGCCATTTGAGTACAGTGAACTCATTGTCATGTTCAAGAAACCAGTCTGAGATGATTCCAGCTTTATGACATGGCGCATTATCCTGCTGAAAGTAGCCATCAGATGTTGGGGTACATTGTGGTCATAAAGGATGGACATGGTCAGCAACAATACTCAGGTAGGCTGTGGCGTTTGCAACGATGCTCAATTGGTACCAAGGGGCCCAAAAGAGTGCCAAGAAAATATTCCCCACACCATGACACCACCACCACCAGCTTGAACCGGTTGATACAAGGCAGGATGGATCCATGCTTTCATGTTGTTGACGCCAAATTCTGACCCTACCATCCGAATGTCGCAGCAGAAATAGAGACTCATCAGACCAGGCAACGTTTTTCCAATCTTCTACTGTCCAATTTCGATGAGCTTGTGCAAATTGTAGCCTCAGTTTCCTGTTCTTAGCTGAAAGGAGTGGCACCCGGTGTGGCCTTCTGCTGCTGTAGCCCATCTGCCTCAAAGTTCGACGTACTGTGCGTTCAGAGATGCTATTCTGCCTACCTTGGTTGTAACGGGTGGCAATTTGAGTCACTGTTGCCTTTCTATCAGCTCGAACCAGTCTGCCCATTCTCCTCTGACCTCTGGCATCAACAAGGCATTTCCGCCCACAGAACTGCCGCCTCACTGGATGTTTTTTCTTTTTCGGACCATTCTCTGTAAACCCTAGAGATGGTTGTGCGTGAAAATCCCAGTAGATCAGCAGTTTCTGAAATACTCAGACCAGCCCTTCTGGCACCAACAACCATGCCACGTTCAAAGGCACTCAAATCACCTTTCTTCCCCATACTGATGCTCGGTTTGAACTGCAGGAGATTGTCTTGACCATGTCTACATGCCTAAATGCACTGAGTTGCCGCCATGTGATTGGCTGATTAGAAATTAAGTGTTAACGAGCAGTTGGACAGGTGTACCTAATAAAGTGGCCGGTGAGTGTATGTATGTAGTGCAGTAAGTCTACTGTTTTACGTGCCACTTGAGCAGGGGTGGGAGACTAGGGGCCCACCTTGTTCAGGGGCCCACCGGGGGATTCACCTGTACCCCTGTGGGTCAGTCCAAGCCTGGCTGCGGCCAGCGCATCTACAGTCGTCCCATCCACATTCCATTTCACCTCATTGCAGCCATCTTCAGGTCACCACAGCCACAGTGGCCACTGCTACCCATCACTATCCAGGCTTTCTACTTCAGGCCCCCACACTCAAGGGCCCATCAGCAGCTCAGGCCTTTCTTCTGTGCAGCCCCAGCCAGGGAATGCAGAGTTAATGGCAGCTCTGCACCACTTTCATGCAGGGGTCTCTCTCAGGTGCTTGCTCCAAAAGATCACCTCTTTGAGAAGACCATCCCTTTATTCAGACTTCAGTCCCACCACATACTTGCCATCTTCTTTGAGAAGACCACCTCCCTAGATGACACATTTTTCTATCATATTTTATGTATACGAGCGCTGTGACCCCTTTACACAGCTGATCTCCGGGGTGCTGAGAGTTGGATATCCACGGATCTTAGGGCTCATGCACATGAACGTATTTTCTTTCCGTGTCCGTTCCAATTTTTTTGCGGACTGTATGCGGGACCATTCATTCCAATTGGGTCCGCAAAAAAAAAACGTAACTCCGTGTGCATTCCGTTTCCGTATTTCCGTTCTGCAAAAAAATAGAACATGTCCTATTATTGTCCGCATTACGGACAAGGATAATGCTGTTCTGCATCCGTATTTTTTGCGGACCGCAAAATACATACGGTCGTGTGCATGAGGCCTGACATTCATGGTCTGTCCTCAAGACAATGCTGTAGCTACACTGTGGTAATAAAACCACACAAAAATTGTTTTAATGATTTCAACCAATTGAACCGGCGTCCCGCTGCAAACCTTAACAGTGAATTTCCTCTCTTTATATAGAGGAATTCAGTCACACGGGGTGGAAAAAAAGCAAACTGGGTGATATCATTTATCTGTGAAAATCCTAACATTAGAACGCACAATGTGAGTTCTATAAAATTGGTAGTATAGCAGATGAAAATCACACCCAAAAAACAAAGAATCAAAATTAACTCAACAGTGCCCTCTGCTGTGACAGTGTGGTACTGCACATCACCACAGTGAGTACAGAAATCATGGTGATGGGAGTTATGCTTTCATCAAAGGGCCATCTGGTTAAAACAGTAATAGACATGGTAATAACTATTCAAACTATATCTAACATGTTTTAGTAATAAATCATTCAGGCAAAAGAATATTCATGAAGCTATCCACTGCAAATATTCATCAAGGAGTATTTCCGACTTTAAAGAGGAGCTGTCACCCCTCCTTACGTGTCTGATTTAGTAGCTACTTGCATTCTTCATGTAATATCAGTTCTGGAGCATCATTTCATATGACTGTTGTGCCATTCCTCTATTATTCCTACTAGAAGATACAAAAATAAACTATTAGCAGTTTACAATGATGGTCCAGATGGATGTTACCAGTTGGGGAGGGGTGCTACTACTGGCAGCACTAATTGGATAGTGTCAGGCCATGCAGCGACACACCAGTAACTGGTAATACCCATGTGGACCTTTGTTGCAAATTGCTGGCAATTCATTCATAAGTTCTAGCAGGAATAGTAGAGGAATGACATAACATAAAGTCATGTGAATAGATGCTCCAAAATTATTACATTGGGAAGGCAAGTAGTTACTAAACAGACATGTCAGGAGAGCGGACAGCTCATCTGTAATGGGCTTATTGTTTTCCTTTTTTGTCATAAGGGTCCCGAGACATTAAAGGGGTTGTCTCACTTCAGCAAATAGCATTTATCATGTAGAGAAAGTTACTACAAGACACTAATGTATTGTGATTGTCCATATTGCCTTCTTTGCTGGTTTCATTCAATTTTCATACATTATACACCAATTGTTTTCATGGTTACGATCACCCTGCAATACAGTTATGGCTCAAAGAAAATAGGGAAGAAAAATGAAAATGCAAAAATGAAAAAACCTCCAGTAGTGAAAGGGTTAAACTGACCACTGGATAACCCTCTGCTCAGACCAATAGCGATCAGGTTTAATCTGTAGGTCTCAAGACATGATAATGAGGTTGGCTGACGAACAACTTTATGGTCACTAGGGGTCCAACCACTAGTGGGACCCCCACAATCATGAGAACAGGGGTTGCTGTGTCCTCTGTATAAGTGCATGTATGTGACCACCACCTTATTCACTGTCTATGGGACTGCTTAAAGGGGTTATCCCATGACTAATGTAAAAAATAAAAATCAGACATCATATAGTACATGACAACCTCTTTCTAACAAAGCTAGAACCAGCCCTGTACCTCACATGGATCCAGAAATCTCCACAGTCATTGCTCTGCTAGATTTATATCAAGCTGACAGCTCAAGGGGAGTGTCTTTTCTGCTGCAGCTGAGGAGGCATGTCTCACCTCTCCCTATCACAGCTCAGGAGGCGTGTCTCAGCTCTCCCTATCACAGCTCAGGGGGCGTGTCTCAGCTCTCCCTATCACAGCTCAGGAGGCGTGTCTCAGCTCTCCCTATCACAGCTCAGGAGGCAGGTGAATGATGAAACTGAGCATGTGTGGCCATCTCAGTGAGCCGGTCAAAGAAATAAGAGAAATAACAAAGAGCAGGTGGCGCTATACAGATATATTTTACTGAATAACTCAGTGGCTATGCTAAATTGTTAATTACACGCAATTACAAAACTATTCAGATTCAGGTGCTGGTTTGAAAAATGTAGAATATTATATGTGAAACACCCCTTTAAGGTACAAGTTGTATTTGATAGCACCCCTTGAATCCGCCCTCTAGTTGCCTTTTAAAGGGGCTATACGTAATTAGAAAGCCATGGCTGCTATATTTTGGAAACAGCTCTACCCTCATCCAGGTTTTTAGTATTGCAGCTCAGGGGGATGAGCTGCAATACCATACATGACCTGTGGGCAGGTGTGACACTGTTTTTTTTTTGTTTTTTTTTTAAAGAACACCTCCGTGTTTTCTAATTGCACTTGACCTGTTTAAGATTTTGCCTTGTCCCTCATTTTTAAGGATGCTGAAGAAACTGTCTCCCAAACACATCCATCTGAGATATTAGAAACATCTATTGATTCATATTTTGGTTGGTGTCCAGCACAGCAGAAGGATTGGAGAGGCCACGAGGCAGCTGTCTGTGGCTGTTCCAGCCAATTCGGTCTGGCATCAAACAGGATCACGATGGAGATTGCTAAGTGTTACCCAGAAAGCTGCAAACACAATTGTCAGTGATCAGATGAAACTGCGTTTTACTCTCCGGCAGTGAAAGCTCCCAAAAAAGTTCAATTTACCCTTAAAAATAAAAATCACTATTAGGGATCATGCACACAGCTGTGGATTTTGTCCGGATTCCAACCCATTCACTTTAATGGAGCCACAAAAGAAAGAAAGATCTGTACGTCCGTGCCGCGGCCCTGCAGTCCGTTTTGTGGACAAGGATAAAACAGTTCTGTAGAGCGCAATTTGCGGAATGCACATGGCTGTGTTTTGTGGATCTGAAATTTGTGGACCGCAAAAAAGGCTATGGTCGTGTGTTTGAGCCCTTAGGCTTCTTTCACACTAGTGTTAGGCTTGTCCGGCAGGGGAACAGCCTCCCGGATCTGTACTAATGCTTGCACACGTGTGCTGCCGGAAGTCCGCTCTGGCCCCATTCACTATACTGGGGATGAGCGGGAGATGCGGCTGCAGCACGGAAAACATGCCAAGAGGCGGCCGGACAAAAACGACAGCATGTTGCGGTTTTTGTCCGGCCGCCTCTCGGGATGTTTGCCCTGCTGTGGCCGGACCTCCAGCAGCATGGTGGGCTAGCGGTGGGTTAACTACATTTTTTCGAAATTGCTAAAAAACAATTTTTTTCACTAATTTCACAAAACCTCAACCTGAGCACAGAACACAGAACACAGACTTTTTGGACGGTCAAAGAGGGACACTTATGGTTCATTGCGTGAAAGATCCACGTTTCCTGCATATCTATGCACGTCAATAGTTTTCTCTTACGAAATGGCGCAAAAATAATCTAAATATAGAAATTTCTAAAATCCCAACTGCATCAAATAATGAAATAATATGCAGGGTGGGGTCAAATATACAGAGAGGAACCAGGCAAACACTTTCTGGGTAAATATTGTGAATACGGCGGTCCCTCAAGTTACAATATTAATTGGTTCCAGGACGACCATTGTATGTTGAAACCATTGTAACTTGAGTAATCGGTTCCAAAGCCCCAAAATGTCATTCAAGATAAGAGAAAATGAAGATTTGAGAAAAATAAGCAGATAACTAAGACAGATAAGACAAGTCCTTACATATAACAGTCAGGAATAGCTGATAACTAGCAACTTATACGACTATTTTACCAGAGAAGTGACCATGATTGGTTGGATCTGAGTCTGAGACATTGTATGTTGAGTCTGGTTTCAACTTACGATAGGTCAGAAAAGACTGTATGCTGAAAATATTGTATCCTGAGGCCATTGTATCTTGAGGGATCACTGTATAATAATGCAAATGTATACCTCAGATCAAAAAGAGGGACATTTAAAGAGCAAAGAGGGACAGAGGGACTTGGGAGGTCTGCACAGAGGGCCCAAATGTTGTCAAAATATCAAAGGCCAGTTTTACCCCCAGCATCGCCACAGGTACCTGGTGCCCTTTGTGAAGAGTGAGGGCATCGGTTTCATGAGAATTGCGCCCATTTAGTTAAAGTAAAAAAAAAAATATTTTACTGTGTTAGCCAGTAATGAGAATTTAAAAAAAATTAGATTCCTCCGAGATTGAATAACTTTTAACTGAAAGGATGATACAATTGCAAGCTACTCAAAAACACCTTTGTAGCCATGAAAGTCTTGATATTAAAAGGGAATTTCAAATCACAGAAAGACAGGAGTAGAGTTGAGCGAACCTACCTTTTGGCAAGGTCGAGTTCGGGTTCGGGGTTTAAAGGGGTTGTCTCACTTCAGCAAGTGGCATTTATCATGTAGAAAAAGTTAATACAAGGCACTTACTAATGTATTGTGATTGTCCATATTGCTTCCTTTGCTGGCTGGATTCATTTTTCCATCACATTATACACTGCTTGTTTCCATGGTTACGCCCACCCTACAATCCATCAGCGGTGGCTGTGCTTGCACACTATAGGAAAAAGCGTCTGCCTCGCTGGTGGCGGAGACCATAGGAGCGCACATAGGCTAGTGATATTTCCTATATTGTGCAAGCACGACGACCACTGATGGATTGCAGGGTGGTCTGTAACCATGGAAACGAGCAGTGTATAATGTGATGTGAAAAATGAATCCAGTCAGCAAAGGAGGCAATATGGACAATCACAATACATTAGTAAGTGGCTTGAATTAACTTTATCTACATGATAAATGTCACTTACTGAAGTGACACAACCCCTTTAAGTAAATAACATAATGGATTCTGTTCTCATAGAACCCATCATGCAATTCAATTCCGGCACGCTGCATAATACAAGTGTATGGCCAGCCCTGAGGGATCCCTTCTGCTGGCCATACACTTGTATCATGCCGGCAGTGAATTACATGATGGATTCTATGAGAATGGAATCCATTACGTTATTTACTTAAACCCCGAACCCAAACTCAAACCCGCCAAAAGGCAGGTTCGCTCAACTCTAAACAGGAGAGTCGGGGAATACAAGTTCATGACCACCTTTGACACATCAGATCAGGAATGAATGTGTCTCATGGATTTACAGTATATCCTTCTACACCTCTTAAAGGGGTTGTCTCATCATGGACAATAGGGGCATATCGCTAGGATATGCCCCCATTGTCTTATAGGTGCTGGTTCCACCGCTGGGACCTGCACCTATATCCAGAACGGAGCCCTGCAAGGTGGTGGCTGGAGGACTCCAGTCCAGCCACCACCAAGCCGGCTCCCCATAGAAGTGAATGGGAGCGTATCGTGCATGTGCGGCCACCTCTCCCATTCATTTCTATGGGCTCGACGAAAATAGCCAAGCCAGCACTCAGCTATTTTTGCCGGCCCCATAGAAAATTAATAGAGAGAGGCTGTGCATGCGGAATGCGAACTCCTTCACTTTCGGGGCTTCGTTCTCGATATAGGTGCGGGTTCCAGAGGTGGGACCCGCACTTATAAGACAATGGGGGCATATCCTACTGATATACCCCCATTGCCCATGATGATACAAACCCTTTAGGGAACATGCCCCTTAAGCCTGTAAAAATATATATACAGGCCGATTGAGCAAGCGAATTGTTGGGAGGGAAGCGGTCCTTTCCCGGCAATTGCCTGCTAGCTAGTGGAGGAGAACACTGCTATTACCTGAAATTAGACAACTCGATCTGCCGCCAGCAAACAATGATACGTAAAAATCACAATTGCCCGATGAACAAGCGTTTGCTCGTTCATGGGGCAATTGGCGGCAGTATTATTCTGCAAGATGATCATCTGCCGAAAAAATCGGCAGGTATAATAAAGCCTTCGGATCTCCTGTGTTCATTGTATTCATAGACTGGATATCTGTTAGAGGACAATAAAACTTTCACACTCCATAGCTATACTTGCTACAACAATTTACTGCTACAACAGTTTTTTTCCTCCTCCACTCATAGTCATCTGATTTACATCATTTGTCTCATCTACCTCATTACTTTGGTGTATAAATATGTGAATCTTTGGATACGGTCTTAAAATATCGGTCTCAATACCTTTTATTGTGCCCATTTAGGATTATTAAAATATTTAATGGGTTTTCCATCTTCGAGGGCTTTTCAGGCAGCCCCAACCTTTAAAGATGGAAACCCCCTTTAAGGCCTCATGCACATGACCGTATGTTTAAAAACGGATCTGCAAAAAATACGGATGACGGAACGGAACAGCTGGCCCCTTTACAGGTTGGGCCATTTATATGGATACACTTAAATAAAATGGGAATGGTTGGTGGTATTAAGTTCCTGTTTGTGGCACATTAGTATATGGGAGGGGGGAAACGTTTCAAGATGGGTGGTGACCATGGCGGCCATTTTGATGTCGGCCATTTTTGATCCAACTTTAGTTTTTTCAATGGGAAGAGGGTCATGTGACACATCAAACTTATTGAGAATTTCACAAGAAAAACAATGGCGTGCTTAGTTTTAATGTAACTTTATTCTTTCATGAGTTATTTACAAGTTTCTGACCACTTATAAAATGTGTTCAAAGTGCTGCCCATTGTGTTGGATTGTCAATGCTATACATTTGGCGTGTTACCGCCCTTGTACGGATTTTTCATTCTCACCACTTTATATGGCTAACCTTAGCCGTTAAAACTTCAACTTTAATAATTACTACCTAAAAAACTTGAGTTTCCACTCGGTATGCAATGTGTATAGAAATGAAATATTGTGAAGAATTAAAATTCACAGGGTAGAAAGACTCTCTGCCTTCCAATATCTCTCATACATTGGGGCTTTAGGAGTCATGCTGTGTATGCTGCGCCAGTATGAGTTCAGCCATTAGGTCATAGCTATCAGCCACCAAAGCCTTGGTTCTAGTCTGATATCTGGACTCACTTCGTCCTTAGAGCTGAGTCTTATAGTGCCATCAGTCACTGCAAACACTAACGCAGCCAGCCACCTTCCTTAGTATCCCTTCTATCTCCCAACTTGGCTGTGTCATTCACCCTGAGCTAAAATCATTTACACGCTGCCCCCCGACATGTTTCGCCGTGATCCGGCGTCTTCAGGGGTATGGGCAGTAACTGGCCTCTTTAGAGCCCTCATAGTGCTCCCCTCCCTCATAGTGCCCCTATAGTGCCACCAGATGCCCCATAGTCCAGCTCTCCCCTATATTGCCCCCCATAATGTGCCCAAAAAAAGGCCCCCAGATGCCCCCACAGTGCTCCTCCCCCCATGGTTTTTATTACTGGGGAAGGCGCACTGCGCCACCAATGATGATAACTACATTTAATACAACTACAGGAGGCACATGCCGGCGCAGGATCACATAGCCGGCACCTGATCTGTATTATAGGGAGCTGCAATCAGTGGTAGTTAACCCCTCATGTGCCGCACCCGCCTTCTGTAGTTGTATTAAACGTAGTTATCATCATTGGTGGCGCAGTGCGTCCTCCCCAGTAATAAAAACCCCAACCAGTATAATGTGTGTGCCCTCATCAGACCTCAGATCAGCCCACTGTGCGCCCATCAGACCTCAGATCAGCCCACTGTGCCCCCATCAGACCTCAGATCAGCCCACTGTGCCCCCATCAGACCTCAGATCAGCCCACTGTGCCCCCATCAGACCTTAGATCAGCCCACTGTGCCCCCATCAGACCTCAGATCAGCCCACTGTGCCCCCATCAGTCCTCAGATCAGCCCACTGTGCCCCCATCAGACCTCAGATCAGCCCACTGTGCCCCCATCAAACCTCAGATCAGCCCACTGTGGCCCCATCAGACCTCAGATCAGCCCACTGTGCCCCCATCAGACCTCAGATCAGCCCACTGTGCCCCCATCAGACCTTAGATCAGCCCACTCTGCGCCCATCACCTGACTGCATGCAGCGTCAGGTCAGAGTGCGCGCACTACGTCCTGACGCTGTACGCTGTCAGGACAGTGCAGAGCCACCCGGAAGACAGAGGAGCGCCGGAGCGCAGGACAGGTGAGAGATTTTTTTTATTTTATCTGCTCCATGTTCTCTGATACTAGGCTGCGCAATAGCGCAGCCTAGCATCAGTAAATGTGGTCGGGTACAGGCGCAAATGGCGACAAGACTAAAAAGTCTTGTTGCCATTTGTAAAATCTAGGTCGCATTTGCGACCATCTGGAGCCCTGCTGTGGCTGCGCCCCCCTCCAGATGGCACCCTAGGCGGTCACCTCCCCCGCCTACCCCTAGTCCTGGCCCTGCTAAGAGGGTCAGATCGGGAGACCTTGGGGGCCATTCAACTGCTACATGATGATGTGTTTCCCTCTTTATGCACTGAAGCTGGCACGTTCCCTGAGTTTTTCCAGCAAGATGGTGCACCACCACATTATGGGTGTCAGGTCCCAGCATTCCTAGATGAACAGTTTTCTGGAAAGTGGATTGGTCATCGTGGGCCAGTTGAATGGCCCCCAAGGTCTCCCGATCTGACCCCCTTAGACTTTTATCTTTGGGGTCATCTGAAGGCAATTGTCTATGCTGTGAAGATACGAGATGTGCAGCACCTGAAACTACGGATACTGGAAGCCTGTGCTAGCATTTTTTCTGCGGTGTTGCTATCAGTGTGTGAAGAGTGGGAGAAGAGGGTTGCATTGACAATCCAACACAATGGGCAGCACTTTGAACATGTTTTATAAGTGGTCAGAAACTTGTAAATAACTCATGAAAGAATAAAGTTACATTAAAACCGAGCACACCATTGTTTTTCTTGTGAAATTCTCAATAAGTTTGATGTGTCACATGACCTCTTCCCATTGAAAAAACTAAAGTTGGATCCAAAATGGCCGACTTCAAAATGGTCGCCATGGTCACCACCCATCTTAAAGTTTCCCCCGTCCCATATATTAATGTGCCACAAACAGGAACTTAATATCACCAACCATTCCCATTTTATTTAGGTGTATCCATATAAATGGCCCACCCTGTAGAACAGTCCTATCCTTGTTCATAATGGAACGGACATATGGAAACGGAATGCACACGTAGTAACTTCCGTTTTTTTTGCAGACACATTGAGGTGAATGGTTCCGGATACGATCCCCCCAAAACGGAAAGGACATGGAAAGTAAATACATTTGTGTGCGTGCGGCCTAAAGGGGTTGTGCCAAGAAAACTATTGTATATTTTTTAATTTTTTTATACTTTTGTAATTGCATGTAATTAAACATTTAGCGCCACCTGCCGTTTGTTCTTTTGATTATTTCTTGTCCACCTCACTGAGGTGGTCGCACATGCTCTGTTTAAATCTTCAACTGTCACCAGTTGTATCTTCTGTTGGAAGCTATAAAGCAGGAGAAAGGACACACACCCTGAGCTGCTAGCCTAAAATAATCTATTTCAGGGAGATCTCTGGATCCATGTGAGGTACAGGGCTGGTTCTAGCTTTGTTAGAAAGAGATTGTCATGTACTATATGATGTCTGATTTTCATTTTTACATCAATAATGGCATAACTTCTTTAAGGGTATAATCAGCACTATGAAGAATCCTCTACAGATTCTGATTAAGTATTGTTCTCATTGAATATTTGTGATCTTTTTTAAACCACTGACGATCTGTCACATTCAGGATTAAAATATCTGCTGCCCACTCCCTTCATCTACAGGACGGAAACATTCACGCACTTCATGGGAGATCGCTGTGTACTCTCTGATTTCCTACATAACATTGACCCATTCCCTGTGTGTTTGCCTAAGATTTTTATCAGTCGGCCGAAGGAGGGGGGGGGGGGAGGCAGGGAGCAGGCGAAAGCAAATAACCGGTCAAGAACGAATTAGACTGTATGGGGGAAGTTATAAGATACACAGCTTTTATAGGGACGACATAGACAGAGCATAAATCCAGCCTCGTCCGCCACCAACCAGGACACCACGTCAATAGGGACCGTGTGCGCTGCAGGGACTACGGATACGATGCAGTGATGGATGGTGGAATGGTGGACGCTGCTAATGGCACATTGTATGAATTTTACTACGATTACTTGGATCCAGTTTCATTTGACGAAAGTGAACTGAAGGCCAACAAATGTGAGTATGATGGATCATTTTATACACACAGAGCCGAGTGCTGTTCTACATAGGACTGGGGCACTATACCTTAAAGGGGTTGTTTCATCTGAGACAATAGGGGCATATCATTAGGAGCCCTAAAAGTGGTGGAGGACGCACTGCATATGCTCAGCCGTCCTCCATTCATTTCTATGGGGTTGCCGAAAATAGACGAGCCCATAGAAGTGAATGGGAGCGGTGGCTGGTCATGTGCGGTGCGCTCCCATTCACTTCTATGGGGAGAATGCTTGGTGGTGGACGGACCGGAGTCCTCCAGCTACCACTTTGGCCCGCTCCGTTCCCGATATAGCGTTATGATCCTATTGTCTCAGATGAGACGACCCCTTTAAGTCTTGCAGTGCAATATGGTATTAAAGGTTGGGCAGGATTAGAAAAACATGGCTTTTCTCCAAAAACAGAACCACATCGATCCATGGGTCCATTGTGACCACTTAGCATTTCACAGCCCCAAATCACCAAGCTTCCAAAAAAACTGGCCTTAGGGTGCAGAAAATCCCAAACCGCATGTTACTTGCGTTTTTTGTTGCGCATTTGCAGCACAAACAATTGAAATGCTAAGGATTTCAAAATCCACACAAAGAAAAAAAAAAGCGTACATAAGATTTGTCTAATTTATCCTGGTACCGTATTACACTGCGCCTTTTCTGCACCAGAATCTGCGTGGAAAAACCACATTATGTGCAGGTAGCCTTAAGGCCCCTTTCACACGAGCGTGTCCGGATTTGGTCCGGATGCGTTCAGGAAAATCCGCACGCATCCGCACCAAATCCGCACGCAATTGCAGTCAGTTTTGACTGCGATTGCGTATGTTCTTTCAGTTTTTTCCGCGCGGGTGCGAAGCGTTTTGATGTGTTTATCACGCGCATGTGAAAAAACTGAATGTTTATAAACATCTTAGTTTTTTCCGCGCGGGTGCGAAGCGTTTTGATGCGTTTATCACGCGCGTGCGAAAAAACTGAATGTTTATAAACAACATCTCTTAGCAACCATGCGTTAAAACCGCATTGCACCCACACTTGTGTGCGGATGCAATGCGATTTTCACGCAGACCCATTCACTTCAATGGGGCCAGTTCTGCGTGAAAAACGCAGAATATAGAACATGCTGCGTTTTTCACGCAACGCAGAAGTGATGCGTGAAAAAAACGCTCATGTGAAAAGCCACATTAAAATGAATGGGTCAGGATTCAGTGCGGGTGCAATGCGTTCGCATCACGCATTGCACCCGCGCGGAAATCTCGCCCGTGTGAAAGGGGCCTAAGGGTCCATTCACACATCAGTATTTTGTAATCTGCATCCCTCTTTGCCGGGAGGTGGGGAAGAGGAATCATACTGTGTGGATCAGGGGCGGCCTGGGAACTTAAAGGGGTATTCCCATCTCACAAATGTAGTTTGTATAGTTAGATATAGCCATACCAATATTATTACTAATAGAATGTATTTATATAAAATGTACTGTTTAGAAGATTTGTATAGAAGATATTTGTATATCCATTGTCCCACACACATCAGTCAGGCTGTTGCCCCTAGTTACGACCACCGCGGCCATGTAGTAGTGGAGGCCGGCTTGTTCTTGTTCAAACCCGCTCTGAGGTAACTGCTGTATTGTGAACGCACATTACATGACCATGCGGAGACACATCTTAGGGTTGTAGCATTTTTGTCTGCGCTTCCAAAACGCAGAGAAACGGATCCTGTTCCAAGATTAATTCATCTCTATGGAGCAGGATCCGTTTATAAAGTCTGCGTTTTGGATGGATCCTGAACATTGCGTTTTGGACTGGTAGCGTCCGAAACGCAGATGTGAAAGTACCCTAAGATGTGTCTCCGCATGCTCATGCAATGTGCGTTCACAATACAGCAGTTACCTCAGAGCGGGTTTGAAAAGAAGCAAGCCGACCACCACTACTACATGGCCGCGGTGGCCGTAACTAGGGGCAACGGCCTGACTGATGTGTGTGGGACAATGGAAATACAAATAGTCAAATCTACTAAACGGTACATTTTATATAAATACATTCTATTAGTAATAATACTGGTCTGGCTATATCTAACTATACAAACTACATTTGTGAGATGGGAATACCCTTTTAAAGTGGCCCTGGAAAAAAAAAAAAATAAATAACCCCATGTTGTAGGGGAGTCCAAACTGACAGAAGGCGTTGCAACACAAGTAGGCAGGGCCAATAACACATGTAGGCACGGAAAACTGAAGTAGGCAGGGCCAGCAATACCGTAGTGCAGCAAAAAATACCAGCCTCAACAGAACCATATAGCACAGTGCAGCACAAAATATTGCCGCACGTGTCACAGTATGAAACTGCATCATGGTCCTGAGGATGGTAACAGTTAAATTCAGGAGGGCACCTGCATCCACTGGCCATGTGTATGAGTGCCTGATGCTCCTACATTACTTAGTGCTGAGAGCATCAGATCTTTATGTACCTGGAGGCCATGAGGAGGGCCTTGGTTGGCCCCCTGGGAAATTCCCCTGTAGGGTCTATGGCTAATCCGCCCATGGTGTGGAGGCAGATGTCCCTCTTTACTTTCTTTCAAAGTTGGGATGTATGCAATGGTACCTGTCAGGCAGTGGAATATATTTCAGGCACCAACTTAACAGTCTGTTCTTTAGGTTATTGCACTGGAAGGAGGACACATTGGCCAAGTGTATGGAACAGAACGACTTTGACCAGGACCAAGTTGCAATGGTTAGACGACTGGTCTTGTGGGGGGTTCCCACAAATGCCTACCAAAAGTGGCCTGAGAAAGAACAACCGGTAAATTTGCATCAGGGTCATGGCCACCCAAGGCTCATTTATGAATTAGAACAAAGACTAGCTTGTCTGGTCTGATCCCGCAGAAGAGCCACTGTAGCACAGATTGCTGACACAGTTACTGCTATGACAGAAAGTTGTAAGAACACACTATGTATGTGGCTACCTACCCCCGTTGCGTATGTAATGGCTGGTCAGTGTATAACCATGTAAACCTGCCCATAGACAACTGCTAATTGTCCATATTGTTCAAAGACAGTCCAAGGTTTTTAGATATTTGACTCTCGAAACCTCTGTCGTGAGAGTTCTATCTTTACCTTTTCACTTTGGCGACAATGAAATGAGACATGTTATTAGACTCAGGGTCGCTACTCTGATAATTACCGTTAGGTATTCGTGGCATTTTTTGTGTGCAGTAGAGATGGTTTTGTGTTAATATGAATATAGTACAATGAGTGACACCACACAGATGCCTGTGGGTAATGTATAACAGCTGCTTGACTGTTGCCTCTTTTCTGGCAAGTCACCCACATGTGACTCGGTGATCTGTGGTGTGCCATTGTGAGAAGTGGGTATGGGATGAATTTGTACTAGGAGACAAAACCTGAAGAACCAGCATGATATCTTGGAAAAACGTATGGAAAACAGCTCTTCAGTGCAACTTCTAGATGTGTCTCCGCATGTTCATGCAATGTGCGTTCACAATACAGCAGTTACCTCAGAGCGGGTTTGAACAGGAGCAAGCCGGCCACCACTACTACATGGCCGCGATGGCCGTAACTAGGGGCAACGGGCTGACTGATGTGTGTGGGACAATGGATATACAAATAGGGAAATCTAATAAACGGTACATTTTATATAAATACATTCTATTAGTAATAATATTGGTGTGGCTATATCTAACTATACAAACTACATTTGTGAGATGGGAATACCCCTTTAAGTCCACATATCACACAGAAGAGGGGATGTCATCCATACTGAGTGAATATTCTGGAATGACCTAAAGGGCATCTGTCAGCAGTTTTGTACCTATGACACTGGCTGACCTGTTACATATGCACTTGGCAGATGAAGGCAACTGTGTCAGTTCCATGTTCATATGTGTCCTCATTGCTGAGAAAAATGAAGTTTTAATATATACAAATGAGCCTCTAGGAGCAACGGGCACATGAACATGGGACCAAAACAGCTGTCTTCAGCTGCCAAGAGCACATGTAACAGGTCAGACAGTTTTAAAGCTACAGAACTGCTGATAGATGCCCTTTAATATAGAAGTCATCTTTATAACTGAATCGAGCCAACTGCCATTATGTAAGAAATCCATTTGCATTTTATTATGTCCACAGATTCGATTGTCATTGCTGTGTGGATCGGCCTTGCTGCCTTTTCGGTGTTTCTGTTCCTCATTTTACTGTACATGTCCAGGACAGACTCCCCCGGAGTCAAGTAAGTGGATTGATAGCACAGGCATAAACCGGTGGCGTTACTCAAGTCAGAACACCGGCTGTCTCAGATGGTAGATGGTGCAAAGAGCATTTTACATTTTAAAAAAAGCTCTATAAGGTTATATTGTCATCCTGGGGATCCTCCTATATGAGCCATGGTGGAGAGCTGCTAACTAGCAACTCGCCCTCTGATGGACCCGGTCCGTTGGCGTATTACATGGACAGCAATGTTTCCCCCAGGGAAATCATGTCCGCTAGTTTTTAGTAGATTCTAAACTATGTTTTGGGTGAGGCTTAATTAAAGGAGCGTGGCTTAATTAAGCTATGTATTAGGCCAGTAGCGGGGCCAAGGTTTGTAGGGCTTCTAAGACAGGGATCAGCAACGTTCGGCACTCCAGCTGTTGGGAAACTGCAATTCCCAGCATGCTCTATTCAATTCTATGATAGTTCTTAGAAGAGCAGAGCAAGTATGCATGCTGGGAGTTGTAGTTTCACAACAGCCGGAGTGCCAGAGGTTGCTTCCCCTGCATTAAGACACAGCAGCCTGGGCCATGGTCACTTTTTTTGTGAAATTATTAACCACATAATATAAGCATAAAGTGGGGGACAAATTAGAAGCCTCCATAAAAAAAAATATTATAGCCACTTTTTGTGATTTCTTTTTTTTACCACACTTCACACAGATTGGTATTATTCCACTCAATAGCAAAAAGAAAAGATATTTCAGCCATTTTTTAGGCCGCTCATGAGGTTCACATTTAATTTAGGATCTTAATTCAGCACCCTTTAGGCTCCTTTCAGACGAGCGAGTGTCACGCTCCGGACTCGCAGAGCAGCTCCTGCCCTGAACGGTCACATAGCATTATATTGATTTATGATGCTATGTAAGGAATATACTAAATAACACACAGCATTATATCAGTGTTATCCAATACATTTCTGACCTCTAAAGGTTACACAACATCGTAAATCAATATAATGCTATGCGACACCGGCAGTGCTGGAAGTTCAGGACGGGAGCTGTGCTGCAAGTCCGGAGTGTGACAATCACTCGTGTGAAACCAGCTTTCTAGATTGTCCCTGACCCTAAGATAGAACAGACTTGAGCAGCTCAGGTGTCAAGGTGCCCGGCGGATTGTATTGTAATACTGGAGAGGAGATTACAGTCTGTTCCACAACGCTGGATCATCGATAGTGACTCCATCCACTTTTACCCTTCTAAGGCTCCATTCACACGTCCGTATTTTGTATCCACATCCTTTCCGCAATTTCGGACAATTATTCGGATAGGATGCGGGATCCCTTCATTTCAATGGGTCCCAAAAAAATGCGGACAGTAAACTGTGTGCTGTCCGCATCCGTGTGCCCGTTCCGACTGTCCGCATAAAGAAATCCTCCTGTCCTACTTCTATCCCGATTTTGCGGTCCTTAGCTCAATACAAGTCTATGGAACCACCAAAAATGTGGAAGACATGCGCATTTGCGGATTCCGTTCCAGGAGGGTAGAGAAAAAAAAAGATTTGATTCCTCCTTCATATACGGATACATCCTTTCCGTTTTTTGCGGAAAAACGGAACGGATGTGCTTGAAAAACAGAGTTTGGATCCGCAAAAAACTGACCGTTTTCCAGGATGTGCACAAATACGGACGTGTGAATGGAGCCTAACACTAACTTCTGTTTGCTCATACATTGTAAAACTTCACAATTGCAGGGTTTTAGGTAGCACAGCCATGTTATTTCATCCTGTTCCGCCACCTGTCCAGGCTGCTCTTCAATCAGTAGAAAATTTGCCTCAATTCTGTTAGAAACAAAATCTTAAGGGCTCATTAAGACAACCGTATGAAATTTACCTAATTCTGACATATGTGTTACTGACAGCTTCACAGCCAGGAGAAACCACTTGGCACGTGTTCAAGAGACCCCAGAAGCCAGCAGAGAAAATCCAGAGTACTGCCAATGCCCAAGTTAACATTTCACGACTGATATGACAGAAATGTAAGTAATGACAAATCATGGACATTACTTTTTTCTTTTTATGGACAGAATACTCCTGTAGGGAAGATGTTTACTTTCCACCTTTAAATCTGCAGGAGGGTGCTAATTGTATAGTCATCTCTCCATAGAGCTCTAACATACATCAATTCTTTCATGGACAGCGATCCATTACTTTCCACTCCCTTCGGAAAGTCTTCAGACCAGTTCACTTTTTTCACATGCGGCCTTTCCCTATCATTCTGTATTTAATACCCCATAATGAGAAAGTGAAAACAGAATGTTAGAGAAATCTTTGCTAATTTATTGAAAAGAAAAAACTAAAGTCTTGCACTGATAAGTATTCAGACCCTTGACTCAGGACTTAGTTGAAACCCCTTTGGCATTGATTACAGCCTCCTGTCTTCTTGGGTATAATGCCACAAGGTTTGCACACCTGGATTCGGCATTTTCTGCCATTCTTCTCTGCAGATGCTCTCAAGCTCTGTCAGGTTGGATGGCGACCATCAGAGGACAGCCATTTTTGGGTCTTTCCAGAGATGTTCGATTGGGTTCAAGTCACTGCTCTGGCTGGTGCTACTCAAGGACATTAATAGAGTTTCTCCAATCTACTCCTGTGTTGTCTTGGCGGTGTGCCAAGGTCACGGTCTTGTTGGAAGGGAAACCTTTAGTCCAGTCTGAGGTCCAGAGCTCTCTGGATCAGGTTTTCATTAAGAATATCTTTGTACTTTGAGTTTTACCTCAACCCTGACAAGTTTCCCTATCCCAGCCGATGAAAAACACCCCCACAGCATGATGCTGCCACCACCATGTTTCATTGTGGGAATGGTATTAGGCAGGTGATGAGCAGTGTCTGGTTTCGTCCAGACATGATGCTTAAAAATGAGGCCGAAAAGTTCAGTCTTTGTTTCATCAGACCAGAGAATCTTATTTCTCACAGCCTGAGAGTCCTTTAAGTGTTTTTTTTGCAAACTCCCGGCGGGCTTTCATATGTCTTTTACTGAGGAGAGGCCTCTTTCTGGCCACTCTGACAAAATCCAGATTGGTGGAGTGCTGCTGTGATGGTTGACCTTCTGGAGGTTTCTCCCATATGTACACAGAATCTTTGGAGCTCAGCCAGAGTGACCATTGGGTATTCGTCACCTCTATTACCAAGGCCCTTCTTCCCTGATTACTTCGTTTAGTGGGGCAGCAGCTCTAGGAAGAGTCCTAGTTGCTCCAAACTTCTTCCATGTAAGAATTATGGAGACCACTGTGCTCTTGGGAACTTTCAGTGCAGCAGAAATGTTTTTGTTACCTTCTCCAGATCTGTGCCTCCACACAATCCTGTCTCTGAGCTCTACAGGCAGTTCTTTCCTCCTCACGGCTTGGTATTTGCATTGATATGCATGGTCAGCTATGAGACCTTATATACACAGCGCTGTGTTTTTCTAAATCCTGTCCAACTGAATTTATGAGAGGAGGACTCTAAGCAATGTGTTGAAACAGCTCAGAGATGACAAAGAGAAATGGGAGGCCCCAGAGCCAAAGTGTCATTGCTCTGTCTGAATACTCATGTCCATGTAAAATTTTAGTTTTTTTCCTATTAATAAATTTACAAAATATTTCTAAAAGTCAGTTTTTCCTTTCTCATTAAGGGGTATTGAGTGCAGACTGATGGGGGAACGCGAGATTTTTAACAAAACGTGAAAAAAATGTTAAAGGCTCTGAAGACTTTCTGAATGCATTGTAAAAGTATGATTGTTGGGGTTCCGATCACTGTGACCCCCAGCAATCCTGAGGACAGAGGTCCCTGAGTCCCCTGTTTGGATGGAGCAGTAATTTGAGGAAGCATCAAACTTACATTCAGTGTGATCGTAAAACATAATACACATCAAAAAGAACCCACTGCACACCACTGGCAAATTATACAATACCCAAAATAGAAATCATCTTACATTTTATTACAGTGAATATAGAAAATTCTGTTATTCTAATTCACTAAAAAAAAATTACAAAAATATTTGAAAAAAATCCAGAAGAGTTTCTCACACAGAACAGATTAAGGAATAATCGATTAGAAGAGAATATGTTTTCCCTAATTTTGAGCTGCCTTCTAATTTTCATGGCCTTTTATAGGAACTTGGTGAAAGGAGGCTCGTACTGAGCTGCTGCCCCTCCATTTCAGTACACAGTCATAACTGCCACCACTAGGGGGAGCTGACTGCATACAGGTTTTTGCAGCTCTTCTTCAGTTCAGCAGTAGCAGTATTAAGCCGTATGTCATTAGCTCCCTCTAGTGGTGGCTGCATGCATTGTGAATTTATAAGGGAAGGAAATCAACAGAAAATTACATTTTTACAAATTACACAAATACCAGTTTTTTCTTAAGAACTTTTTTAAATTTTCAGTTTTTGTTGACTGGCCACTGGCCATTTTTGTGCAAAATCCTAGTTATAATGTCCTAACGGCAACACTGCTGTGTCTATGTGACAAACGATGTGTGTATGCATGATCGATGGAAGGGACTTCTGCAGCCAGGGGGCCAGTTCGCATGTAGAAGCAGTTGACTGGTCTTAAATCCAGTCTAGCAGAACATGGGACGCTCAACCAGGACTGTTATTAGGACCCTCTGTTCTTTCATTAGTAGCTGGCACAGAACTGTGTGCAGGGGAGTGCAGTGCTCCTGAGTATGGAAGAACATCATAGCTATAACTACCCACCTCCTCTGCAGCATGGCAGTCTATTTCATAAACTCACCGGGAATGACAAAGCCTTAAAGTGGGTTCTCCAGGAATTAAGAAAACGAAAATACTTAATTACTTCATTTTATATATATATTCCCAAATACCTTTCATTAGTTATAACAACTCATTTTATCTGGGGAGCAATCATTAGGAGAAATAAAATGGCCGCCATCCTATTAGTACACACAGAACCTGTCCTAATCATAAAGGAGGACAAGTTACTTCACGACACTGAGCTAAAGAGCTGCCTCGTCCTCCTCTTATGATCCTGAATACATATGATAAGAACTTTATCTGAATCTCTGTAGGAATTGAGTTCATGAACAGATGCGGCTAATGAGCAGCAGCTCTTGTATGCCATCTCCATTACCACAGTCTGTCCTGTCCGTCCTCTCTGTACTTCATGTCTCCTTATAAACTCCATTCCTACAGAGATTCAGCTGAAGATCATCTGTATTCAGGATCACAACCCCTGACAAGCAGAGCAGAGAGGAGGATAAGGCAGCTCTTTACCTCAGTGTTGTGAAGTAACTTGTCCTCCTGTGTGATTAGGACAGGTTTTGTGTGGACTAATAGGACGGCGGCCATTTTATTTCTCCTGATGATTGATCCCCAGCCAAACTAGCCATTATAACTAATGAAAGGTATTTGGGAATATATTTATAATAAAGTAATATTTGCATACTTTAATTTTCTTAATTCCCAGAGAACCCCTTTAATGAACCCATTAATAAAGAGTTTCCCTTTACCACTGTCCTGTGCGACAGCGAGCTGGGGCTTTGAAGCTGTATTTTTTTAAATCATATATAAGCCCTATAAAAATATATATTTTTAAAGGACTCTGGACATCAATTTCAATAAAATAATAAATCGTACATTTGGCGAATCTCTCACTGGTACCATTCTGGGTATTGTTATTAGGCCCCATAATTCCAGGGTTATATGTCTCTTCTGTCTTTCAATGCACTGTGTGTTCAATAATCTGGCAAGCGTCTAGCTTTAGCCCCATCTGCTAGAAATGGCAGAGCTGGGTGACCTCAATACACATTATGAATTGCTCTGTTGGGGAGCTCAAGACCCCAAAATCTTTTAGGTAATTTTAAAAATGAACACTTTTATATGAATGGCACAGAGATATCTTATATAGTAAAAGTGAACTCCATGGAGGACATTATTGTCACCCTTAACTTCTTTATGGACAGCACCGATTTCAAGGTTTAGTGGTGGCGATTTGTGAATAATAAAAAGGCACTTTGGAAAATACTGGAGGCTTTATCCCGACCATCCTGACGCTGTGCAGAACACCTGCTACATACACTCAGACGGGAAGCGCAATCCACATCCTGTTCAGAGTTATTAATTTTATGGTCCATGAAGAACCAGAAATCCAGTCCACCAGGAGATATTTTAACTTCTGCCCAACACAGTAGAGATTTTTCTACACAAAGGCACAATGGCTTCTTGCTCCTCAGTCCTCTTTTTTGGGTCAGGTGTGTTTTCTTTCGCAGGCCGCACCTCCAGGGCCGCTGCGTCACATACCAGCTTCACATGAGTCTTAAATATAACAGGGGAGTCGGCGCCAAGCCAGATATCCCCAATGTAAAGGGACTCCATGAAACTGCCGGCAGCTGAAACGGAAGATGACAAATATTTCAATTATTGGAGGTTTCATTAGTTGGTCACCATTATGTAAAGCTAAAAAAAAAAAAAGTTTCAATTTTTGTTATGGACATATCAAAAATTTAGAGCAGTGGGGGTCTGAGCGCTGAGACTGCCACTTGATCTCTAGAACAAGGGGAGAAAGGCGCTCGCTTAGTGTCTTGTCATTCCTCGCTGCATGAGATGGGACCGTAGACTTTCCATCGAGTCAGTCTCGGTTCCTCTACTGCAGTGAGGAGAGAGAAGACGCTAAGTGAGTGCTTCTCACCTCTCGTTCTAGAGATCGGTGGAGGTGTCGGCGCTCAAAGATCCTTATGACGTATCAAAAGTTTACTGAAAGTTCAGGGACGCTTTCAAAATAAGCAAACTGCAGTCACCCCTTGTGGCAACTTTTGTATTGGTTCCGCATAGTCCTTGTGTTACGCATGGTGCCACTTCCCAACTGCTAAGTGCTACATATGGTGCCCACGTCTGTGCAACACCCAGTGCAATTAAAACAGGCCTATGGCATACATGGCGGCATTTCTTAGAGCCTCCTAATATTCAGAGCTCATTCTCTAGTGTTCAGTGGTCCACTCAATGCCGATAACCTTGCAAGAGCCACTTTATAAGTAAAAAAAATTGCCTCCATTAATCTCGTAGCAAATACCAGCTGTCTACCATATGTAGTACCCACCTTTCTGCATGTCATCTGCATTGTCACCAGGCTGAAGGCACAGTTCCTTCACAGCACTGAAGGAAATATCCTTAATGAGGTTCTGCCTCTCCATCATGCTCATCATAACTCGGCTAGACAAATCTAAAAATTCTGGTGTGGAGTCACAACTATCCCAGACTCTGTAGAAGAGTTTATACAGGGTGCTCCTCAGCACACCGTCCTTCAGCAGTTCTTCTACTATACGGGTATGTGGTAAAATACAGGTTTGTAGCCAGAGCAGAGAAGCACAGAGATCATGAATGCTTCCAGCGTGCTCGCCCTCTACCACCATTATCCACTTTGTCACTAGGCAGGCGGTGGCACACACCAGATCATCACTGGTGGTGTCCTCCTCGTTGGCTGCACCCTCCTCCTCTGTGGTGCTCTCCCTCTCCATCTGACCCGAGCTTTCTTCTTTTTCTTTTGCAGAGGCCGAAGATGAAGGGTCCAAAAAATAAGGTTTCCAGTGTGTCAATATGGACTTCATGTAGCTTTTGGATTCTTCAAGATTAGAGACCCGTTGCTCCTCCGTCTCCAATTCAGCTTCAAGTTTCTTCTTCATGCGCTGAGGGCCTGGCTGTCTAAACTTCTCTCTTATAGAACCTGCATAAAATGGAGCGAGAGCAGAATCAGTAGAAGGAGGACAGCTGTTTAATGGTAATAAATTATTGACGCTTCAGTCAAGCAAAAGGACATTAGTCAGAAACGTATTCTTGTGTGTGCCAAGCATGCTAGTGCAGGATGGGGAGCTCTACTTAGATTATGGAGGCCAATGGTCCCTAAGCACCTGGGTCACCTCTACAAATTCATCCCCGATTTCTTGGTAGTACTTCCCAACTACACATAAATGTGAGATTCCTAGAGAGTTCCTTCAGGAAGAGAAGCCCTGCCCATATGCCCATACAGAGGATCCCAGCTCAGGAACCATGCCGTGTGAGCCAGAGCGGAGAGATGCAACTCCCATTCAGAATTACAAGGACAGCCATTCCTCTGCATAGCCATTTAATACTATGTTTCCTGCAGGGATAACCCCTGGCGGGCCACAACTTTCTCCGGTACAATCAGTGGCAGGCGCAGGGATCAAGGAGATCTTCGGGACAGTCCTGAATATCTCCTTTAATCTGAAACACTGGACTTTTATAATGAAACAACCAGGGTCATTTAGCATGCCAAGTCTTACACAATGGTCTCTGAAATGCAAATATATGTACACAGACACGTGGTGGAGATTTATGTGATCCCCGCGGTGCTGGAGGGAGCGGCGTCGTATATTAGCAGGTCTTGTCATATATTAGGCGTATCTTTAGGCAGTATGTGTGCCTAAACAGAAATCTACGGCAGCTCAGAGCTGCAGTACATTTCTGTCTTCAGTTTCGCTTAGAAAACCAAGAAAAACTGAAATAAATTTGGCACTGAAAAGTGGCAAGGGCGGCGTAAAAACGCCACATGCAACAAAATTTGTCACAAGTGGCTCTTAAAAATTTACAAACACAATGTTTGCAACTTTTTCCCTCCACTTTTCAGGCTCAGGGAGATTAAAAATCTCCTCCAATAGGTTCATCAAGAGGCAACAGCAAATCTGCATGTTGCCGAAACTACGCCCTCTTCTCTGACATCACTTCCTGCCCTGTAGTGATTGGCTGAAGCGGCTCCTTGCAGACTTCCTGTTCCTGTATACAATATTGGTAATACTGGGAGCTCTCCCTCTCTCGTTCGATTTTAGCTGCTTCTGACAGCATTCGGATCAGAAGGAAGGGAGAATATCCTGAAAGGCACCAGACAACTCTCAGTATAAGGCCTCATGCTCACGACCGTAACTTTTTATGCCGTCCGCAAACACTGGATCCACAAAACACGGATCCCAGTAATGTGTAAGCAATCCTGTAGAAATGCCCGATAAAACAGACAAGAATAGGACACGTTCTATTTTTTTGCAGGCCGATGCAGCGTACAGCTGTCTGCATCTTTTGTGACCCCTTTGAAATAACTGGGTCCGCATTTGGAGTCATGTGCGTGAGGCCTTGCCCGTAGAGTACATACAGGGAAGGAAGAGAAGGAAGTCTGTGAGGTGAAGAGAAGGGGGTAAAATTTTGGTCATTTCTGCCCGAGTAACATGCAGCAGAACAATAGTCTGCCATGGAAACTTGCACTTAAAGGGGAACTCCAGCCTGAAGTTTTTCACCCATCTACTGGATAAGGGAGGGTTAACATCATGTTTTATGCCTCCATTTGACATTAAAAACAAAAGGATACAAAAACGCAGCACACCCCGTTCTTGTATCCTGCACAGGCTGGTAAAAAAATAACGTATACGTGTTGTTTTTTTTACAATGGAACTCTATGGTGAACGGATGCCACTGTACAGCATCAGTTTGAGGCATCCATTTAACGCAGGGATGCTCATCCTGCGGCCCTCCAGCTGTTGTAAAACTACAACTCCCACCATGCCCTGCTGTAGGCTGTCAGGGCATGATGGGAGTTGTAGTTTTGCAATAGATGGAGGGCCGCAGGTTGGGCACCCCTGGTTTAAAGTATACGTTTTTTTGTATACGTTAAAAGGATGGCAAAAATGTGATGTGAACCCAGCCTAAGTGATAAATGCTATTGGATTTCCCCGACTATGGTCCCTCCAGCCACAAGATTGCTATTACCACCAGGGCCATTGACTTTGAATGGAGCAGAAACGCCTCCCAAGTCGTAGTCCGGGGGAGCCTAGGGTCCCACGTTCTGAGTGAATGAATGAAATCCTCTGTTCTGTTAAATGACTTTAGTACCTTCATTTTACCACATCAAATAATAATCCAAAAAAACCCCCCAAAAAACTGCCTGTCGCTTAGCTTTACGGACGGGAACGTTAAGAGAAACTGAAATTCAATGAAGTGTAACAACTGCCTGATGACAAGACGACAACTTCTGATTGATTCGCTGGAAATAGAGCCCCTCTATATATAGCGGCGACTGCTCCCACGTTCCGCAGAACACATTGAAGTTCTTGTACTCGGCGAGATCTTTTCTGCGCTTCTCAATCACTTCTCCTCCCACGTAACACTCTGCAGATGGTAAACCTAGCAGTCTAGGCCGTAGAGCCCTCTCCTGCAGAAATCATTGTTCTCCCGCCTAATTACATGGAAATTCAATGCTCTGAAGGCGCAGCAAGCCCTGAATTAATGAAACTCCTATCTATGAATTGAACATGCACACAATGGCGGCATCCGCAGAAGCCACGGGCTAATTATATATTGTGGATATGTATAATGGAGGGGGAACGTCATCCAAGAGCAGGTCAGGCTTGGAACGTCTCTGAATCAGCATCATGTGCATCCAGTGTGTAAAAACCTGGTCATCTTGATGGAGCCACGGCTTGTTACAATTACAAGAACGGATTTTGTAATAAACAGTGTCCACTAGGGTTGTCACGATTCAATACCACAAAAAAGTATTGCGATACTTGATACCATTCAATACCACGCGAAAAAATAAAAACACCCAAAAAAAGCCGCGTGCATTCCGCATTTTATGAAACGTCTGGCCCATAATAGAACAGTCCTAAGGTGACTAAAAAATGGCAAATCACTGTTTTTTTATTTTTTTTTTCTGTTACGTGTTCACCGCACAGGAGATATTTTTTTAAATATTTTAATAATGTGGACTTTTCGGACGTGGCGATATGTATTATGTTTATTTATTGTTTATAAATGTTATATGTGAAATTGGGAAAGGGGTAATTTAAACTTAATTTTGTTTTTTTTGTTTTTTACTTACTTACTTTTTTTTTACTTTTACTTTTTTATTACTAACTATTAGCCCCTTAGGGGCTTGAACCCTTGTCCCATGCCCTTAGGGGCTCGAACCCTTGTCCCATGCACCCTGATAGAGATCTATTAGGGTGAATAGGACTTCACACTCTCCCTGCTGTCCTGTGCTTTGTGCACATGGCAGCAGGGATCTAACAATGGCAGCCAGGAATTCAAGAGCGTCCTGGCTGCCATGGTAACCGATCGGAAGCTACCACTGCACCACCAATGAGGAGGGGACCCTGTGGCCACTGCCACCAATGACTTTAATACTGTAGGGGAAGGGGGGGGGGCACTGCGCCACCAATGTTTTTAATACTTGGGTTGGGGTGGGCTAAGGGGTTAACTGCCGCTGATCGCAGCTTCTCCCTTCTGCCCTGTGCTGCTGAGGGGGAATATGGCGCGCACCATGTTCTCTGATACTAAGCTGTGCAGCAGCGCAGCCTAGTATCGTAAATGGTAAATCCCCGTATCGTATTGATCCGGGTACAAAAGTATCGATTGAGTATTGATAATTCGATATCCGGTGCAACCCTAGTGTCCACCACATGACCAGGACAGATTTACATCCCCTGGAAGGAACCACTAAATTTTACAACTGAATGACAGCAAGCAGAGATCTCCCCCTGCCACCACATACATCTTCCCGCTTACTTTTCAGCTCCTTGATTCGGTATTGCTTGGCCAGGCTGCTCAGTTTCTCCTGCAGTTCCAGGTCCTTCTCAATAACGCTCCACTTTTGCAGCAGTAGCAGCGCTTTACTGCTGGACAACATCTGCTGGTTAATGACAAACCGTCCCATTTCCCTGAAGGCTTCCAGGACTCTTCTGCGGTATCGGAGAACGGAGCTCAACATACCAAAATACTGGTTAATGTGGACGCCATCTATATTAGCCCTGCAATGTAGAGAAAAGCGTACATTTATTTTATGCACTTATATAGCGGTACTATATTCCGCAGCGCTTTACAGACATTGGCATCAAGCTGTCCCCAGTGGGGCTCACAGAGAATATTGCCAGGAGACCTTCCACCACATAACATGTTATAGGTCGTCCATGGGACTCATATCTATCTATATTAAAATGCAGCCATATGTCTCCAATACAGTGAAAAAAAAGAATACGCCAAGCGATTAAGACCCGAAGGATTGGAAAATTACCAACACATACTATATGCCGACACAGTGTGCAAATTTAAAGAGGCTTCTTAGTACTAGTATACTGAGAACTTATTAGGGGCGGACTGGGAACTTAAAGTGGCCCTGGAAAAAAAAAATATAAAATTGGCCCAATATTGTAGGCAGGTCCAGACTGACAGAAGGTGGGGCAACAGAAGTATGCAGGGAGGGCAGTACCTTAGTGCGGCATAAAATACTGCCAATTGAGTTGCATTATTCAACTGTATCACTGTCCTGAGGATGGTGATACAGCTGAATTCAGGAAGACAGCTGTGGATGATGCCAACCAGAGACATAAGTACCTGATGCTCCTAGCATTTATTAATGCTGAGAGCATGAAATCAATACATACCCAGCTGGAGGCTGTGAGGAAGGCTTGGGCGTCCCCCAGGCATTGGCCATCCGGAAGATTTCCCTGCAGGGTCTATGGCCAGTCCACCCCTGGAATATATCCACAGGATGGGCCATCAATATCTGATCGGCAGTATGGACCACCGACAAACAGCTGTTCTGACTGGAGGAGCTCTGAGGCCGATACCACTGGAACTACAGCTCCATACTTTGAGTAGTGGACAGAGCTGGTTACTGCAGCACTGCTCCCATTTACTCCAGCTTTAATCACTACACAATGGAGGGAGCTGTGTAGTTTCAGTACTAGAGCTACTCAGGAATGGCTGATCGTCAGGGGTGTGGGGTGTTGGACCCCTGCCCATGAAATATTGATGGCCTATTCTGAGGATGTAAAAGGAGTGGACACACACACACCCAGGCTTGTATGAGTGATGAACTCAACCAGCAGTTTGGGAATACAAAGCAGGAACTAGTCTGCTGCTCCCCCATGCTGTACACTGCAGGTCTGCCACACAGCTAATAAAGAAAATGCACCCTGGAGATGTTTTAAATTTACATTTCAATTCCCTAAAATAAAAGGAACAAGCTGTGACTTACCTGATGTGTCTGAGGAGGATCAGCAGCACTGAGAGAATCTCATTCACCAAGTGAAGCGGGAGGAACTTCTCTTGCTCTCCGGCTTTATCGTCTTCTCCTTTAGACTTGGGCTTCTCTTTATTCCCGAGATTGGTAAACCACAAGTTGTTAAGTAAGGTTATCACAGTGCCCAGGGTTTTATTCTCCACGTACCTGTCGAAACAGAAAATGGAGGCATGAGGGCAACGTGCAGTAAAGTTCTAGTCTAGAAACACCACTGGCCAAGGATATACCAGACCAGGGGTCTGCAACCTGTGGCACTCCATCTGTAGTGAGCAAAGCAACTGTGCATGCTGGGAGTTGTAGTTTCACAGCAGCTGGAGTGCCATAGATTGCCTACCTTTGTACTTGACTGACTGAACAGAGTCTGGAACTGAAGTGAGCTGTCCATACAATGAAGAGGTAACCGGGCTGTAAAAGTGGTGCTCCAAGAGCTACTCCAGCCCTTCTGTGCTCCAACTGCCTAATCTGCATCAAGTAGGGATGAGAGAACTTGTGTTTTCAAGTTCAGCATACAGGTTCAGGTTATCTAAGAATTCCGTTATGGATTCTGCTACCACATTTATCCCCTTGATTAAAAACCTCCTACCATTCTGCGTTTCCAGCTCCGATTCAGACCTATTTGCCCCAGGCTGATGCAGCCCATACTCCGTGGTTTCACGACCCTGTGTGCAGTCTGATCTTGCAGGCATTTCTTACTTTCCTCTCTCTCTCTGCACCCTGCTTCTTGCTGATTTCCTCCTGAGTACTCTGGCAGCATCTGTGGTCAGATGTTATTCACACCCAGCATGTTCAGTACAACTGAGGAGACTGAGCTCCATTTTTTAAAAAGTCTGCACAGTCATGTCCTTGTGTGAAAGAGGGGTGGAGGCACAGGCTAAGGGCTCATGCACAGGAACCTATTTTCTTTTCCCAGAAGTTACTCCATGTGCATTCAATTTCCGTTCCGCAAAAAAAATAGCATTACGGACAAGGATAGGACTGTTCTATTAGGGGCCAGGAGTTTCGTTCCGCAAAATAAGGAATGCACATGGACGGCATCCATACTTTTTGCGGACCACAAAATACATACGGTCGTGTGCATGAGCCCTAAAGCACTGAAATTAGGGGCAGAGAGATGGTGCTTCCCAGGGAACACCCACTGAGCTCTGAACTTGCAGCTCCACAAGCAGACATGACAGAGAGAGCGGGTTGGAAACAAGATAAAACTCTATAAAACAGTGTTACAGCTTGAACCAGGGCGCATTTTTTTACATTTTCACAACAAAGGTTCAAATACATTTTTAAGCAAGATTTATGGACTGCAAAGGTGTAAGGAAAAAAAAACCAAAAAAAAAAAAAACCATACCACTTTCCCAGTATATTCTGTATCCAGGTCAGAAGGCTGTGATCTCGGATCAGTTCATAAGCTGCTTTGGGGATTTTAGAGGCTTTCATAAACACGTCCATGACAAGAGCCTATTAGAGGAGACAGAATACGTGAAACAAGGTGCCATAATACAATACAAGAAAGTCTCATCACTGGGCATCGGCCCAATGACCATTCATCAAGGAGAGTCCATCATCAGAAAAGTCATGGCTCTACCACCAGGTGTGAATGTACACGAATGTCCTTTGTATACCCAGTACTGTACAAATAAGTATTAAAATGTAAGGAAATCTCCCCAAATATCTAAAGGGGTGACATTACCTGAGACGCCTCGTCACTCAGCGGACTGTTGTAGTAGCACATGATCACCATGAAAATCCTCTGGTAATCATACAGCTCGTAGCAATACTTGTCCCTCATTCCATCGCTTAATAATGACAGAATCCATTCACGCTCCACCTTATGCTGGTCATGGAACAGAAAAGAAAATCAGGACCTCAAGCACAATTTGGTCCAAAATTTTATTCGGATTCATTTCTTAGTGTATGTTTATAATGGTGTTGGCTTCATTTTTCTGAGCTTTAGACCCCTGTACAGACAGGTGAAAAAAAAAAAAAACCTAATAGCTGCATGTCACCACTAGAGGGAGCTCAGAAGCTGACTGCATACAATAAGCTCCCCATAGTGGTGTCTGCAGGCACTATGGGACTGGAAGCACAATAAAGGGTATTCTGGGAGGAAAATATTGATGACCTATTCTCAGGACAGGTCATCAATATCTGATTGGTGGGGTTCCAACACGCGGCACTACCAGCGATCAGCTGTTTAAAGAGGCCGCGGCTCTAGTGAGCGCTGCAGACACTTTACAGCTTACCAAGTTGTGCCATGCGTTGTATAATGGCTGTGCTTGTTATTGAAGCCCATTCATTTGAATGGGACTGAGCTGTGCCTAGACCATGTGACCAATGAACGTGATGTCACAGGCCTAGGAAGAGGCCACAGCGCTCACTGGAGTTCCATGGTCTCTTCAAACAGCTGATCGGTGGGGGGTGCTTGGAGTCCGACCTGTAGTAATCAGATATTGATGATCTATCTTGAGGACAGGGCATCCATATTAAAATCCCAAAAACCCCTTTAAATATAAAATTATACAAAGCTGATAAAAGTAAATTTTGCATGGCTAATATGAATTATGCAGATGTATGGAAAGGTCTATTAAAGACAACTTACCTCTATGTCAGAGCTATAGAACAACCTGTAGAAATCTGGAACTTTCCTCAGGTCCAGGTATTCATGAGTCAACAGGAACCTGGTTGTCCGGATATACATATGTTCCTCTGTGCCGAAGACAAGAAACACTCTGATATCAGGAAAGCGTACTGTAAGGCGCTCCACTTACTGCACACATGATGAAGCAGCAGGGTTTTCCAGATCAGGGGTAGGCAACCTATGGCACTCCAGCTACTGTGAAACTACAACTCCCAGAATGCATACTTCCTCTGCTCTTTTCAGAATTCTCATAGAAATGAACGGAGCATGCTAGGAATTGTAGTTTCACAGCAGCTGGAGTGCCGAAGGTTGTTGATCCCTGTTCTAGATATTTTACCATCACGGTACCTGGCTTGAGGAGCACCTGGGCAGCCCTAGCCCCATAGAGACTCAATGCGAAAGTCAGCCTGATATTCTCCTGTCGGATCCCGTTCTTTACTACATCTAGTAGACACTGCAGCTGGAATAAAAAAAACAGAAATGTTATGTCTATATACATCATATCGTCTGATCAGATGAAAAATATTATAATTTCTAAATAATACTGTGAAAATATTAAGTAAATGCCATAGAGGTAATTTAAATAACTTTGTCTACCCGCAGTCACCACTAGGTGGAGCTGCAGAGCTTTCTGTATATTATGTAACAATTGAGTTTAATGTATAACGAGCAGTTAACTCCCCCTAGTGGTGACTAAAGGCAGAATGTTACCTTTCAAATCTATGTCTATGTAAAGGCTTTGGTGCTTTGTAAAAAAATGATTCAGCACAGAATTCTACCGTTAAAAGATGGACAGTCACTTTAAAACACAGAGAAAGAAGAAAGTTCAGAAGATCGCAGTCCTTACCTGCTTCTTATCTCGGAAGCGTGCCCCTTCCATGTGAGAGACAAAGGAGCCCAGGATGTGATAAGCAGCTGCTCTCATGCTGTAATCGTAACTACTGAGAGCGGCCAATGTGAGCCCCAAGGCATTCATTTCCACAAACTTCACACAGTCAACCACTAGCTCTGCAGAAGACAAATGGAAATTATCAGTAACAGAAACCTGCTGCAGTACTCACTTTATGAATTATATGGAAATTTCCCTTTGGAATTATTTATTAAATGTTTTAGAAATCTTTAAATAGGTTTTCTGAGACTTTAAAGGCTATGTACACCTTTGTACTTATTTTGAGCTAATCATTTATTCCATTGGTCTTTATTAAAAATGTTGAGCTCCTTTCACTGTACAGCCTTGAGATTCTCTAGAAGCAGGATCTGTATTTTTACTGTGTTCTGTCAGGCAGCTCAGCTGACGGCTCCTTATCTCTGCTCTCTCACCTTATAAACACTCATTATAGCTTAATTTTTATCTTTACTGATAAGAATGTGGCTTAAAGGGGTTATCCCATGACTAATGTAAAAAATGAAAATCAGACATCATATAGTATATGACAACCTGTTTCTAACATAGCTAGAACCAGCCCTGTACCTCACATGGATCCAGAGATCTCCACATTCATTGCTCTGCTAGATTTATATCAAGCTGACAGCTCAAGGGGAGTGTCTTTTCTGCTGCACCTAAGGGGGCTTGTCTCAGCTCTCCCTATCACAGCTCAGGGGGCGTGTCCATGCTCTCCCTATCACAGCTCAGGAGGCAGTTGAAGGATGAAACTGAGCATGTGCGGCCTTCTCAGTGAGCAGGTCAAGGAAATAAGAAAAAGAACAAACAGCAGGTGACACTATATTTTTTTTAAATAAATCAGTGACTATGCAAAATTTTTAATTACATGCAATTATAAAAGTATTCAGATCCAGGTGCTGGTTTGAAAACTGCAGAATATTTCTTGTGGGACAACCCCTTTAAATTAGTGTTTATTGCCTTTGAGCAATTTAGAGATAGAGTTTATTAGATAACCGGCACAAAGTGAAAGTACCATTCACATAGCTAGACAAACAGTTAACCCTTTGTCACAGAACGGCTGAATATTTCTAATAGAAGACCAACTGAAAAAAAAATTGAGAAAAATGCAATAAAAATGCCCAAAGATATACATAGCCTTTAATATTGATTATTGTCTAGGATATGTGATCAATATAAGATCGGTGGGGGTCTGACTTGGCAATCCTGACAATCTGCTGTTTGCAGGAACTTCTGTGCACCAGGCCAGGTGTGTAGTAGCCATGCCCACTAAACACTGGTTCCAGAAGCTCCTACAAACAGCTGATCAGAGTGGCTGCTGGGAGATGGACCGCCACCTCTCTGATACTGATGACCTATCCTAAGAATAGCTCCTTAGAATTAAAGTCTGGGGGAAGGGGGTCCTGCAGTCTGAAAATGGCAGCACTGATTGGATAGAGTCAGTCTGTGCAGGTACACACCCTTAACTTGTCACCACCCCTCTGTACCCTTACTGCAGACTGCTGGCAATTCATTTATAACTTCTAGTAGAAATAATAAAGGAATGGCACAACATACAGACATAAGACTAGATGTTCCAGAATTGTTATTACATGGGGAATGCATGAAGATATTAAAACAGGCATGCAAGGAGAGGGGAGAGGTCCTCTTTAAGACTCTACAGGGCTCATTATCTGTCATTTAGAGTTGAATTCATTGAAGTTACCTGGTCTGAGCAGTTCACTGAAAAGTGGCAATAAGAAGCAAGGATCGTAGATATCGTGTAAATCTTGTATCGCCCGATCCGTATATAAGATGTTCTTCCCAGGCTACAATATAACAGAAGAAAAAAAGAAGCTTTACTAATTGTGGAGAAATGCAAGTCCAAGGTGAAATCGACACAGAAAGCAATCACCTATGAAGGCGGTGACACAACAGGTTAGAAGCACACTATGTAAGATGTTTCTTAAAGGGATTGTCCCATGGTAACTATTACATTTCTCTGACATGTCACACAAAGCCATAGCACGTTTTCTATTGTAATCATTCCAAAAATATTCCTGCAATTACAAATCACTGTAACATACTGTTATGTCGCCCCCTGGTGTTCTATAGATTCTATTTTAGAAAGTCAACCTGACTTGACATTGATCGTCTGTGAGCAGTGTAGCTAAGGGGTTAGACCACATAAATGCCAATGCTGGGCTATGATAACCAGGAGCACTGGTTATGATGAGGCATTGTATAGCAAGATATTTTAGTGGTTATTTCCCCTTTGACTTCTTTTAATGTAACTGGTTAGTGGTGCCTGGTAACTGGTCGCATTCCTGAAGTCTGAAGTGACGTATCTTTTATAATAGTCTAGTAAACATTTATGCACCCATGTTGTGTTAAGCCTATTTCTTCCCGTATCTCAGAATTCACTGTAATACAGACGTACACCTGGTTATAAAATAGGTACAGAACATCAGTCAGTCTGTGTGCCTATACTGATAGCTACATCAGCTCCTGAAAAAAAAAAAAACTAGTGTAAAAGATTATAAATGTGGCGGGGGGGGGGGGGGGCGCTGGTCTTGTCCCCTTCATGTGACCTTTTCTGGAAAGTGGCAGAGAAACAGCACTTGAGCAAATAATTTTGCGTTGGTGTACTGCTGCCCTCTCATGTTTAAGATCATGGGGATCCCATAGGGCAGAACCCCACTGATCAGAAAATATCAGCCTATGCCAGCTATGTGCCATCACTTTATAGGATGGGCATAACCCTCTGACAGTCAGCAGGTTAATTAGAACATTTTTCCTATGTTATGGCATGTTAATCCTGCTCCAATTAGGAGGGGGCTAGTCTTGTGACAGGTCCCCTTTAAGTCCCTTCAAAAATGCAGCAATTAAAAGATCCAAGACCGCTCTGTACAGTCATCGGCTCCGCTTCCCGAACCTCATGTCACACCAGTAAAGGTCGCTGGAGATGGAGGAGCTTGAGGGAGACACGCATGCCAGCTGTCACTAAGGCTACGACCAAGTGACGTCTCAACATGTATTTCAAGAAGATGACCTTCGGAGTGAGCCAGAAAAAGCTCAGGGAAAACTGAAGGATATCTGTTCTCTTTCTGAAACTGCATAAAAATCAGCGGCAAATATCGCCCCTGATCCCTCATTGATATGCAGGTTTAGCTTATGCATGCCAATCCTTATCTTAAAGGGGTTATAAGAGAATTTGATACTGGTGGTCTATCCTCAGATCAGCAGAGGTCCGACTTCCGGGACCCATGCCGATCAGCTGGCCTCTTCTTAGGTCACTGACGTCACCGTATATCGGTCATGTGGCCTTCGTGTAGCTCAGTCCCATTCAAGTGAATGGGGATGACCTGCAATACCAAGCACAGCCACTATACAATGTACGGCGCTGTGCTCGGTAAGCTGTGAGGAGACAGCAGAACTAACTGCAGCACCTGTGAATAAAGTGGCCTCTTCCAACATCTGATCGGGGGGTGTTTTGGGGCAGGAAGTCAGACCCCCTCCAATCTGATACTGTTGACAGGCCATCAATATCAAATTCTTGAATAATCCCTCTAAAAGGAGTATTCCCATTTCAGACATTGATAGCATATTGCTAAGACATCTATGTCAGATAAGGGGGGGTCTCACCTCTGGGACGTGCTCCTATCTTCAGAGTGGGGCCCCCGAAGTGTAGGACAGCACACTGGGCATGCGTGGATTGCTCTCCATTCATTGATATGGGTGTCCCGAAAATAGCCGAGCGCATTCGACTCATACTGGTCACATGCGACTCCCCATTCACCGCTATTTTTGGAAACTCCCATAGGATGGCCACACATTCTTGGCTGCACTCCCTTCACTTCAAGGGGTCAGTTTTAGAGATAGGAGGGGGTCCCAGACAGATAGCACAGCCTAATGACGCTGCAGTTTAATGGGACAACACGCTTTAGTGACTCTTTCACACTAAGTACGCTCCCAGTAATGAGACCGGTGATACGACTCAAAGAATCAAATTGTCCAACATTGTGCGTCACCAGGAGAACGCCCCCATCATCAGAGTGAAGAGGAGATTGGGTCCTTATCCTGAATGGACTATTCTGGGTCAAGAAAATAGGTTTGCACTCATTTACATCAGTAGTCTGCACGCAGTTCACACCCCTGCGCCCACGCGGCTCAGCTTCATCATAAAGCCCTGATCTCTGTGACACGCGTTTCCTAATAACGAGCTGATGACTGCTGAGTCACTACATACGATCTTGACCTTCCATGCCGGCTGCACAAAGAGGGCTTTAGAATTATTTTTAGAACATTTTCTAAAAGAAACACTGGTGTGAATAGCTTCTATGTAGGTACAAGACACAATTGAGGGTCCAGGAGTATAGTACGTATTTATAAAAAAAAAAAAAAGATTGAAACCCGTCAAGTCTCTACCTTAGGCTTCTTTCACACGACAGTAGTTTATGCAGGATCCAAGGCGCATATTTTGCGGCTCAGATCCGGACCCATTCATTTCTATGGTGCCACGGCCCCACAAAAAGAATAGAACATGTCCTGTTCTTGTCCTGTCCGCAAATTGCAGCAAGCACATGGGCCGGTATCAGTATTTTGCGAATCCGCAAAACACAACGTTCATGTGAAAGAAGCCTTAGGAAAATACATGGCAGAGGAACAGGACTGTATAAATGACACAGTCACATGGCCTTTTATACGTACGTATAGATACACCCTCTAGAATAACCTATAGACTAGTCCTGCACACTGCAGAGGGCACTGCCGCAGAGTTAGGCTACTCTCACACTTGCGTTGTGGTTTTCCGGTATTGAGATCTGGCAGAGGATCTCAATACCGGAAAAAAACGGTTCAGTTTTGTCCCCATGCAATCTGAATGGAAAGATGCATCAGGATGTCTTCCGTTCCGGCAGCTTTCAGTTTTGTGACCGGACACAAAACCGCAGCAAGCTGTAATTTTGTGTCCGGTCACAAAAACGGATCCGGCACTGAAACCAATGTAAGTCAATGGTGACGGATCCGTTTTTTTTAGGAGACTAAAACACCGGATCCGTCACCCATTGACTTTCAATGTATTTAGTGCCTGATAGAGTTGTCACGATACCAAAATTTTGATTCGATTTCGATACCAAGAAAAAGTATTCGATACTCGATACCATGCCGAAAAAATAAAACACAAAAAATCTGTGTGCCCCATCAGACCTCAGATCTGCCCACCGTGCCCCCATCAGACCTCAGATCAGCCCACCGTGCCCTCATCAGACCACAGATCAGCCCACCGTTCCCTCATCAGACCTCAGATCAGCCCACCGTGCCCCCATCAGACCTCAGATCAGCCCACCGTGCCCCCATCAGACCTCAGATCAGCCCACCGTGTCTCCATCAGACCTCAGATCAGCCCATTGTGCCTCCAGACCTCAGATCAGCCCACCATGCCCCCATCAGACCTCAGATCAGCCCACCGTGCCCCCATCAGACCTCAGATCAGCCCACCGTGCCCCCATCAGACCTCACATCAGCCCACCGTGCCCCCATCAGACCTCAGTTCAGCCCACCGTGCCCCCATCAGACCTCACATCAGCCCACCGTGCCAGCATCAGACCTCAGATCAGCCCACTGTGCCCCATCAGACCTCAGATCAGCCCACTGTGCCCCCATCAGACCTAACATCAGCCCACTGTGCCCCCATCAGACCTAACATTAGCCCACTGTGCCCCCATCAGACCTCAGATCAGCCCATTGTGCCCCATCAGACCTCAGATCAGCCCACTGTGCCCCCATCAGACCTAACATCAGCCCACTGTGCCCCCATCAAACCTCAGATCAGCCCACTGTGCCCCCATCAGACCTCAGATCAGCCCACCGTGCCCCCATCAGACCTAACATCAGCCCACTGTGCCCCCATCAGACCTCAGACCAGCAGAATGTGCCCCCTTCAGACCTCACATCAGCCCACCAAGCCCCCAACAGATCTCAGATCAGCCCACCGTGCCAGCATCAGACCTCAGATCAACCCACTGTGCCTCCATCAAAATAAAATAAAAAAATCTCTAACCTGTCCTGCGCCGTGGCTCCGCTCTGGATCCGGCGCTCCTCTTCTTCTCCCGGCGCTGCACTGTCACCTGACTGCGTGCAGCGTCAGGTCAGAGTGCACACACTACGTCCTGACGCTGTACGCGGTCAGGACAGTGCAGCGCGGGCCCCGGAGAAGAAGAGGAGTGCCGGACCCGGAGCGGAGCCACGGCGCAGGAGAGGTAAGAGAATTTTTTATTTTAGTATCGCAAAATAGGAAATTCCGGTACCGAATCGATACTGGTATAAAAGTATCGATTCAGTATCGAATTATCAATACCCGCGGCAACCCTAGTGCCTGATCCGTTTTTTTTTCAGTTTTGACTTCACACAACCGCATCTTAACGGAACGGATAAATCCTGATGTGTTAAATCAAAACGGATCTGTTTAATTCTGGTATTAAGACCCTCTGCCGGATCTCAATACCGGAATTAACAACGCAAGTGTGAAAGTAGCCTTAGTAGCCTCTATGAAAAATTATCCCAGCAAAATCGCATCACAATTTATTTTTCTATAGGCTCCATGCACATGATCGTATTTTCAGTCCGAATTTTTTTGCGGATTGGACGTGGACCCGTTCATTTCAATTCGGCTGCAAAACATGCAAACCGTGAGCTGTCCACAGCCATACGTCCGATCCACGGCTCCGCAAAAAGATAAAACATGTCCTATTCTTGTCTGTTTTGCATTTCTATATAAGGTGGGGGGAAAAAATGGCGGCATGTCCACAACCGTTATCCACGTTTTGCGGATCCACGCTTTACAGACCGCAAAACGCATACAGTCGTGCGCATGGCAGCAGGATAAAACAGAAAATACCACAAAGCTCATTACCTCAGCGGTCAGCTTTCGGTGCAGTGGGAAGTTCAGAACGGTTTTCATCATCTTTTCTCTGTCCAATAAGGTGAGAATTTCCTCCATGCTCGGCTGCTGCCACAAGGATTTTCCCAAGCTCTTCCGGGTCTTGTGATGCTCCACAGCAGCTGGACCCCACAACAGCAATCTACAGGTAGAGAAGGGAAGAGGCCTGTTAGGGTATGTTCACACCTGGTAGATGTGCCAATGGCAAGCCAGACACATTTACTACAGGATCAGGGGTAGAGGTGGACACTTATTCCTGCAGTACATGTGCAGTTTGATGTGCTGAACATCCTCCTTATTGACCTTCCGACTGCTCTCTCCCTCCCTTCTCTCAGTGTTGGAAACAGCAGAAAGGAGGGGGAGGAGGTTATGCATGGCAGATCAGAGAGTGGAGACGGGGGAAAGAATCCAAGAGGAGCAGCTCATACGGACTGTAGATAGGGAGGAAAGTACACACAAAGCAGTTCGCAGGGGAAGACAAAACTGCTTTGTGTGTACTTTCCTCCCCATCTACAGTCCCTATGAGCTGTTCGTCTTGGATTCTTTCCCCCGTCTCCACTCTCTGATCTGCCATGTATAACCTCTTCCCCCTCCTTTCTGCTGAGAGAAGGGAGGGGGAGAGTGGTCAGAAGGTGAATAAGGACACACAGCTCCAACAATTATTACTGGAGGGACACGTTCACATGACTGAAACTAGGAGCAGGTTGTAAATTGATCATCAGGGGGTCTGAAAATGTCTATGCTGGTTTACGCATCTTACGGAGTTAAGGAGGGTGGACTACACATCCCAACGCATTTACCTGAAATCAGTGAGGCTTAGATTGTTCTGCTCGTAGGCCTGCAGCAGGAACAGGATTTTCTGGTCTAGAAAAAAAAAACCAGTACAATCTGTGGTCAGGCCACCAATACCAATACATATGTGGTTTTATCACCAAGTACTATGAAAATACTCAGACATATTAAATAGCTATAATTACTAGTCCAGCTATGAGCAGTAAGTAGCACTTAGACCCATGGATAGTGCCACATGTGGACATTACCGGTTACACTGAGGGTGGCTCCATAGGCACCAAGTATAGCAGCAAAATGGTTTCGGTCACAAACGGACGGACACTTGGTGACGATGCTTCTCAATAAGTCAGCCAAGATTTCTGCAAGGTAAAATACATGTAAGAATTCTATATAATGTGGTACTGAAAGGTCAGGTTTACAGGTCACATTTCATCGAGGTCATATTACGGCCCGAGTAATACGGAGTAGCAACACTGCACCCACTGAGGTTCACGGGGCCACAATGTATCTCCATATGCCCTATTGCATACAAAAGGCATAGAGAATTTTTTTTTTTTGCTGGATACGTATGGAGACACCATAGGGTGGCACATGGCGTGCCAAAGGATCCAAAGTAAGGAGCTGTGTGTGCCGCAGTGCAGGATCTGAGATCACGGCTGTGTTGTGCGGAGGATGCCTTATTCTGAGGCACCTAAGGATACTTTCTCTGGGTAAATCAACTTTTTGTTATTGACTACGATTGCCGCCATCATATGAAAAAATAAATCTGCAAAAAAACGTTAGGTCCCATTGTGGTGGAAACACCTTATTCCAGGGTTTTATCACTGTGGCTAATGGAGGAGGGGTGCTGAGCAGGGGGACCACCCAACTGTAAGAGGTGCAGAAGCCCTTATAAGACATAAGATAAACTCTGACGTAAGGTAAAATCAAAATGTGAACAGAGCCTCATACAGACTAAACTCTGCAATACATGAGGTGCTGACATCTGGGGCCATTTGATAAAGCAGTTCTCTTGATACTACTACAGACATAGACTTGGGTAGGCAAGGGGTCCTCACACTCTGCTGTATGGATACTTACATCTTAAAGGGAATCTGTCACCTCCGGCAAGCCCTATTAAAGGGGTTGTGTCATCTCATATACTGGTGGCATAACACTATGCCACCAATGTAGGATAGGTGCGGGTCACACCTCTCTGACCTGCTATCATCTCCAGAACGAGCCCCCAAAAGTAAATGATAGCACAATGATACCATTCGTGCGTGATCTCTATTCCACTTCTATTGGAGTTTCGAAAATAGTTGAGTATGCCGCCCCCCCCCCCCCCAAAGTGAATAAGAGCACACCATGCACGCACGGCACCTGTCCATTTACCTCTATGGAATGGCCGGAAATAGCCAACCAACGCTTGGCTATTTTCAGAACTCCCATAGACGTGAATGGATAGATGGCTGCCTGTGCTCAGTGGGCTGTCATTCACTTTGGGGGGGGCGGCGGTTTGTAGTTGCAAAGTGGAGGAACCGGGCTGTGCGTATTGACATAAATTAAATTACTGGTGCGGAATCAGCGGCAGGTGTTCTATACAGGTCTGACTGTATCTATTAGGGTTTGCAGGAGGTGACAGATTCCCTTTAAAAGGGGTATTCCCACCTGGGACCCACTCCAATCTCCAGAGTCCACCGCACAAGCGTGACCACCTGTCCATTTACTACTAAGGGATTGCTGGAGATAACCAAGCCATCGCTCGGCTTTTTTTCAGAACTCCTACAGTGGTGAACAGACGGTGGCCTTGCAGCTCTCCATTCATTTCGGGGGCCCCGTCCTGGACATAAGGGCGGGTCACAGAAGCAATATGCCAATATCCAGATGGGCCAACCCCTTTAATGGAATACCCAAAGAAGAGCACAGAAATGGTCATTGCACATTTGGGCTATCCTGGGCCAAAAACGGGCAGGTCGTATGTATGTTTTTGGGGGGTTCCCAGGGGTGGGGTCTATTTGTCCCTAATTTACCAACTGCAATGTTGAGAAGTATGATTGTGTCACACCAAGGAGGGCCCAAGAGATGGAGCGTGATACAAGAATTCTCTTTTTGGCGTCTTCTGCATCAATACATCATCCTCTGTCCCCTAAGGGCCTGTGTTAGGATAGTAGGCCTCATTTATTAATACTATAAAACTGTTAGGCCCCTTTCACATGGGCGAGTTTTCCGAGTGAGTGCGATGTGTGACGTGAACACATAGCACCCGCACTGAATCCTGACCCATTCATTTCAATGGGTCTGTGTACATGAGTACATTTTTTTTTCACACATCAGTACTGCGTTGCGTGAAAAACGCAGCATGTTCTATATTCTGCGTTTTTCACGCAGCCCTGGCCCCATAGAAGTAAATGGGGCTTCAGTCAAAAACGCATTGCATCCTGAAGCAGGTGAGGATGCAATGCATTTTTCACAGATGGTTGCTAAGAGATGTTGTTTGTAAACCTTCAGTTTTTTATCACCCGCGTGAAAAACGCATCAAAACGCATTGCACCCGAGTGGAAAAAACTGAACAATGGAACGCAATCGCAGACAAAACGGACTGAACTTGCTTGCAAAATGGTGCCAGTTTTCCTGAACACACCCTGAACGCATTCGGACCTAATCAGTCACCCTCGTGTGAAAGGGGCCTTACTGTGGCCCACAGCAACCAAAGACAGCCTTGCTATTAGACAGTGTTGATAGATGAGGCTCAATAGGAGAGTGTTAAGAGACTAAATCTAAAAGAAAAATGGTCTTCCTTGTCCATAGCAACCAATCACAGCACAGCTTTCATCCTGTTTTAGCAGTCCTGTGATTGGTTGCTATGGGCAACACTGGCAGTGGTGCTGGGGGGGGTATCAAAACTGCTGCAATAGAAAATTGGCTTAGTTGCCCCTAGCAATCAATCAGATTGTTCCTTTCATTATCCAAAGGATCTCTGAAAAATGAAAGACGGAATCTGATTGGTTGCTATGGGCAACTAAGCCAATTTCCCTGTACACCATTTTGGATAAATCCCCCTCCGCAAGTATTTATTTCATATAGTTTTATACATTTGCCTGAAGTGTTCCTTGAGCATATAGAGATCTAATTTTGGGAACCCCATTTCAGCATCCTATTTACAGTACAGCAATGAACATAGGCCCCCATTTAGTAAAACTGACAACCTGTCCTTGTTGCCCATAGCAACCAATCAGAGCGCAAGTTCCATTTCTTAAACTGCTCTGCAAAAATGAAAGCTGAGCTCTGATTCGTTGCTATGGGTAACAGAGTGTTTTAGTACTAATACTAGACAGTTTTGATAAATGAGGCCCTTAGTACCAGGTTAAAGGAGTGCCCTGGATTTCAGATACTGGTGACCTATCTTGAGAATAGGCCATCAATATTTATGGGTGGAGGTCTGACTAACGGCACCCCCAATAATCAGCTGTAAGAAGAGGGCCGGGAGATCGGGCAGGCGCTATAGCTTCGCCCATAGCCTGTGACATCACATCAGTGAATGGGACTATAATACCAAGCACAGCCACTATGTAGTATGCGGCGCTATGCTTGCTAGACCAAGGTGATCAGCTGGGTATTGTGGACCCTTGAAACAGCAGATCGGCGCAGATGTTTGGAGTCGGAACTCCGCTAATCTGATTTTAATTACTTATCCTGAGAATATATCATCAATATTGAAGTCCTTAACAATCCCTTTAAATGCACCAATGTTACTAAAATCAGAGAACCCCTTTAACAAGACTGGCTAGCCTCCAGTCGGTTCTGAAATGCCATAAGCAACGACATAAGATAATCCCCTGAAATTCTCCAGACAAGCACACAGAGATACGACGACTACTGGAAGAAGAATGGAGGCTCTAATAAATCTGAAATAGAAAATAAATATTCTGGCAATCTGATTGGCTTCTGCAGGCCGTGGGCACTTTTTCAAAATGAACTGCTATTTTTAAGGTCACTGTAACACAGGTGTGAATTGGAGCAGTCGTAACCATGGAGATGCCATACAGACATGGACAATGAGATGACGCAGGATGAGAGTAGTTATCCATCACATTGTAAGAACAGATAATAAAAAGCTGAACCTCGAATGACGTTGCAGGAGCTCTCCTCGTCTCTGGCACGCAGAAAACTGGGTAGAAACAGCGAGTGTTGTGTCACCATTATGTGGACAACCGGCAACTGCACTAAATCCTTCGTACCGGGGCTGTCCGGCTCATACCAATGCTCGATTCCATCACGCAACGCTTCCAGAAATACACTGTCCTTATAGCGATATCTGTGCAGCAAAACAGATAAATTAAAACCTCCCTCCTTACTAAATGCTAAGATACGGTTTATATTACAGGTTAACCCGGACAGTATTATCCCTGACAATATAATGCCTACAAAATGTCCTCCTTCTGGGACCACTAGCATTTAGCTCTACAAACCAGGGCTGTTGAATAGAAGCTAGTTTTGGGTAGAAATGTAGTGACTCCAGCTTAAAAAAATCTATTGAAGGGGTTCTCCTAGCTAGGAGACAATGGATTATCTATCTCCAATAGAACATCTTGATTATCACTGTTTATAGTATAAGAACATGAGAGAACACAGGAGAGGTGAGAACTGATTATCTATCACCACTATTAACACCCTGCTTATAGTATAAGAGACAGATGAGAACACAGGAGAGGGGAGAACTGATTATCTGTCACCACTAGAACACCCTGCTTATCACTGATTATAGTATAAGAGACAGATGAGAACACAGGAGAGGGGAGAACTGATTATCTGTCACCACTAGAACACCCTGCTTATCATTGTTTATAGTATAAGGACAGGAGAGAACACAGGAGAGGTGAGAACTGATTATCTATCACCACTAGAACACCCTGCTTATCACTGATTATAGTATAAGAGACAGATGAGAACACAGGAGAGGGGAGAACTGATTATCTGTCACCACTAGAACACCCTGCTTATCACTGTTTATAGTATAAGGAAAGGAGAGAACATGGGAGAGGAGAGAACTGATTATCTATCACCAATAGAACATCCTACTTTCACAGATTATAGTATAAGGACAGGGGAGAACACAGGAGAGATGAGAACTGATTATCTATCACCACTAGAGCATTCTGCTTATCACTGTTTATAGTATAAGGACAGGGGAGAACATGGGAGAGGTGAGAACTGATTATCTATCACCACTAGAACATTCTGCTTATCACTGTATATAGTATAAGGACAGGAGAGAACACAGGAGAGGTGAGAACTGATTATCTATCACCACTAGAACATTCTGCTTATCACTATTTATAGTATAAGAACAGGAGAGAACGCAGGAGAGGAGAGAACTGATTATCTATCATCACTAGAACATTCTGCTTATCACTATTTATAGTATAAGGACAGGAGAGAACGCAGGAGAGGAGAGAACTGATTATCTATCATCACTAGAACATTCTGCTTATCACTATTTATAGTATGACAGGAGAGAACGCAGGAGAGGAGAGAACTGATTATCTATCATCACTAGAACATTCTGCTTATCACTATTTATAGTATAAGAACAGGAGAGAACGCAGGAGAGGAGAGAACTGATTATCTATCATCACTAGAACATTCTGCTTATCACTATTTATAGTATAAGGACAGGAGAGAACGCAGGAGAGGAGAGAACTGATTATCTATTATCACTAGAACACCCTGCTTATCACTGTTTATAGTATAAGGACATGAGAGAACATATGAGAGGTGAGAACTGATTATCTATCACCACTAGAACACCCTGCTCATCACTGTTTCAGATAGATAAGGGCCTTAGATTGACAGAACATAAGATATTTTTAAGATTAAGATTTCTAAATTTTTGAAGTTTGAAAGTTTATAAATTACACAATATAAAAGGGGTTCTCCTGGCTTTTAATATCGATCATCTAACCCGTGGATAGGTCATCAATATCAGATTGGCGGGGGTCCTGCCCCCCCCCGCTGTATGAGGAGACGGAAGTGCACACGTGCGGTCTCCCTTCTCTCTTCCTGTTCAACACTGCTAAAACCATAGACAGCAGCAGCAGACAGAATGAGAGACAGGGCCAGCCGTGTGTGTGAACTCCGTGCTGCTGTGTGGACCCATTGGCTTGAGTGGGTCGGCGATCCACAAAAATTGGCAAAAGATAGAACATGCCCTATGTTTTTTGAAGCGGAGGCACGGATTGGAAGCCCACGGAAACACTTGGAAGCCCTTCCGCGGGCTTCCGATCCATGCCTCCACACTGCAAAAGAGAAGGCATGTCCTATCTTTTGCGGATCGCGGACCCATTCAAGTCAATGGGTCCGCACCGCAGCATGGAGTTCACATGGCGGATGCTTGTGGGCACATTGACCATTTCCCCTGCTAGAAACCTGGCAGAAAGCATTCAATTTCCCTACAGCGCCACCACAGGGGAAATGAAGCATTACACAGTGCCAATTCAAATCAATGGTTTGCCTGTAAAATACAGGACAGGTCGTCCAGAGTAAGAGATGTAGTCTTTCTTCACTCTGGCCAAGAAATGAAGATGATGTGTAGCGCCCCCCCTGCCCCATTAACGGAGTTCTCAAAAGGTTACATAAACTCCCCACCCATTTGTCCACTTTGGGGAATCCCGGTTTGTTAGAATGGCTGTACAACAATAAGCTGATCACAAGACCGTACACGGCTGGGAACCGCTCTGATCAGCTGTAATCTCTATGAACCAGATACCATGTTTTCAATTTCCCTGCAGCGCCACCACTGGAGAGATGTGGTATTACATTATTATTTTTATTTTTTTTAATCAAGTGGCTATCTGCTCAATGCATGGACTAGCCAGATCCTTCTTGCTTCTTGCAGTGGACCGTTTACTCAGAATTACTTAATAGGCCATACTAAAATGAAAAACAGGCAACCTCTTTAAAGCTTTAGTGACCAACATAAGGTCTTTTTATGGTGGTCACTGAGGGGCCTTAGGCTAGGCCAGTGCCTTTTTATGGCAGCCTAGTCTAAGCGCTGCACTCAGCTCTCTTATGCCAGCCGTGCTCGTCCTCGGCAGAATCACTAAACCTGTCTGTTTAACCCTTAGTTGCTGCAGTCAATATTGATGACCTATCCTCATGACTGGTCGTCAAAATCTGAGCGGTGGGAGTCCGATTCCCTGCACCCCGGCGATCAGCTGCTTGAAGAGGCCATAGCTCTCCCGGATGTCACATTCATCGGTTACATGGCCTATGTGCAGTTAAGTCCTATTCAAGTAAATGTGCCAGGGCTGCAGTACCAACCACTATACGATGTATGACACTGTGCTTGGAAAACTAACTACGCTGCAGTGGGGGTCCCAGGAGACATAACCCTCACCAATCTGATATTTTTGACCTATCCTTAGGATAGGTCACCAACCGTGGACTCCAGGAGAACCTCCTTAAAGATTCAAAAAATGAAATTCAAGAAATTCACTCCCATATTAACATTTACAAATCTCAGTCTACCGCAGCTAATGTGAGGTAGAGTAAAACTGTCCATCTTATTGCAGAGGTGAAGTGAAATGGCTCTTACTTTAGGCCGCTTTTTACTAGGCTGTTCCATTCAGTTGGGACGTCCTCCTTGACCAGACGCTGTAAGAAATGATGAAATATGAATATATATAATATTTTCTTACAAAACCAGAGTGTATTTACATGTGTGTCTGTTTACTGCTGCTGTGAGATGGAAGATGTTATCTGCTAGTATAATAGTAGATGTTGAATTGGGAAGACAAAAGGACAGCACTATTGTTCCCTTGACAGGCCTAGATAAAGATGTCCACAAAAGAACATTGCACTCATCAGTGTAATGTGTGATGCTCTAATTGAGTCTCTCATCCCCTTTCCTCCACAGTAAAAGTCCAAATAAAAGAGGAAGTTAAAAATCGAGGACAGGAAGTAGAATATACCCTCCTCATCATGTGACACAGTGGGCCAGTGGTCAGACAGGAACTCACTGCATCATAAATCACTACGAGGCTGCGGTCAGAAAAACTGTGGTTGGTCCAGGAGATGCTGCAGCACACAGACTGTGTTTCCTAGAATGACCACAGCCTCGTAGTGATTTATGATGCAGCGAGTTCCTGTCTGACCAGAGGCCCGCTGTGTCACATGATGAGGAGAGTATATTCTACTTCCTGTTCCTGCTTTTTAACTTCCTCCTTTATTTGGACTTGTGGAGGAAACGGGATGAGAGACTCGATTACATGCATCGCACACTACACTAATATGTGCAATGTTCTTCTGTGGACATCTTTGTCTAGGCCTATCAAGAGAACAATAGAGCTTTCCTACTTTTATCCCAATTCTACACCTACTATTATGCTAAAAGATTAAATTTTCCTTTCACTCGCTTGTGTTGGGGGCTCTTCTGCATAGGTCATGTCTGGATGTGGCTGCTTCTTCTTTTCCTGCATTGACAATAACGCAGCTGAACAGGAATGGAAGCGGCCATATCTGGCCTGGACACGGGCGGAAGAGCCTGCAGCGCAGAGGGCGGCATGGGGGGGGAAGTTGTGCAGGGGTTTTATATTGATGACCTATCCTCAGGATTGGTCTTCAATGTGTGATCGATGGGGGGTCCGACACCTAGCAACACTGCCAATCAGCTGTTGCTCCATGCGAGCACTGCTTCCTCTTCATTACACTACGCGTTGTCTCCCTTCCAGTGGTGGCATAGTGTAATTACAAGTGAATGGAGAGAGTACTTGTAATTACACTCGTTTCCGAGACGACGGGCAGTGTAATGAAGAGGAAGTAGCGCTCACATGGAGCGTCGCCTCCTCTTCAAACAGTTGATCGGTGGGGGGTGCCAGGTGTCGGACCCCCTGCCAATCAGATATTCAGGCCATCAATATAAAACCCCTGACACAACCCCTTTATTCGACGGCATTCAATGACTTAAAAGACATAAAGATGGCAGCGTGGTTCATTCGGGCCCACATGGAGTACGCGCAGTAAACAACAGATTTTTATTTTCCTACCATGAGATCCTTAAGACGAGAAAGCAGAGCTCTCTCCTCTTCCGGTGCCGCTTCCTGCAGTTCTTTATGGGTGCCATATGTGGTAGTCAGACACTTCATACAGGCTGCCAGGAGAGACCTCTGCCAAGAACAGCCCTTCACCCCGGCACAGTCTGCAGCTTGTGATACACAGTCAGCTAGAGCCCATCTGTAAGAAGTTAATTGATTAAAGGAATTAGGATGGCTAAGAAGATCCAAAAGCTACCATTAACACTTAGGCTACCTGCTCGCGGTGCGGATTATGCGCAGATTCTCGTGCGGGAAAAAAAACGCAGCATAATACATGACCAGCAGAGTTTATGAGATTAGGCAGTTCTCATGTACACCACTTCTCTTTACTTTTTCTCTATTCAGACCACCCATCTGATAGGTAGGGTGGGCACAAATTGTCACTTTCACTGCGGAGGACTCAACATGCCCATGCGTTACACAGGGCCGCCTACTGATTTCTTTGAGAACTATGCAATGCCCTCATTTTTTCTGTGGTGGCGCTAGAGGAAAATTAAAACGCTAGCTGCTGGGTTACTGCTCATTACAGCTGATCAGCGCGGGGTTACCTCAGTGCGGTACCCTGTGATCAGACTCTCTGTAAACCTTTTAATAAAAGCACTGACTGAAACAGACACCCTTTAATATAGAAGGGTCAGAAGACAAAATGTAGGCAAAGTCAATGTAAAAAAAACAAACAAACAAAAAAAAAACCAGAATTGGCCACAGATCCCGCACTCAGTAAGGGCTCATGCACACGACCGTTGGTTGGGTCCGCATCTGAGGCGCATTTTTTGATGCTCGGATGTAGGGCTGCAGTTAATGATTACTTTAGCAATCGAGTATTCGACCGATTATTTTTACAATTAATCAAGTACTCTAATAAGAAAAAATGAATGAATAGACTTTTTTCCTTTATAAAAACTCATCAGACCCCCCGCCATCAGTCCCCAACACTTTTCGTTCCCCCCTGTGCGATCAGCCCAAGTGCATCAGTTCCCCCACAGTGCCATCAGCAATCCCCCGCCCCAGTGCCATCAGCTCTCCTCCGCTTCAGTGCCATCAGCTCTGCCCCACCCCAGTGCCATCAGCTCTGCCCCACCCCAGTGCCATCAGCTCTGCCCCACCCCAGTGCCATCAGCTCTGCCACACACCCCAGTGCCATCAGCTCTGCCACACCCCCCAGTGCCATCAGCTCTGCCACACCCCAGTGCCTTCAGCTCTGCCACACCCCAGAGCCTTCAGCTCTGCCACACCCCAGTGCCTTCAGCTCTGCCCCACCCCAGTGCCTTCAGCTCTGCCCCACCCCAGTGCCTTCAGCTCTGCCCCACCCCAGTGCCTTCAGCTCTGCCCCACCCAAGTGCCTTCAGCTCTGCCCCACCCCAGTGCCTTCAGCTCTGCCCCACCCCAGTGCCTTCAGCTCTGCCCCACCCCAGTGCCTTCAGCTCTGCCCCACCCCAGAGCCATCAGCTCTGCCACACCCCAGAGCCATCAGCTCTGCCACACCCCAGTGCCTTCAGCTCTGCCCCACCCCAGTGCCTTCAGCTCTGCCCCACCCCAGTGCCTTCAGCTCTGCCCCACCCAAGTGCCTTCAGCTCTGCCCCACCCCAGTGCCTTCAGCTCTGCCCCACCCCAGTGCCTTCAGCTCTGCCCCACCCCAGTGCCTTCAGCTCTGCCCCACCCCAGTGCCTTCAGCTCTGCCACACCCCAGTGCCTTCAGCTCTGCCACACCCCAGTGCCTTCAGCTCTGCCACACCCCAGTGCCTTCAGCTCTGCCACACCCCAGTGCCTTCAGCTCTGCCACACCCCAGTGCCTTCAGCTCTGCCCCACCCCAGTGCCTTCAGCTCTGCCCCACCCCAGTGCCTTCAGCTCTGCCCCACCCCAGTGCCTTCAGCTCTGCCCCACCCCAGTGCCATCAGCTCTGCCCCACCCCAGTGCCATCAGCTCTGCCCCACCCCAGTGCCATCAGCTCTGCCCCACCCCAGTGCCATCAGCTCTGCCCCACCCCAGTGCCATCAGCTCTGCCCCACCCCAGTGCCATCAGCTCTGCCCCACCCCAGTGCCATCAGCTCTCCCCAGTGTATAGTACTGCCAGTGTATTATCTCCAAATTCAAGTGTATTCACATTCATCTTTGGAAATGATGTGGCGCCACATGTCTATTTCCTTGAGGTTGTGCAACTAACACAGGGCATTAAATAGAGGCAGTGGCGCTACTGGCCCTAGAGGACACGTGAAATGACTACTTCTGACAGAGGGGTCTAACGGAGCCTACGACGGAAATGTGGATAGAGCCTACAACTGTAAATGTGACCTAGATGCTCACCTAGTGCCGCACTGACTGGATCCAACTGAAGTGGCCTTGTGGCTGCGAATATTGGAATAGAACCTATTACCAGTGTGAATGGCGCCTTAAATTTTGAACGGTTGGGTTTCCAAAGTTTTTGACAGCAAGACATGTTAGAAAAAAAAAAAAAAAATAGAACCAGAAACCAGAAGTTCCTCATTATGAACAGTTAAGATTTGTTGGGATCCATTTAAAAACTGACCCATCATGCTGCATAATGACGCCGGACAGAAGCCATGATGCTAGTGTGATCAGCCGGTCACCATACATGGCTGTGGCATTGATCTCCTGGTTGCACAAGTTGTTAGAGGGGCTATCCTCATCTGGTAAAGTCACATATCGCTAGGATATACCATGAGTGTTGAGGATCTGACCTCTGGAGCCCCCACTGACCCACAGGATGGAGGGGCCCCTTCATTGTCTCCTCCTGTGCAGGGGAACAGCACAGCTCCAATAGGGCCAGCTGCAGGACCCTGTATAGCTGGGTGACCGGAAGCGCCTCTCTCCTGGAGAAAACAGACCCCCTTCATTCTCAGGATCAGCGAGGGTCGCTGGGGTCAGACCCCCACAGATCAGTGATATGCCATCATTTTACAGGACAGGAAGACCCCTCTAAAGATCCATGCCCAGCTCAGCCACATTGACAGGTCTCTCCTGCAGACCACGGAGGGAGAAGCCGACGGGGAGCCGCCTAGACGACTCCTTGTAACCAGGGAACCTGTGGTTCAGATGGCACGACAACTCTCCTGACAACTCCCCTTCTGGGGTAGAAACATTTCTTTCATTCTGAGTCACTATGTATTGTGAACTCTCCCTCTTGCTTACACTGGGTCGCTCTCCATCGCTCGCTCTGTCATTAATGACTATTTAACACAAATAGCTTTTATTTTCATGCAAACTCGTGTACAGTTTTTCATCCGCAGCCAATGGCGCTGCCAGCAGGGTAGGAACAGACGGTGCCCACAGCTGCCACTTTAGCACTGAACTGACAACAGGCTGACTAATGAGTAAAAATTGGAGCATTTTTCCCCATACACGCTGTCACTTCTTAGAAGGACACATACACGGACACTGTAGTGGCAACTGGGGCTATGCTGCACAGATTAGAGGGCATCTGTCAGCAGTTTTGTACCTATGACACTGGCTGACCTGTTACATGTGCACTTGGCAGCTGAAGACATCTGTGTTGGCCCCATGTTTATATGTGCCCGCATTGCTGAGAAAAATGAAGTTTTAATAAATGCAAATGAGCCTCTAGGAGCAACAGGGGTGTTACCATTACACCTAGTGGCTCTGCTCTCTCTGCACCTGATGTGTCTTCTACACTTTCACAGAACCAGACAGTGAAAACATTATCCTCTAGGTGTAACAGCAACGCCCCTCTTGCTCCTAGAGGCTCATTTGCATATATTAAAACTTTCTCAGCAATGTGGTCACATATGAACATGGGACCAACACAGATGTCTTCAGCTGCCAAGCGCACATGTAACAGGTCAGCCAGTGTCATAGGTACAGATCTGCTGAGAGATGCCCTTTACAGGGGTAATCCCCTCTGGACACACATGGAATATCCGAGCCTCAGAGCCCCACTCCTACCTTAAAGGGGTTCTGCAGTTGTTTAAAACTGATGATCTATCCTCTGGATAGATCATCAGCATCTGATCGGCGGGGGTCCGACACCCGGGACCCCCGCTGATCAGCTGTTTGAGAAGGCAGCGGCGCTGCAGGAGCGCCGCGGCTGTCTGTGTTTTCCTCAGGCCAGTGACGTCACGACTAGTATCACTGGCCTGGGCGGGGCTAAGCTCCATTCATGTGAACAGAGCTTAGCCCCGCCCAGGCCAGTGATACTAGTCGTGACGTCACTGGGCCTGAGGAAAACACAGAGAAGGCGCAGCGCCGCTGCCTTCTCAAACAGCTGATCAGCGGGGGTCCCGGGTGTCGGACCCCCGCCGATCAGATGCTGATGATCTATCCAGGGGATAGATCATCAGTTTTAAACAACTGCAGAACCCCATTAAGAACAGGGCTCCGCCACAAATGAAGGGCAGGCCATGCATGTGTTGGGTCTTCTCCATTCACTGCTATGGAACATTCAAAATTATCTGGGTACGCTCACAGGCCTATTTTCAGAAGTCCCACAGCAGTGAATAAAGAGGGCACCACACATGGGCACCTACTCCTCCAGGCACTTCCGCGGCTATTTAAGATAGTCCCATAGCAGTGAACGGACAGACATGTGGCAGTCAACAACCCGGCCATCCATCTGCTGTTATGGGGCTACCAGTCCATACTGCAGCACAGCTACCATTTACTGTACTTGCATGGGAGCTGCAGTATAATGACATGAGACCTACACAGTAGATGAAGCCTTCTGCTTCCGGCTCCATCCACTGTATGGTTTTCAGTGCAGAAGGTTGACTGGTGGGGGTGCTGTGTGTCTGACCCCCTACCAATCTCATACCTATATTGAGGACAAGCCATCAATATCTAAGTCCCTCTAAACCCCTGTAATTCTTGAAACCCGGGCACTTACTTTACATGAGAAGCAGGTAGCGCCAGGACATGGGGAAGCTCATCCATCAGTTTGCGCAGTTCTCTCTTTTCGGCTATGGTGACCAGTTTGGACAGCACAGCGATCTGCTCCGATGTCATCTCAGAGGGTTCTGTCCCCAGAGCCACCTTCACCAGCTTGTCCCAGAAAGCCTCCTTCAGTACGCGAAGAACAGCAGACGACACTGAGGATGAAAAAGCGCATGATATGTACAAGCTATACTAACACTATAATACTATAATCTATCTATAAACGAAACACCTCATGAACCGGTGATCACATTGGCATAGCATAACCCACTGGATAATCTCTGTAAGGGCTAAGACCACTTGAGGTAGGAGCGCGTACGATACAAGCGAAGGCGAAGCTCCGTTCCATTGTCTTAGATCCTGCTATATTTCAATAGAAAAATAGTGTAGCATCTATCACAATTTGACGGGCATCCTGGTGGAATCCAACGGATCTCATTCAAAGTTACTTGGGTTGGTTGTGCTGTGATTTACATGTGAACAGAGCCTTATTACACACCCCGTCTACTGTCCACTCCATGCACATACACCAGCTGCCGTACCATCAGCAAGCATAGCTGCCAATCTGGGTGTCCAAAACCTGACCCATGTAAGGCAGCCCTGCACTTGAGAAAATATTAAACTCTTAGGACTAGCACTAACTGTATGGACCAAACACTTCTGACCATGCTCGTATCCATAAAGAACAAGAGACATGGACAGGAAATCCTTACCCATCCTTACAAACCCCACCATCTCTTGAAGGGAGTCTGTCACCGCCAAAATCGGTTTCAAGGTAAGCGTACCATCATGCAGAATAGTTGCCGCGAAACATAACCATACTTTTTTTGTGAAAAACCGGTCCTCTCATCCTGTGAAAAGTTTCTTTTTAGTTCTAGGTAAATATGGTTTTTGGTACACCGTGCATGGCCGCGCTCCCTTTAATGCACAGTTGCTCCAACAGTAAATGTCGTCCTGGAGACTCCCCTTCTTATTTGATTGGCCGGCCTTGAGACTTCAAAGCCAGTAGCACTGACAAGGGGAAAGGGAAGTGCACCAAACTGTGTGGGAGTAGTCCCACACACATGGTGCACCGAAAGCCTTAGTTGTGCAGCACCAGATTTTCACAAGAAAGGTATGGTTATAATTCAGGGACCTGACCTACCCTGGGTGGTATGCTGAAAATGATGTTGGACGTGACAAATTTCTTTTAAAGGGTCAGAGACATATCAAAAGCATAGATCGTGGGAGTTTGAGCGCCGAGACCCCCACCGATCCCTAGAACTAGCGGAGAAAAGCTGACTTACCCGATTCCTGGCGCCAGCACCCTGCTTCTTATCCTCTAGGCCAGGGTTCCTCAACTCCGGTCCTCAGGGCCCACCTGTCAGTCATGTTTTCAAGATTTCCTTGGTATTGAGTAGGTGACATAATTCGTGTCAGTGCATCAGGACTTACCACAGGTATTCATTCTGTGGGATATTCTCAAATCATGACCGGTAGGTGGGCCCTGAGGACTGGAGTTGAGGAACACTGCTCTAGGCCTACGATGCTCCTCTAGGCTCCCTTGGTCAACATCCGGTTTGACATTGACCGGTTACATCATGGCCAATTGTCACATGACCCAAAGTGGATCCGGTCTCCACCGTAGCCAGTGATTGGGTGCGACAATGTCAAACCTGACGTTGACATCGAGGGAGCCCTGCAGACCATCGCAGGCCTGGAGAAGGAGTGGGGAGCCTTGCCGGGAAGTAGGTAAGTCATCTTTGCTATACAGGTCTGGCTTAGTGTAGGGGTTTACCAAACCCCCTTTAACAGAAGCCTTCTTCAAAGGGTCACATAGGCACCATCGACACTATGCAGCCATCTTACCTTATTGGCTACTTTGCTCTGTTAACAGCAGTTCAGAAATTTCTTTACAATAGCCTCATGGGCCACAAATGGAGATGCCTCTGACTTCTATGAGAGAGTATTGGGGGCATGCTCAGTGACCTGTGCAAAGGTCATTGTGCAGGGAGGGCTAGGAGTTGAGCTCTGACATCACCTATTGTGAATAGTGGATCTTGTATTATCTGTATATAGGCGTTATCTGTCATTGTAATCCTGCTTGTGATATTGAGATGACTACCGAAATGTTCTCTCTACAGAACAGGAATATAGATAGTGACATGGAAAATTAGTGTTTTCTGATTATAGCTAGGGATTGACTTTAAAGAGACGGGAAAAGAAGGAAACAAAGCTTTGTTGTGGTTCACAAAAATCAGCAGGGTAATTTACCTTTTGTAGGCCGTGTAAACTGGAAAAGGCCAGCGGTTTTAAGGTAGGTACTGGTGAAAGTCAAACACGTCTCCATTTTCTTTCTCAGGACCTTCTCCCTTCCAGGATGGAGACACCAAAGCTCAAACTGGAGCCTGTGAGTCCTACTGTGCTCGACCAGGAGTCCAGCAATAGTCAGAGAGGCTTTGCTCATCTTGCTAAGACAATGTGTAAAAGTGTCGACCTCGACCACATGGGTCAACGCGGGTTCTCTCTGAAGAGCATCAATGAGGACAACCTCTAGGTCAGACCCAGCCGACGTTGACAAAAGATGACCAACTCCTCTAGCATACTCCACTGAGAACGTCAGATCATCCTGACACAGCTTCCTTTGATGAATATCATTAAGAAGTTGCAACAAAAGTGTACCATAGTTGGTTAACTTCCGATCAGAGGAATCATCCCGGTCCTGAAGAAGACATTCTTCAGGAAGCTTCAAGAGGGCTAGGGTCATTCCATTGAGCTGAATGGTGTCCATGTAAGGATGTAAGCACTGCAAAGCTTCTAGAGCACTCGCCATCTTAGCTGAGGGCTTTGTGGGTGCTTCCAGGACTTTAAGGACGCTAATAGAAACTGCATCAAAATATTTAGCCACCAGATGCAGATTGTTGGCCTGCTGCAGCAGGGGAGCACTGGTTTTCAGCAACTGAATTAAACCCCGGTTAAGGTGAGTGGATAGCAGCTTAACAGAGACAGGGTTTAGGCTGTGCATGGGGGCAGACTGGCGTTCCAAGGCCAAGAACCAACTTTCCAAAAGTGGATGCTTGAAGATTACAGAAAGCATGTTGTCCAAGATCTAAATAAAATAAATAAGAATACGCTTAAACAATTAAAATTACAAGACAAAAGCAGATTCAAGAAAAGTCAAACGTAAAGAGGTTTTCTGGTACGTCGAAAAAAGGCTTAAAGGGAAAATTGCAGGATTTTAATATTGATCATCTATCCTCAGGATAGGTCATCAATATCTGAGTGTAAGGGGTCCAACAACACAGTGTCTCTGAAATTCATGCTATGAGGAGAGGGGAGGAGGGGTACGCGGCTACAGTGTCTTGCCCTCAGTGTCTACAAGTTTATGCTATGAGAGGGGAGAAGGGGTACGCAGCTACAGTATCTTGCCTTTAGTATCTATGAGATCATGCCATGAGAGGGGAGAAAGGGTACGCAGCTACAGTATCTCACCCTCAGTGTCTATGAGATCATGCTATGAGAAAGGAGGGAAGGAGGGGTATGCAGCTACAGTATCTCGCCCTCAGTATTTATGAGCTCATGCTATCAGAGGGGAGGAGGGGTACTCAGCTACAGTATCTCGCCCTCAGTGTTTATGAGATCATGCTATGAGAGGGGAGGAGGGGTACTCAGCTACAGTATGTCACCCTCAGTATCTATGAGATCATGCCATGAGAGGGGAGAAGGGGTACGCAGCTACAGTATCTCACCCTCAGTGTCTATGAGATCATGCTATGAGAGAGGAGGGAAGGAGGGGTATGCAGCTACAGTATCTCGCCCTCAGTATTTATGAGCTCATGCTATGAGAGGGGAGGAGGGGTACTCAGCTACAGTATCTCGCCCTCAGTGTTTATGAGATCATGCTATGAGAGGTGAGGAGGGGTACTCAGCTACAGTATCTCGCCCTCAGTGTTTATGAGATCATGCTATGAGAGGGGAGGAGGGTACTCAGCTACAGTATCTCGCCCTCAGTGTTTATGAGATCATGCTATGAGAGGTGAGGAGGGGTACTCAGCTACAGTATCTCGCCCTCAGTGTTTATGAGATCATGCTATGAGAGGGGAGGAGGGGTACTCAGCTACAGTATCTCGCCCTCAGTATCTATGAGCTCATGCTATGTGAGGGGAGGAGGTGTACGCCGCTAAAGTATCTCACCCTAAGTATCTATGAGATCATGCTATGAGAGGGGAGGAGGGGTACTCAGCTACAGTATCTCGCCCTCAGTGTCTATGAGATTATGCTATGAGAGGGGAGGAGGGGTACTCAGATACAGTATCTCGCCCTCAGTATCCATGAGATCATGCTATGAGAGGGGAAGAGGGGTACGCAGCTACAGTATCATGCCCTCAGTATCTTTGAGCTCATGAGGAGTATCAAAACAGAACTGTAAGGCAAGTATGGTAGGTTTACTTTTTTGAAGAATTATCAACCATAATCACCCACAATAATTATACCAGTCATTACCGTGTTTCCTGAAGACTCCACGCTTGTGTCACTTTCAAAAAACAGATCAGATTCCGCTATCAGTTCTTCTTCTTTTTGATTCTGATACGATCTCTGGTATTTACACAGGAGGCCGTTCAGAAGCTCCAGGTACAGGCTGACCAGACTGGCTCCAGCAGCTTTTTTATGCTGGGGAAGGAGATATTACATGTAGTAGCTAGCAGTCTACAGTAAAGGTACAGAGGGGAGGTAACCAGTTGGGGGCGTGTACCTGCACAGTATGAAAATGGCAGCACTGATTGGATAGTGCGAGTCTGTGCAGGTACACCCCCAACTGGTTACCTCCCCTCTGTATCCTTACTGCAGACTGCTAGCAATTCATTCATAACTTCTAGTAGAAATGCATCAGTTACAGGATACAGGAAAGCTATCTTAAAGAGTATCACCAATATGGCAACCTTACAAAAACTATAATAAGTTGGACAACCAAAATAAAAAGTCCCCCCAAAAAAGGCTGCAAAACATTGGCGCATGAATCCAGCCTAAAACTAAACTTTTGCCACCACAATTAAAACATCACAAAGAAACTCACAGAGACAACCATAATTCATGCACCAAATCTATGGGTGCCCACCCAAAGCTCAGGGATAATAAGTCTTAAAGGTGGTCTCCAGCCTTTTAAAACACACATAAGTACCTAAAGGTGTCAGAATGTTTACCAGACCATGCCAAGAAGTCATTACTTTTCACTGTCTTGCACAGCCCTGTGGTGCTCCCTTGTTTTGATGCTCCTAGAGCTTGCCATGGGTAGGGTTAGCAATGTAGAGGACTAAAAATCAAATGGTTCCTTTCCCCTCCCCACAGAGAGATTCCTGCAGGCCCCTCCTGTTGTAATTTCTAAGATAGCGCTGTAATGTTCACTATCTGTTAAACTGTATATAGGGAAACACGTATGAGGGAATATTGCTAGGATCAGCAACCTCAGTAACTCTAGCTGTTCTGAAACTACATTTTCCACAATGCTTCATTCACTTCTATGGGATTTACACGAAGAGCCAAGTATGTGTGCATGCTGGGAGTTGTAGTTTCACAAGGAAGGTTGCTGATCCCTGTGCTAAATGATACGCACAATTCATCAGTCATTACATCAGAGACGGAGGATAGGAATACGGTACCTTGCTGAAGTTGTCCACCGTAGTCTTCAGATACAGTAGGGTATGTTTTACAGCTAAAGGAAACTCATCTTGCGGAATCCGTGATATGGAGTCCTCCAGCTTCTCCTGGGAGTCTTCTCCTATACTACTACTCGCAAACACCTTCTTCAAGAGAGAATGATAGGAGTCGTCCTCCTCCTCCTCTTCCACCCTGTCATTAGCCTTCTTGGTGAACTGGAGAAATAAGCAACATTTATGATATCATGCAATCGACAGATCTCTGCTTGCTGTCATTCAATTGAAACCTTGTCCTGGACATGTGACAGACAGATGGGCGCATGGCTCCCTACAGTAGGAGCTGTGTATGGAACAAGCCGAGCTCCTGCGTGTTCATCACATGGCGTATCCAATAGATGCTAATGAATTAAAAAAATGAAGCAACATTGCAAATGCTGTGAAAACTCCCCCTACCGTTTTGTGTATGCAGCTCCTATGCTAACACCTCATGGACAGCCTGTCAAAAGCCTCCATCTGGAACACCTTTAAAGTGCATATGTCGTGCTCCTGACGTCCATTTTAGTAAATTCTCGCAACCCCCATACAATAACAATTCTGCAAGGCCTTTTCTAGGAAGGGTGAATTATGCAGTTCCTCTGTTACTACTGCTAGAAGCTCATGACTAAATTGACAATCAAATGCTAACATACCTGTTCTCAAATGGGGGTGTGCTCTAACACAGTATGACACTAGCAGGACAGTGTCAGCATGTAGGGACAGCCCCCCCAAATTTGTTACAGCCAGTTGCCAGTTGCCATTTAGGGCCCATTCAGGCAGCCGTATGAACCGGTCTGCACCTTTTCCGCAATTTTGAGGAACGAGAGCGGACCCATTCATTTCAACGGGGGGCGCAAAAGATACAGACAGCACACCATGTGCTGTCTGGATTGGTAGTTCCGTTCCGTGGCCCAGCAAAAAATAAAAATAAATGTGTCCTATTCTTGTCCTCTAATGATAGGGCCGGCCATGTGCGATCCGCAAATTCGCACGCAGTCCGGCATCCTGGTTTTCAAGATCCGCAAAACACTACGGTTGTCTGAATGAGCCCTTATTCATAAATTTCTAGGAGGATTAAGAGCGGCACACAACAACACAGATTTCTATAAAGAGATGCTCCAGAATTATTACTACATGGGGAATACAAGTATTTACTAAAACAGGGTCAAATGTCAGGATGTCCGATTACAGTAGAAATTATCAGTTGATGAGCCCAGAGCTGGCAGTACGGTAAAGCATAATTTGGATTTCAGGAAAAGGATAGGAAATTAATAAAAGGTAATAATTATAGTCACTTACTAGAGACTTTTTAGCTGACGGTTGAATCCACAAGCTGTAATAGTCATGAAAGCTCCGAAGACGACGGTAAACCGAGGAACTTGTGCCCAAAGACTTCAACTCCTCATCATAGGACTGGAGAGCCAGACAGAGGGCCAGAGGGTCCCGCTGGCTATGGAGCACATCGGTCAGTATGAAGGTTAGGTACCGTACCACGGGGTCCACTAAACGAGCAGTAAAATAAAATAAATGTTGGTGTACGGAGAAGGAGCACAATCTCAGGATATCACCAGAACATGGTCAATGACCTACCATCTCCAGACTCCTCAGAGGTCAGCAGCTTATTTCTGGCCTCCAGAGCCACACTGACCATAGGACTAAAGGGAAAAGTCTGGAGGATCGTTTCTTCATCCAGAGCAAAGCCAACTTCTTCATCCAGACCTTCGCTGCTCTCCACGATGACATCCACCATGTCCATGACATCTGAAGGGAAGCAAATCATTACTCCATCCATCATTTGTGTACAATGTGTGGACATCTGGTTGAACACAAAACAGAAAGTCGGCCTTTCCTAACGACCCACCCTTTACGGAGGTCTGCCAGCAGCTTTGAGGGCACCCCCACCACCCCATGGCAAATGCCCAAGAGAGTCTAGGGCACTGACCATAAAGGGCACGCCTCAGGGCACTGACCATCCAGGGCACTGTCAACTCAGATCTCCCCATCACCTACATATAATGCAGTCTGCAGTTTTGGGGGCTCAGAACTGCTGACAGAGTTCTTTTAAAGAATGGGGCCTCAGTAGCGCTGCGAGTATGGGAAAATTGCTGCTCCTGCCCGTGCTCCCTGGATTACTACTAACTCCTGGCATGGCACATGGGTGCCCTGTACTGTACTATGCCAGGATTAGCTGAGCGGAGCGGCTCCTACTTCTACCTGCTCCGCTAAGCTACGAGAACAGCATATCAGCACTTAGCTTAGCGGAGCAGGTAGAAGCAGGAGCCCGCTCTGCTCAGCTAATCCTGGCATAGTACAGTACAGGGTGTCCATGTGTTATGCCAGGAGTTAGTAATCCTCCAGGGGGCACTTATTGCTGCTCCTGCCCATACTCACAGCGCTGCTGCGGCCCATTCATAAGTTTTACAGTGCTTACAACACTGAGCTAACAGCGGTGTACAGCGAACTGAATTGTAAGTGCACAGGTAGGGAAAACACTAAGAAACATACAAAATTAATAAAGTATATTGGAATAAGTTTTTTTAGGGCATTAGGGACATCATCACAAGCGCTATTAAATGGGTTTTCTGGGAGTAGAATATTGATGACCTATGCTAAGGTCATCAATAACTGATCAGTAGGTGTCCGACTCCTGGAACCCCAATCAGCTATTTGAATAGGCGCTGGCACTCTGCTAGGCGCTAAGGTCTCCTCACTCTTACCAAGCACAGTGCCGTACATTGTATAGTGGCTGTGCTTGGTATTGCAGCTCAGACCAATTCACTTCAATTCATGGTCTTGGAAAGCAAACAGAAGGCCACAGTGCTACTGCGAGTGCTGGTGCCTTCTCAAACTGCAGATCGGCAGGGGCCCAGGGTGTCGGACTTCCTCCAGAGGACAGGTCATCAGTATAAAACACCCAGAAAACAACTTTAATGCACGATTCTGAGTATGAAATGTGCCCAGAGTAGTCCGTACATATCTTCTCCCATAGCTGGGGCGAGCAGAGTTCTCCTAGACTGTAAGACATTATGCATGGAGTCACTAACCGTCAATGTGTGAGATGGGAATGCTGACGCTGTCTGAATCCTGCTTCCCGGCGTTCATCTGCAGCATGCCGGCTTCTTGTACAAAGTCAGTGACTTTATCAGTGAACGGGTAGGGATTAGATATCACCTTGACTAACGCCTATGCAAAAAGAGATCAGAACACGTCATCAGCGCATGCACAGACAAGGTATCGTCCATTAATTACAATTTAAAAGCCTAAAAAAAGACTGCGATTAATCTCCTGTCACAGAACGTTTTGTACTCCAGAGCTGCATTCACAATTCTGCTTGTTGCTACTAGTTCATAGGTTGTCAACAGGCACATCCCTCACAGCTGAGCTGCACTCATGTAGTGCAACGCTATCTGCTGCACAGCGCTCAGGGAGAACAGGTTTCTCCTACACAGCACAGGCTAGTGAATTTGAGCACTGCAGCTAGCTGAATTGTAAATTCAGCTGTGAAGGAAAGTCATAATTACTCTTAACGGTAATTTGATTTTCCAGAGCCTATGACAACACCACAGGATAATTAGTTCGAGAGCTGGCTCCTAAACCCTTCTGACCAACACACTTTTTACGGCGGTCACTAAGGAACCTTAGGCTAGGCCGCAGCCTTTGTACGGCAACCCAATATAGGCGCTGCATAGGTCTTCCGTGCAGTGGATAGCGGGGGCTTGGCTCTTACATGGAAGCCGTATTCCCACTCTTACAGCCCAGATCAGCAGAAGAGCAGATCCTGGCAGTTTTACCCATTAGATGCTGCTCTCAATAGTGACCGCAGCACATAAGTGGTTGCAAAGGAAGTGGACTCTCTCTATCACCCATCGTGGGGTACTGATGTCTCTTCATGGCAAGCCCCAGGCTTTTGTGTTTTGTGCCCCAGTGCTTTCCATCAGGCTGTGACTGATAGAGACTGTCCGTAGAGCACTGAGAAAGTAATCTATTTGTACAGTACCAATAAAAAGCTATGGGTCTTAGGATGCGGTGATGCAAAAAACTATTTTCAAATTTTTTTTTTTAATAAAAGGAGTTTTTATTGTGCAAAAGTTGTAAAAAACAACAACACATTTCTGTATTTGGTATCACTGTAATCATACTGACCCACAGATTAAAATGAACGTTGCAAAATTTATAATGTGAAAACTCAGTGGCAGTGTTGTTGTTCTCCATCCCCCCCAAAAAAGTTCATAAACAATAATCAGTAAATTATGTGTACCCCAAAAAGGTGCCATTAAAAACTACAACTTGTCCCGCAGAAAACAAGCCCTCATACACCTGAATTGATGGAAAAATAAAGTTACAGCTCTTGGAATGCGATGATGGGGGAAAAAAAAAAAAAAAAAATCGCTTGGTCATTAAGGCCCAAAACAGGCCAGTCACAAAGGGGTTAAACAGGAACCTCGAATTTTTTTTTATTTCAAAAATCTCCACTGACTTTTTTCCTGGGAATCTTCTCCCTGCTAAAATTTTTATTCTAGCAAAAGGAACTATAAAGGTTTATGAAAGCAGCAGGAGGGGAAACCTTTCTTCCTATCTCCTCACGCGGTGCTTTACTCCTAATCCGATTATCCTGGTGCAGTCATGGGTGAAGGGAAAATCTACTATAACAGAGACTGTAACTCAGGATTAGTACAAGATATTTGTAGGTTTCCTCAACTTTTTATGAAGCTGGAAGGGTTTTTCCAGCAGGGAAAAAAAGTAAACACTGGAAACGGGATCAGAGCGAGTTTAAAATCTAAAAGAAGTGATACTCACCATTTACTCGTCGCTCCCATTTCAAAATCGACTGGGTCCCTGCTGGTCTCTGCTCTGTGGTCCCTCCAATAGAAGACTGCTCAGCCAATCAAACCTGAGCGGTCATTTCCTAGCACTGCCTATATGTCCAGATGCGATCTATAAGCAGATACCCCTGGGGACCCGGGAAGCACTGGAAGCACTTCAAAACCTGCTCTGATCCCTTTCCCATATTTTTTTTCCTGGCTGAACGTGTACCTACCATTTCATAAAACCTTTGACATGTTCTAGTGAGAAGCCAGAGGTTTTGATGTGTGAGACAAGGTGAGGAAACGTTCCATAAACTGGAAGGGCAGAAATACTTACCTGAGCGCGGTGCCACTTCAGCACTCTCCTTGGAAAGACAAGTATACGGACCCATAGAAAGTACACAAATCTGTATACCCCACGCTCGCCTCTCCAAGGAGAGTGGTGAACGGCCAATTATCAGCAGTTGTGCCTCTTCGCATTAGTGATCAGTGGGAGTCTCAGCACCCAGACCCCCACCCATCAAAACTTCTGGCTTGTCACTACTATAAATGGAGAGGTACACTATAGACAAGACCATAGAAGGTTGTTTAAAGTGCTTTAATCCTACCTGTTCTAAAAAGTGGATGACCACCTCCTGGGCGCTCTCCTGTACTTCATCCAGTCTCCTCAGCCACATTTCCAGCTCAGGCCAGGTATGCTCAAACACACCGCTGTCACGCAGAATCTGGAAGCAGTCGAGAGGCAAAGGTGAACTCATTTATACCTGAAGTCCTCAATGTAAGCACAAATGAACTGTAGGTTATTGCAGCGTGTACACATAAAGGATGGTAAGTGTCTTTGCAAGCTGGTAGGGTAGATGGTGCTGTGTGCAAGGTCCTCTCAATTGCAGCAATTCGATGCGTCTATATAGAGATATTCCTCCTTTTATTTTGAGGTGCTCGGAGCACCGAGGGGTGGGCCTAGCACCTTGGAACACCTCCTCATTTCTGCCTTGTCACTCTCTCTCGATGATTGACAGGGCCAGGCATCCTTACTGTTCCTATGCATGGTCCTGAAACCTCACCGACGAGAGTTCAATTAGCACAGTTCAGATCTCAGGAGCCAGGACAACAAAGGCGATCTACTGCCCATGTGCCGATTGAACTCTCGTGTGCGCAAGATTTCAGGGTCAAGCTTTGGAACAGTGATGCTGGCTCCGTCAATCACTGGAATAGAAAGAGTGACTAAGGATGAAAGGTGGAAGTGAAGAGGGGTCTGGGGAGCTAGGTCCGCCCTTGGATGCTCTGGGGATCAAATCAAAAATAAAACTAGGAATTTTGCAAAAAAGACACACTGAGATTGCTGCAAGACAGGGGTCCGTACACTTTGCATGATCAACCCTACTAGGCAGTATCCCTGGTTTACTAGGGTTCATCATGCTGCCAAATGCTCTTTAAAGAAGAACTCTCGCAAAAAAATTTATTCCATGTCCTGCTAGAAATGTACATTATGTAATCTGTAGTGAATGTCATTTTCTTACCAGTAGCTGAATTTTTGAGTTATATCTCCCTGATGCTTCTCATCTGTGTCATGTGACTAGGAATTAGACCCACCAACTCACACAGCACCTTATGTGTGGACAGGAAGTCTAATTTTCTATGCATTCATATGGGAGCCTCACTTTCAGTCTCATAGGAATGAATAGAGAAGTGACTGGCTTCCTGTCCTGGGTCAGTGGGAGGTCAACGTGTTGGTCACATGACCCAGCTACAATAAGAAGAGAGTGGAAACTCTCAATTACAGCCTCTGATAAGAAAATGACATTCACTACAGATTATAACATGCACCTTTCTAACAGGTCAGAGAAAAAAAAAAATTGTGGTAGTTCTTTAAGGGAACAGGATTTAAAGGTGTTTCCTCGCAGACACTGGTGGCATATCCCTACGACATGCCATTAAAAGGAGCCTGTCATGGACTTAAACTACCAGCCTCTATCAGCATATGGGAAAGGCATTCTAAACATACTTGTATAACAGTTTGTTGGTCACTGGATGTCCAGGAAAAAAACATATTCCTAAGCAAATCTGCTCAAGTGCCCAGCGGGACCAGCGTTTCTTTTCAAAGAGCCCAAGCCTGCCCAGCCGCACCAATGTGATGCCAGGAAAGGGGGGGGGGAAGGAGCCTTAGGAGCTTAGGGTAGGAGCAGATATCAGAGAAAGGTGACAGGCTTGGGCACTTTGAAAAGAAAAGCATGCCCAGCTGGACACTTGAGCAGATTTGCTGAGGAATAAGTTATTTTCCTGGACATTCAGTGACCACCAAAATGGTATACAGGTACAGTATGTTTAGAATGCTCTTACCACATACTAATGGACATTGAACTGAGCATGGAGACCCTCAACAATCAGGCACCGCGCCACAACGTCTTCACACAGCTTTATTGATCCTTGCTGCGATCAGGAAACAGACGTGCACTCCCCCCTGGTTTCCAAATGTGTGGGGATTCCAGTGGCCAGATCTAAATTATGGTATATCCAGTGTTCCATGCAGAAACTACTTAAATGATGAATTTTAGTCCTAATAAAGGAACACAACGTGCAATAAATACAGTGGATTACCTTAATAACCAACATTCGGGTCGATGACTTGAGCTGCGATTTGTTACACGTCACAAACATTTTCAGGAGCAGATAAAATACAGACTTTTCCCCTCCAACATCTGCCACATCCTGCAAAATATATATAAAAAAACCACCATTAAATTATCTTCTGGCTAGAATTTAAAGGGGTTTTCCGCCTTTCATATATTAATGATCATTCTCCAGGTTATCAATATCAGAGTGGTAGAGGTCCGGACTCACTCATCAGCTGCTTGCGGCAGTTTCTGGCCCTGAGAACTATATAGCGGATGGAGCTTCTGTTTCCAGCTCCGTCCACTGTGTAGTTACCTGCTCCCGCTGCTGCTCCGAAACGCTGGTGGTTTGGGGCGCTGGGTGTCGGACCCCCAAGGATCTGATGGAATAATCACTTATCCGAAGGATGGGTCATCATAGGCGATAAACATATGACCACTATACTGATATGCTCCATGTATAGATGCTTATTGTATACAGGGCACCCTCTTATTTCAGAAACGAAAGGGAAAATAAAATATCTGAATACCCCAACAAGTAATGGGTGAGGTGGGCCTATCTTTTAGGCTATGTTGGGAACATGGCCGCCATCCTGAAAGCTGCCATACTGGACCATGGGCAAATTTTTCCAATGGGAAGTGGGTCATGTAGCACAGTATCAAGAAGACCAGAATTTTCTCAGAAATCAATTGCAATCAGATTTGTAATATCTCTTGTGTTTCAAAATGTATCAACACAGGAAGTTGCAACAACAACTGGGAACGTTCCCTGCGATGCACAGCTATTTGACATCTTCAATGTGTTGTCCCTGGTGCTGAACACAGAACTCTGAAGTTTTGAACTTTCTGTGTTGATAACTTGTACTACACAGCACTTTCGAGACAAAGTGCAGTGTAATGAAGAGGAAGCGGCACTCGCATGGAGTGCTGCCTCCTCTTCGAGAAGCTGATCGGTGGGGGTGCCTGGTGTCAGACCACCATTGATAAGATATTGATGAGCTATCCTGACGATATTAAAGGGTTTCTGTCATCAGATTTGAGCATTGCAAACCGAGTGTCATTTGCAATGCACAAATGACACCAGATCTGTTAATGTTATAGTTTTCTGTAGTGTAGTTTTTGAGAAAATAGCGTTTTTAAAATATGTAAATGAGCTTCCCTAGGTGCAGGGGGCTTTAACCCTGCACCTAGTAGCGGCATAATTCCTCCTCTTACCCCTCCTCCGTTCCAGTGATTGACAGGGCCAGGCAGCCAGCTCTTTCGGCTGCCGGCCCTGTCCGAGTGCGAAATCCCGCGCCTGCGCATTGCAATCCACAATCCGCGCATGCGCGTTGAGAGCCGCCGGCCGCCCGGATCCCAGCTTCCTCAATGCGCCCGCATTGGTGATCGCAATGCGCAGGCGCGGGATTTCGGACTCGGACAGGGCCGGCAGCCGAAAGAGCTGGCTGCCTGGCCCTGTCAATCACCGGAACGGAGGAGGGGTAAGAGGAGGAATTACGTCGCTACTAAGTGCAGGGTTAACACCCCCTGCACCTAGGGAAGCTCATTTAAATATTTTAAAAACGCTATTTTCTCAAAAACTACACTACAGAAAACTATAACAGTAACAGATCTGTCATCAGGTGTCATTTGCGCATTGCAAATGACACTCGGTTTGCAATGCTCAAATCTGATGACAGAAACCCTTTAACAGCTGGACAACCCCTTTAAGCTGAACTGTTGCATCAGTGGAACTTTTGGATTCCAATTTTTCACTGTGTTTTTGGCTCCATGGTCACGAGCTACCTCTTCTTGTTTTCCTTGAACACTACATTACATTCATTAAAGGGTAACTCCACCCAAAAATTCCCTCGCATAGTGCTGGCTGCGCCATTTCCAGCAGTCCCATAGAGGTGAACAGAGCTGAGGCCGCGCTTGCACAGTGCTCTCACCATTCATTTCTATGAGACTTGTGAAAATAGCAGAGCGCACTAACTTGGTTATTTTCGGAACTCCCAAAAAATAATGGAGACCACACCGTGCACAAGTAGTGCACTTTCCTTCACTTTCAGGGGCCCATTCTGAAGTGGTGGGACCCACACTTATCCGACATTGGTGGCATATCCTAGCGATATTCCAGGAGTGAGGAGAAATACATGATAAAAAAGACAAACCTGCATTTTAAACCAAGAAAACTTGCTGGCTGGAAGCTCTAGCGCCACCTGAAGGATCTGGTGCTGGAGCACTGGTGGCACCTCCTTACGGATGCCCCCCTCATCCACGATTCCTAAGGTAGAAGACAAGGGTAATTACATTAATCTGCCCCTATGACCCAAAGGTTGTCCGTGCATGTTGGGAGTCGTAGTTTTAAATCACACGGTAACACAAGAGGAGTAAGAAAGCTAGAACAAGCACCACAGGCCAGAAGGGTAGTGACCTGTGACACTGATTAAAGATCTCATCAATTAGTGGGATATACATGGTCACTCTTCTGTGAAGCAAAGAATTACTACCCCATAATAAGTTAGGCTAAAGGATAGCAACCGTTCATATCATATTGTTCCAATTTATTTTTAATTAGGATTGCATTTTACTCATTTTGGGCTAAAAATCATTTTTTCAATTGGCCTTTATTAAGAATCGTCAGCCATTTTTTATAAAAACGTTTAAAAAAAATTTAGTCTGTTTGCAGAGTATCACCTCTCACTCCCGTCAGCTGACAGCTCATGTGAAGCCTTATTTCTGATCTCCTGATCTCAATCACTCGTAGCAAACCTCTTATCAAACAATCCAAGAATATGGCTTGGATGAGTATCTATGAGGTCAGGAGATCAGGGATAAGGCTTCACATGAGCGTGACTGAGAAGGGATACTTTGCAAACAGACTGATTTTTAACCCCTGTATCTCAAAAACAGATGAACCTTTTTAAATAAAAATTATTTTAGTCACAAATGAGTAAAATCATAAAAAAATGCCCTGAAGGTGTCCATAGCCTTTATGATGAAAAACAAGTTAACTCCGAAACCTTGTTTTACGTCTACAGCTATTATGTAGCGCTGTGTCTCCATAGTTACAGACTACAAACATTCTATGAGCGTAGTCTGGTGCTGCAATCCGCTGCTATTATCTGTTGGGTGGCAAGAAAAGGCGCAGGTGGAGCGATATATGACGACACGTTCATACTGCACACAGAGTCTAAAGACAGCGACCAATGAGACACTTATGTCGGTATAGGAGCTGCACACAAAAAACAGAGTCAATAAGAAAAACAGAGTCAAAAATTGTCTCTTTTTTTTTTTCTTACAGACCCATTAGAGTAACTAAAAAAAATAAAAACAGTGGTGTCTCTCTATTACCAAGCTGCTGATGTGATCAGTAATTCGCCTTGGGCCACACTCACCGCAGACATTTTGTTTGGCTGGGGAAAGCTAGGCGCTTACAGTGACCACTACAGGGGAAATGTGTCGGTGGACACTCAAAGTACATGTATGGCTCGAGTCCATACATATAGAGTAGATCTTTGTTCTGGATCATAGAGGGTTATCTCAAGTGGTGGACCCCCATCTATGATTTTATATGCCCTAATGAAGGGATCAGCAACCTCCGGACCTCTAGCTGTTCTGTAACTACAGCTCTAAGAATCCTTCTTTAAAAGGGTTTTCTCATCGCAGACAATGGGGGCATATGGCTAGGATATGCCCCCATTGTCTGATTGGTGCAGGTCCCACACCTACACCGAAAATAGCCAAGTGCTTGCTCGGCTATTTCCATCGGCCCCATAGAAATGAATGGGAGCGGTGGCCGCACAAGGGCGGTGCGCTCCCATTCAGTACTATAGGGAGAGCGCTTGGTGGCTCTGGCCACCACCTTCCCCTCTCCATTCTAGCTGTAGGTGCGGATTCCGCACCTATCAGACAATGGGGACATATCCTAGCCATATGCCCTCATTGTCTCAGATGGGAATACCCCTTTAACATCTACGGGAGTTACAACTACAGCCGAGCAACTGTACATGCTGGGAGTTGCACAGCAGCTGGACTGCAGCAGGTCGCTGGCCCCTGTCCTATCTGGTCATATGGACAGGAGATGTCTACATGCGACACCTTTTCTAGGTGCAGACACCCACCATTCACTAAAAGTAGGATAAACTTGACACGGAAAAGTAAAAATCGCCGTTTACCAACGCTTTTACATAACATCTAAATTAGTAACTTTCGATCCAAGAGGATTGATTAGTCACCAAACAAGACATAAATAGACTGCGAGGGCAGCAATTAAACTTCTCAATCAACAGGCTGGCACGTAACCTAGATACGGGAAGAACCGCACTGTTCCAGAGCAAGAATCGACTCCAACCAGGAAGTGTGAAATTCAATTAACGCTCACCCCCTGAACCCCACGTGGAGAACGCATTCATTATATTCCTTTAAAAATAGAAACTGGAAACTCGGCCTCGGAGACCAGGAAATGAACTGTCACCGTTTTGGGAGCCATCGCTGGGCGACGAGCGCTGTACTTACCTCTAAGGAGTTTACTGAAATCGAAATTACTCTGCAACACTAAATGGGGCACCACCCTCTGGTACAAGCACAGGACGCGCAGCAGAGAGGCCTTCAAGAGAGTGCTCTGGAAATCATCTGACAAAAACAGAACATCAGTAAGTGCGGGGGTCTAATATATAGGGGCACAGCTCCTTGTAGCAAAGAACCTAACAGGCATAAGGGTGTATTCACAACCAGCAGATTTGTGGCAGAAATTTCTGCAACGAAAATACGTATTGTTCTTGCAGCACGTGATTTCTGAAGGGCCCAATCATGTGAATGAGAGAGTCGCCGAAATTTCTCCAAGAAGTCTGCCATGTGTGCTAAAGGGGGTTTCTACAGTTTCATATTGATGGCCTATCCTCAGACTAGGTCATCAATATCTGATCATGGGGGGAGACAGACTCCCGCCAATCATCTATTTGAAGAGGCCATGGTGCTCTGGCGAGAGCTGCAGCCTCTTCCTAGACCAGTGACGTCACATTCATCGGTCATATAGCCCAGGTGCAGCTCAGTCCCATTCAAGTGAATGGGCCCGAGCTGTAATACCAAGTACAGCCGCTATACCAGGGATCAGCAACCTCTGGCACTCTGACACTACAACTCCCAGAATCCTCTTTCACTTCTAGGGGAGGTAAAAGAATAGCTGAGTGTACATGCTGAGAGTTGTAGTTTCACAGCAGCTGGAGTGCCGAAGGTTGCTGATCCCTGCACTATACAATGGATGGCGCTGTCCTTGGTTTCAAAACCTAAGTCAATTCCAGCATCTCTGCTCTGGTGCTCCTGGCGGTCTGTGCTTCCAGCGCTGCAGCAAAGATGTGCCCGACAGCTCCACATGACCACTGCAGCCAATCACTGGCCTCAGTAGTCCCCTGGAGTACCCAGGCACGTCACTGCTGCAGCGCCAGGCTCCGCCCAAATACCTCACATAACCACTGAGGCCAGTGACTGACTGCAGCGGTGAAGACTTTGCTGTAGCACTGGAAGCCCAGACCGCCAGGAGCACCAGAGCAGAGATGCTGGAACGGTGATGGATGCAGTTGGCGAGTAAGGTTTCTTTTTTTCATTTTATAACATCCTCATCTTCCCCGCAATGTTTCCAGGTCCAAAAACATCCCTTTAACCACTGGGCTTTCTAACATATTTTGTGCTATGATTCCTAACCATTTTCAAAATCTCTGCTTACTGTCATAGAATGGGAATGTATCATTCTGGCATCCTGATTTAAAGGGGTTGTCCAACCCCAACTTATGGCCACCAAAGTGCTCGGCCAAAAAAAAGCCCCTTACCTATTCACCAGCACTTCATTTCAGCACAGAGGGTCCCATCTCAGCCGCTTCCAATGCTGGGGAACAGGTAAGTGGCTTTTTCCAGGCAGAGAACTTTCAAGTCCATCAGTAAAACTGCTGTGGGGGTCGGACAACCCCTTTAACAACTGATGATACATTTCAGCTGCACTGATACATTGTAGCAAACTGTCAGGATATGAAAGACGCTTCTGTTACCGCTGTGTTCATTCCCAGAGGATTCTCTAGACATGGTAGCAAACTCTCATTATTAGATCAGAACTTTCCCATTCAATGACAGCATGCAGAGATCTTGATCTGTCCTAGTCTGTTGAGCTATCAAACTTTCTACTCCACTTCTTAGTCTTATTTGTTTTTGAGCTGGCGAATAACAGAGACGCTAGTACATAACTGCCGTCACTCAGCTTTCCTGGATGCATGAATAGTAAATTCAGAGTTAGGGCTCATGCATACGACCATATGTACTTTGTGCTCCGCAAAAAACGGATCCGTAAAAAATACAGATGACAACCGTGTGCATTCCGTATTTTGCGGAACGGAATAGCTGGCCGCTGATAGAACAGTCCTATCCGTGTCCCTAATGCGGACAACAAGGGTCCATTCACACGTCCGTAAGTGTTTTGCAGTCCGCAAATTACAAATACCGGCTGTGTGCGTCCCACATTTTGCGGCCAGACCTATGATAGAAACGCCTATTCTTGTCAGGACATGCTCTCTCTTAGGGGGCAGGGGATGCATGTATCACTAAATAGCTTGATCAGGGATGGCCAACCTGCGGCTCTCCAGCTGTTGTAAATCTACAACTCCCACTGCCCTGCCTTAGGCAGACTGGGCATGCTGGGAGTTGTAGTTTTGCAACAGCTGGAGAGCGGCAGTTTGGCTATCCCTGAGCTAGATGATTAGGAACACCAGTTAACAAACCCATAGGGAGCCACAATGGTTTCCCACTCAGAATGTGTATCATGTATACAGATGTACTTACCGTTGTCCCCTTTTTCCAATCCGGGAAACTCTTCAGACGCTGAGGTCACATTTTTTTCCTCCAGACCTTTAACGTCTTCGCCCTTTTCCCCAGGATCCATCTCTTCTTGTTTTAGCAGTGACTGCCAGGTGGCTACTACGGTGTTAACATCTGGCAGGAGCTGAATGGGAGAGAAGACCACATCAGTGCACACCTCTACATGACTCGATGCAGCTGTGATCTCAATTTTAAAGGGGTTGTTTGCCCCTGGGTACCTTTTCTGCACACCTGATATGACACATGGGTAACATGTCGCCACTGCAGCCAGTCATTGGCTGCAGCTAGCATGTGACCTAAGTAAAAACGGATATTGATGAGGTGAGAGCTGCTGAGCCGGCGGGGGGGGGGGGGGGGGCGATGGAGGTGGAAAGCAGAGTCGGGAATCAAGCAAGTATGATTACCGATCCTGGTCTATGGGGGGGTCTCCACGAAGGGTTCCCCAGTGGTGAACCTTCAGAAAAGGCTCCCACGGGATTGTGGGAGTCCCACTATGTCTGGGAATGAACTCTGATCATTTCAGGGGGCTGCAGGGGGTACGGGACCCCTATTCTTGTGATTGTGGGAGTCTCAGCTATAGGATCGCCACCAGTGCAGCACCCTGTGGGGGTCTGCACGAAGCGTCCCCCAGTGGTAAACCTTCAGAAAAGGCCCCTAGGGGATTGTAGGAGTCCCGATACCTCTGGGAATGAATAGAGTGGCGACATGCATGCTCGACTGGCCACTCTGCTCATTTCAGGGGGCTGCAGGAGGTACAGGGCCTGCGTTCTTGTGATTGCAGGAGTTCCAACTGTCGGAAACTCATCAATCTAATAGTTATCCCCTAGGATAGGGAATTCTGGGAGTTAACTACTGATGACCTATCCTCATCAGTATCTGATCGGTAGGTGTCCAACACCCGGGACCCACGCTGATCAGCTGCTTGAGAAGGCAACGGAACTCCCGTGAGTGCTGCGGCCTTCTCTCAGCTTTTCCTAGGACAGTGACGTCACGTTCATCGGTCACGTGGCCTAGAAAACGGCTCAGCCCCATTCATGTGAATAGGGCTGAGCGCGATACCAAGCACAGCCGCTATACAATGTACGGTGCTGTTCTTGGTAAGCTGCGAGAAGGCCTCGGCGGTCACGGGAGCTCCTGTACCTTCTCAAACAGCTGATTGGCGGGGGTCCCGGGTGTCAAACCCCCACCGATCAGATACTGATGACCTATCCAGAGGATTGTTCATCAGTAGTTAACTCCCGGAAAACCCCTTTAATGTAACCAGGATATCCCTTTAATAAAAGACATATGCCAACCTCACCTTGCCCACAGCCTCTCTGTATTTCTGGGCAAAATCCTCCATGGTGGCAGGAGTGTAGATGTCAGACTTCTGCCAGACGTCTTCTTTAAGGCAGTGACTGATGTTCTGCTCGGCCCTTTTCAAGACAGAAGATATGAGCGTCAGGATGGTGTGCTTCACAATTTTATTTGGCACCTAAGAGAAAAAGAGAAGAATTATTAAAGATAATTGTATCATAATATAAGATAATCCTGAAAAATGAATGATGGGCTGCGCTTCACCCTGCATTGTGACCTTTTATTCTAGTATTCGCACATGGAATAAGAGTATCAGATTGCTTTTGGATGTTTCCTGCTCACTGCAACACAGATCTGCTGGAGAGTCGAACAATCCCTACTTTTCAGAAGAGTTCAACCTGTTCCCCTACTAAGACCCCAGCGATCAGCTGCAATCTGTGGACGGTGAGTGCTCACTTTCCCTACAGCACCGCCTCAGGAGAAATGAAGCATTACACTCTGCCCATTTACATCAGTGGGCTGTCCATGTCAAAGAGGACAGGACAGGTCCTCCAGAGCAAGAGACGCTCTTTGTACCGTCATTCTGGCTAAGAGATGAGGATTACCGCCTCCGACCACCTATGAACTCAGAATTCCCTAATAGGATGCATAAAAATGGGTTTTCTAAATAGAATGACCCCTTTAAGGCCATATCCAACAGAGGACAGTTTCTGCCTCACAGCCTAAAACCTCCCATCAATCACCGCACTGCGTAAACAATTGGAAGATCCCACTTTTAAGGAACATTCTAATTTACGGACACCGCGTCATGAACTCACATTTAACCCCTGGGTGAACATATTCTTGTTGCAAACGGGAGCCACAGTTGTTATCATCACCATATTGATCAGCCGTGGGAGCGGGACAAACTCGGTGGTCTTGAAAGCCACAGACACCGGAGGCTGGGCCTCATAAATCTGAAAAGATAAGCGTCACAATAAATCAGCTGCCAGTAAATACACAGGTCCTCCAGTCAGGGTGGTAGAAATGACAATTCGCAGCGTCTCATGATCCGTTGTCGTAACAATGCAGTGTAGGATCTGCCACATGACCGATAACACCAGCACCGGGTGGCCTTATATCCTCAGGATAGGTCATTAATATGGGTTTGAGCCGTGGCCTCCTCGCAGTTTACCAAGCACAGTGCCATCCATTGGCTAGTGGATGTGCTTGGTATTGCAGCTCCGGTCCATTCACTTGAATAGGACTGTGCTGCGCCTAGGCCATGTGACCGATGAATATAACGTTACATGGCCTAAGAAGAGGGCTAAGAGCTCACCCAGCACCGCGACCTGATGACTTAACCTGATATGATAATCCCGGAAAACCCCTTTAAGTGGAAAATGTTCCTCAATAATTCATATGGTGGTACCTACAGGGAACAAGAAGGTTTAGAGGAGGACATTTGGTGCTGACCTTTTTAAGCAGCTTTATATTATCCAGCCACGTTGACTTGATTCGAGGAATAAAGGAGTACTGAATTTCCTTAAAGTACCGACTAAGCAAGTCAGGACAAACTTTTAGTATGTTCACCACCAGAGCCCCCACCAGCTCATCTTCAGTTGCAGTCTTCAGTCCAACAATAAAACGCAGAAGGACCAGGTTACCAGCCCTAGTCATAAAGAACATCATTACTGATAAATGTATGATACAGTTTAAACATACAATTTATTACTTTATGTATACAAATTCTGAGTTACATCCTGTATTATACTCCAGAGCTGCACTCACTATTCTGCTGGTGCAGTCACTGTGTACATACATTACTTATCCTGTACTGATCCTGAGTTACATCCTGTATTATACTCCAGAGCTGCACTCACTATTCTGCTGGTGCAGTCACTGTGTACATAAATTACATTACTTATCCTGTACTGATCCTGAGTTAAATCCTGTATTATACTCCAGAGCTGCACTCACTATTCTGCTGGTGCAGTCACTGTGTACATAAATTACATTACTTATCCTGTACTGATCCTGAGTTACATCCTGTATTATACTCCAGAGCTGCACTCACTATTCTGCTGGTGCAGTCACTGTGTACATACATTACATTACTTATCCTGTACTGATCCTGAGTTACGTCTTGTATTATACTCCAGAGCTGCACTCACTATTCTGCTGGTGCAGTCACTGTGTACATACATTACTTATCCTGTACTGATCCTGAGTTACATCCTGTATTATACTCCAGAGCTGCATTCACTATTCTGCTGGTGCAGTCACTGTGTACATACATTACTTATCCTGTACTGATCCTGAGTTACATCCTGTATTATACTCCAGAGCTGCACTCATTATTCTGCTGGTGCAGTCACTGTGTACATACATTACTTATCCTGTACTGATCCCTATAGTCACCTTGCAGCTGTCCCAAGACTGGGGTCATAGAAATTGATGCCGTGTTTCAAGGAGCAGCAAAGATCCATGAGGAAGTTGTGCACCAGCTCCCGGATCATGAGTCTTCCGGCTTCTTTTGGATCTTTTGTGTCCTAAAAGCAAAAGTGATTCACATTAATATTAGCAATTAAATCATTGATCAGACGATGGGCGTCAGCAGCAGATCTATACATTCAGTCACGTGCGTGGTGGTCTTAGAGGCGGTGATATCAGGCAATTGCTAAGCAAGAATTTTTTCCCATCAATCCAAGTGCTGTGCCGTTACCTGGACGTCCTTGGTGCTCACATCTACAATGCCGTTCCAGCGGTAAAGGGAGGCAATGTGGTTTAAAAGGAGGGGCGTAAAAAAGCGCACTTTCTGAGTCTTTGTGATGGCCTTATTGTGAATGACCTAAAAGACAAAAACATACAATCTGTATGGGCAGCAGTGTACATAGAGAAGTAAGGGCCCCATAGCAAGGATCAAACCAGGTTCCCCACACAGGACAGAAGGGTTTCTGCCTAAACCCTTATCAATGACCCTTGGGCCATTTTTCCACTGCCTCATTTGTTCCTTTAGAGGGTAGAGTCCTGACCAAGTGTTCACCTCCAGTAGAAGAGGAGATGATCCCAACTAAGACTGGGCCCCCTCTTGCCCTGGGCCCCATAGCAGTTGCATGGTCTGCCGCTATGGTAGTTACGTCCCTGTGTATGGGGTGTGACGAACTCTGCAGTGGTGTCCAGCCAGGACTCCATATTCTTCAGCACGTAATTTAAAGGGGTTGGTCAGTTTCCCCAGGACAGGTCATCAATATCAGATTGGCGCGGTCCGACTCCCGGCCCCCAAGCCGTTCAGCTCTCTGAAGAGACAGCGCTGCCTTTCCTTCACCATTTCCCTGTTCGCCGTTGACATCGCAGCAGCAAGCAGTGTAAGCGCACCTCCTCCGTCCCATTGATTTTGATGGGAAGGAGTGGTTACACTCTGTCTGCTCCTTCCCACTGAAGTGAATCTGCAATTATACTGCTTGCTGCTGCGATGTGGACGGCGAGCAGAACACAGTACTCGTACCAGCGCTGTTTTCTCTTCAAACAGCTGATCCCCGCCAATCTGGCCATCTGATAATAATGACCTATCCTGAAGATAGGTCATCAATATAAGAAACTGCCCGACCCCTTTAAAGCCGCGTTCAGTTACCGCCTTGCCATCACCTTGGTCTGCAGTAGAGAAAGCAGCAGGTTTATGGTTGATATTCGGTCTTCCTTTAGTCCGGTGCTGAATATTTCTCCGAGAAAATCTATAAAGACAAATCATGCAACTAAATATAAGACGATAAGCAGAAAGAAAACAGGCAGCTGCCTCAGACGGGTGCCTTTTACATCCGGGTGATAACCACGTGTGCAATTGACTTCTTTTTTCTACAAGGACCAAGGGTCCATGTGGAGAAACTTGGGGCAAGTACTATTCCACGTCCATGAACAAGGGTTCTGAAGTCCATTGGTGGTCGCCAGGTCTGTGTACACAGGACCCCACTGTGTATTAAACATCATCCGTGTGTTGCGACACAGATAATATTCAGTACACCTGTCTGAAGGCAGTCCAATTTATGTCCTCTGTAATACACACTATTAGCAGATAACAGGTGCAACAGTGACATCTACAGGCCACTGTTACACACTACACCAGTCCTATGGCCTAGGAAAGGCTAGAAAGCCCCCTACGTTGTACTGTTACAAAATGTATAATCTGCAACCAGCATTTCTGTATTTACCTATGGGATCACTTACCTTTAAGCTCCAGGACCTGAGTAATTGTATTGTTGTCGCCAGACATAAAGAAGGAAAGTGCAAACTGGATATAAGCCATTCGGACATCCGGTCTACCCTGTGACGAAAGATCATATGAGATCAGCTACGAATATGGACTTACTGCATGCCTCGCTATGCAACGCAATAAGGCTCTGTGCACACTGGGAGGCTGTGACATATGGCACTGTATAGGCACACATGGTATACATTGCCATTGAATCTAATCGTAAGAAGAGAATACTGCGCAGTACAGTGTAGTTTGCTAGAGAAAAACAACTATGTCGACGTATGCCACCCCGGCGGTGGATGGGGCTCTATGTATAAAGACATAGTGGTGGTTTTTAGAATTTATCTCTAGCTAAATGCACTTCTCAGCTGAGAGCAGGGCTAGATATGTACAGATTTACTGCCCCTGAATGTGATCAAGTGTGCTCTCATTCACTGACAGCAAACATAAAAACGTGACAAATTGAAACACAAAGTATATTAGAAAGTTGTACAGTCATGGCCAAAAGTTTTGAGAATGATACAAATATTAATTTTTACAAAGTCTACTGCTTCAGTTTTTATAATGGCAATTTGCATATACTCCAGAATGTTATAAAGAGTGATCAGCTTAACAGCAATTACTTGCAAAGTCAATATTTGCCTAGAAAATGAACTTTATCCCCCAAAACACATTTCAACATCATTGCAGCCCTGCCTTAAAAGGACCAGCTAACATCGTTTCAGTGATTGCTCCATTAACACAGGTGTGGGTGTTGATGAGGACAGGGCTGGAGATCAATCTGTCATGATTAAGTAAGAATGACACCACTGGACACTTTAAAAGGAGGCTGGTGCTTGGCATCATTGTTTCTCTTCTGTTAACCATGGTTATCTCTAAAGAAACACGTGCAGTCATCATTGCAACTGCACAAAAATGGCCTAACAGGGAAGAGTATCGCAGCTAGAAAGATTGCACCTCAGTCAACAATCTATCGCATCATCAAGAACTTCAAGGAGAGAGGTTCCATTGTTGCCAAAAAGGCTCCAGGGCGCCCAAGAAAGACCAGCAAGCGCCAGGACCGTCACTTAAAAGTGTTTCAGCTGCGGGATCGGGCTACCAGCAGTGCAGAGCTTGCTCAGGAATGGCAGCAGGCAGGTGTGAGTGCATCTGCACGCACTGTGAGGCGGAGACTCTTGGAGGCAAGGCCTGGTCTCAAGGAGGGCAGCAAAGAAGCCACTTCTCTCCAGAAAAAACATCAGGGACAGACTGATATTCTGCAAAAGGTACAGGGAGTGGACTGCTGAGGACTGGGGTAAAGTTATTTTCTCTGATGAATCCCCTTTTCGATTGTTTGGGACATCTGGAAAACAGCTTATTCGGAGAAGATGAGGTGAGCGCTACCACCACCGTCTTGTCTCATGCCAACTGTAAAGCATCCTGAAACCATTCATGTGTGGGGTTGCTTCTCAGGCCAAGGGAATCGGCTCTCTCACAGTCTTGCCTAAAAACACAGCCATGAATAAAGAATGGTACCAGAATGTCCTCCGAGAGCAACTTCTCCCACCGTCCAAGAGCAGTTTGGGCGATCAACAATGCTTTTCCAGCATGATGGAGCACCTTGCCATAAAGCAAAGGTGATAACTAAATGGCTCAGGGAACAAAAAATAGAGATTTTGGGTCCATGGCCTGGAAACTCCCCAGATCTTAATCCCATTGAGAACTTGTGGTCAATCATCAAAGAGACGGGTGGACAAACAAAAACCTACAAATTCTGACAAAATGCAAGCATTGATTGTGCAAGAATGGACTGCTATCAGTCAGGATTTGGTCCAGAAGTTGATTGAGAGCATGCCAGGGAGAATTGCAGAGGTCCTGAAGAAGAAGGGTCAACACTGCAAATATTGACTTGCTGCATTAACTCATTCTAACTGTCAATATAAGCTTTTGTTACTCATAATATGATTGCAATTATATTTCTGTATGTGATAAAAACATCTGACAAACACACATAAAAACCAGAGGGCAGCAGATCATGTGAAAATAGAATATTTGTGTCATTCTCAAAACTTTTGGCCATGACTGTAGAGAAAAGAATTTAACAGTTCAGCCCTGGCAGCAGGGTGAGCAGCGGAGGGCTGCTTTAACCCCTCATATCTCAGGATCTGTAACAGCTAGAGATATGGGCCTGAAAAATGAGTGTTAGTTGCTTTCTTTCCCAAACTGATTTCTAACAGCTATATCTCCTGATGTCGTGGAGATAATTCAGTGATTCTGGTCTTGTTTTAAAGCTTAGATTATCAGCTTTCAAACAAGACCAGGCCCATAGCTGCTACCCAGCGTGAGATATGAAGAGATAAAGCACCCCTCCCCACCTTAAGCTGGCTGTGATCTCAGGGAGAGGGTGGGCTACTGACAACCGGCAGGAGGTGAAAAAATAGCCAAGCACGCGACTCCCATAGAAATGGATGGAAGAAAGCGACACACCAGCGGTGCACTCTCCTTCCCTTCGCGGGTTCCGTTTAAGAAATAGGTGCAGGTCCCAGAGAGCAGACATTGGTGGCATATTCTAACGATATGTCACCAATGTGTGAGATGGGCCAACCCCTTTAAATCCTCCAGCCCCTCACTGATCACTAGAGGTTATCCCAGAATTACAGTATGGTACAGCCGAGCCTCTTACCTGTTTATCTCTCTTTTTTAACAATCCTGTTAAAAATTTATTAGTAAAATCAAAATGGCTGAAGACGTCCCTGGCACAGTCTGGACCCTGTGTGACCATCGCAGATAGTAAATTGAGGCCAACACGGGACATCCTGGTCAAAGAAGAAAAGGAAACATCACTTTCTAGGATAAAACTAGAAAATCAATCACCAATGTGTCGAAGCCGGGGTTTCTCCTGCTGGAGTGAATCCACCAGCGAGGCAATAGGGTCGAGCCTAGGACCTATGGTGGCGTGTACGGGATATACCTGTGGGTTTCTGAGTAGACGGATGAATAGATCAGCTTCATGTGTGAATTCAGCAAGTTCTTCACTATGTTGACCCCGGCTACTCCGAGATGTGCCAAGTCACCGGCCGTCCTCAGCAAAATGGCTTCCAGGACTTGAAAAATGACAATCATCTGAAAATAGGGAAACAAATGTGAATGACGTAATCCTGAAGGTCTCAGAAGTGTACAGGAAAGCAACCAGGGAAAGAAGCCATTTCTCATCCTATGCAATAGCTGCCATGTTTCTAACATAGTTGAACCCTTGTCCACATGCTCTATTAAAGGGGTTGTCCCAAGATTTAATAGGGGGACACAGGAACCCCATTCTCATGATTGGTAGGGGTCCCAGCGGTTGGATCTTGCACTGATCAGACACTTATCCCCATCCTGTGGATAGCAGATGACTTTAAATCTTGGAAAAACCCCTTTAAGACAAATGGACATCAAAGATGGAAGTCTCCCAGAGCAGAGAGCAGCAAACAAGAACAAGCACATCTATGGTTCAAGAAATGTCTACGTGGTAGGTAGGTACAGTGTTAGGTGCCCATGTAAGTGATTGTACTGCGCAACCTGTAAAGGTAAGCCCAGAGCAGGACCACCTACCCATCTCACTCTACAAATGATGTAAGCACAGCTAGTACTGCCTCCCTGTCTCTCCCTGTAAGTGATGAAGGAATAGATAATACTGCCTCCCTGTCTGTTCCTGTAAATGATGTAGGCACAGATAGTACTGCCTCCCTGTCTGTTCCTGTAAATGATGTAGGCACAGATAGTACTGCCTTCCTGTCTCTCCCTGTAAATGATGTAAGTACAGATAGTACTGCCTCCCTGTCTCTCCCTGTAGATGATGTAACCACAGATAGTACTAATGTATATCTTCCCTAACAGTACTGCCTCTCTGTGTATCTCCTGTAAATGAAGTAGGTACAGATAGTACTGCCTCCCTGTCTCTCCCTGTAAGTGATGTAGGAACAGATAGCACTGTCTCCCCATCTATACTTGCAAATGATGTAAGTGCAAATAATAATAATGTATCCTTGCCTATCCCTGTAAATTATGTAAGCACAGATAGTACTGCCTCCTTGTAATGATATAGGCACAGATAGTACTGCCTCCTTGTAATGATATAGGCACAGATAGTACTGCTCCTTGTAAATGATATAGGCACAGATAGTACTGCCTCCTTGTAATGATATAGGCACAGATAGTACTGCCTCCTTGTAATGATATAGGCACAGATAGTACTGCCTCCTGTAATGATGTAGGCACAGATAGTACTGCCTCCTTGTAATGATGTAGGCACAGATAGTACTGCCTCCTTGTAATGATGTAGGCACATATAGTACTGCCTCCTTGTAATGATGTAGGCACAGATAGTACTGCCTCCTTGTAATGATGTAGGCACATATAGTACTGCCTCCTTGTAATGATGTAGGCACAGATAGTACTGCCTCCTTGTAATGATGTAGGCACAGATAGTACTTGCTCCTTGTAATGATATAGGGCACAGATAGTACTGCCTCCTTGTAATGAGATAGTAGGCACAATAGTGCCTCCTTGTAATGATATAGGCACAGATAGTACTGCCTCCTTGTATGATGTAGGCAAGATAGTAACTGCCTCCTTGTAATGATATAGGCACAGATAGTACTGCCTCCTTGTAATGATATAGGCACAGATAGTACTGCCTCCTGTAATGATGTAGGCACAGACAGCACTGTCTCCTTGTAATGATGTAGGCACAGATAGTACTGCCTCCTTGTAATGATATAGGCACAGATAGTACTGCCTCCTGTAATGATGTAGGCACAGATAGTACTGCCTCCTTGTAATGATGTAGGCACAGATAGTACTGCCTCCTTGTAATGATGTAGGCACATATAGTACTGCCTCCTTGTAATGATGTAGGCACATATAGTACTGCCTCCTTGTAATGATGTAGGCACAGATAGTACTGCCTCCTTGTAATGATGTAGGCACAGACAGCACTGTCTCCTTGTAATGATGTAGGCACAGATAGTACTGCCTCCTTGTAATGATGTAGGCACAGACAGCACTGCCTTCCTGTAAACAATGTAGACAGCGATAATGCTGTGTCAATGATTTATGATTCTGGTATCCATTGCAGGAATCACGCTCCGTGTATGAGCGTGATCCTCTGTTCTGGACTTGCAGGATCGCATGGCATTATCATGATTTATAATGCTATATGCCACTGCCTGACCTTACTTCTACAGGACCATACAGACAAGCTATGTCACTACGATCTTATAGAAATAAGGTCAAGCAGAGACACACAGCTTTATAAATCAGTATAACGCCATGCGCTCCTGCAAGTCCAGAATAGAGGATCACATTGATTCCCACAATGGACTCACTCTTATGAAACAGCCCTAAGGCCAGACACCCATGGGAAAGTTCAAAGCGAGAAACTTGCAGCGTGTCAGTGTGAGGTCCGGTTCTGACCTCTACTCCTCAGACAGGATCACACAGCATTATAATGATTTATAACACTGTGTGACCCTGAGAGTCCTGGAATCCATAGTATTACACAGACAGCATTGTGTCATTAATAATTATAAATATAATTCACTATAACGCTGCGCGATCCTGTCAGGGGAGCAGCGGTCAGAACGGGACCTCTCACTGACACACGCTGCGAGTTCCTCGCATTGAACTCACTCGTCTGTGTCTGGACTGTTCAAGTAAACTATAGTGAATTAATCAACAAAATCAAGTAACTGATCAGTATTTTAGGATATGAGCAGGAGACTCTCACCTCACTCTCCGGACGCTTCTCCCCATCCAGCAGTTTCAGGATTTCGAGGCACTCCACAGATATTTTAATGTAACCCTCCACCACATCGTACAGAGCGGGATTTGGCAGTTTCCTTGATAAATTGAGAAATTGCTGCAAACCTTGAAAGAAGACAAACTATCAGTAAAAAAAAAAATCAAAATAACTACCGGTACTTAAAGGGGTGTCCTGAGGAATGAGCATCAATATCAGACCGGCAAGGGTCTGGCACCCTGCACCCCAAAGATCAGCTGCAGCAGCTCCAGCACCAGAGATACTGCTCTGCCTATTGTGTAGTGGACAAAGCTGGTAACTGCAGCACTGATCCCGCTGATGTGGGGTGCCGGACCCCTGCTGATCAGATATTGATGGTCTCTCCTAAGAACAAACTATCAATAGTAAAATCTTGGACAGCTCCTTTAAAGCTACTTTCACACTAGCGGCAGTCCGGATCCGGCAGGTGAAGGGTGCTGCCGGGTCCGTGCTGCCGCAGGGACATGTGTGGAGCCGGAACCGCTCTCCGTCCCACACATGTCACACAGTACATACATACACACAGACAAATACACATACATACTTACATGCTCCCCGGCAGGTCTTCAGAGCGCCAGAGGAGCAGGACAGCATGCACAGGTGACGATTCCCCACAGCGCCCTCTGCTGGGCGCCTGGTGGAATCGTCCTATGTGTGCACTGTCCTGTGCACACATGAGGAAAACATGAGGAATTGATATAGGATGCACATCAGAAAATTAAGCAATATTTCATCAAAAAGTAGATTAATTTGCTGAAACTGGAATACTCTGTTTTTGGATCCTCTGTATGTTTGGAAATTGCAATACAAGCGCTGGCTCAGCTATTTCTGTTGGCCCCATAGAAGTGAATGGTAACAGTGGCTGCGCATGCACAGTATGCTCCCATTCACTTCTATGGGGAGCCGGCTTGGTGGTGGCTGGACCAGAGTTCTCCAGCCACCACCTTGCGGGACTCCGTTCTGGATATAGGTGCGGATCACAGCGGTGGGACCCGCACCTATAACAAAATGGGGGCATATCCTAGCAATATGCCCCCATTATCCATGATGAGACAACCCCTTTAAAGGGAGTCTGTCACCTCCTAGGCCCCTGTACATAAAGATGCCCATAGCACATGTTGTAACAACAGTAACTGTGATGCCCATTTTGGGCACGGCATCGCCGAAGTCAGTGCGCATGCCCCGGCCAGCGAGAGACTGAGATCTCACCGGCTGAGAAGGAGGACCCGAACGAGGTGCAGGGCGGGCGGATGCAGTAGCGGGGGCGGAGATTTTATGTAAAAAAGGACTGGAGCCCGGGCTTCAAGAACTAAGCGCCGCCTCCGGGCTCATGCGGCGATTCATTTGCATAAATTTAAAACTCCGTTTTTGGGACTTCTAAAACACAGAGGAATGCGCCAAAGGTAACATTACTGTTGTTACAACATGTGCTATGGGCATCTTTATGTACTTTATAGGGGCCTAGGAGGTGACAGACTCCCTTTAAAGGGGTAGTCCAGCTCAAAGTAATTCTCAATTACCCATCAGATAGGCCATCAACGATCCATCAGCCACACTGATGGCCAGAATGAGGGACCCTTGTATTCCAATCCCCAAAGCCATGAGATCACAGCAAGAAGCCCATGTCCATCCACAGTCTATAGCAGGGCTGGCCAACCTGAGGCTCTCCAGCTGTTGTAAAACTACAACTCCCACCATGCCCTGCTGTAGGATGATAGCTGTAGGCAGACTAGGCATGCTGGGAGTTGTAGTTTTACAACGGCTGGAGAGCAAAACAAATGGAAGTTACCCCATGTGCATTCCATTTCCGTTTTTCCGCTCTGCAAAAAAAAATCAAACGTCCTATTATGGTCCGCATTACGGACAAAGATAGGACTGTTCTATTAGGGGCCAGCTGTTCTGTTCCGCAAAATATGGAATGTACACGGATGTCATCCGTATTTTTTTGCAGCCTGTAAAATATAAACGGTCACGTGCATGAACCCTAAAAGCGATGCAGTCTCCTGGCGCGCCACTAATTTCCTGCAAGAATCTGGGAGACCGCAAAAAATGGGTTCCATCACTTGTCACTCAGCTTTCCCACATCTCTGAATGGAAATCTGTTTAGAGAGCAGAGTATGAGCGCCTATCAGTGTAAAGAGATAGATATGCAGGACTTCAAGAAAGCTGGGTGACAGCAGCAGGCATGGCAGACACATCTGCTATCACCCAGCTTTCCCAGAAACAGATATAAGCAGGTTATAGGCTCGGTATACAGAATATACATTGTGCTCATGCAGGACATTGTTACAGCTGCTTGTTCAGTGTCTGCTGACATCTCCCACCTCTCAGGGCAGTCTGGGGTTCTTTTAACAAGGATTTGAAGAGGGTCCCTGTGAACTCCACCTCCGGGGACTTCGGTTTCTTGGCCTGAGGCCCCGGTGTCTCCTCCCCGGCTCCCGAACTCCTCCGCTTCTTCTTCTCCATCATCCGCTGCCTGCACTTTCCCCACTGTCACTAGCAGCAAAACACGTGGGAACAGCACATAGGAAGCAGTCCGCGCAGAACACGCTCCTCCGGAAACAAGGTTCAGTCTGAAAGGGTTCTGGAGACCACGACCAGCAGAAGAATGTAAAAATGCAAACCATAAAATAGCTTTAGGTGACAGCTGCGGTACATTTAATAACTTATGGGTCTGACATAACCAGGAATTTAGAGAACATCACGAAAAAGCCAAAAAAAATGTTGGTCAAACGACTCTTCCCACGAACGGGGGATTTTGTCCTGCAGTACCAGTCATTGCCACAGGGTGGCAGTGACAGTCTATTCAAGCTGTTCACTGCATCCGTCTGGCTGTAACCGTTAACCCATTAGGGGCGCAGGCAGTTTCCTAGTGGGCGAGTTATCAAAACTGGCTTAGTTGCCCATAGCAACCAATCAGATTCCACCATTCATTTTCCAAAGGAGCTCTGAAAAATGAAAGGTGGGATCTGATAGGTTTCCTTTACACCAGTTTTCTTAAATCTCCCCCATAGTGTCTTTGTTTTCCGGTGGACATAGCTGTATGAGGGACACTTTCCTAATCTTGAAAAGTCCAAGGAGGGGCAACAGCAGAGGTAATTTATTTTATGGTACTAAGCCATGCCTTTAAGTCCACCCAGGGTGGGTCATCGATATCAGATCAGGGAGGTCCGACATCCACCACCGCCAACGATCAGCTGTTTGAGGAGATGGAGCGCGCAGTGTGCACGTGCGGTCTCCCTTTACTCTTGTCTGTTGGCTGCTGTATGTCTATGGGCCAGGCTGGTACTGTATGTTAGGCGTACTCAATGGAGAGCCCGGTACGTCACTGGATGTCCAGAAAAAGCCCTTGCCCTGCGTGATTCAGCAGAGGGCAAAGGAGAGCATCAGAGCATGAAATGCTCCAATACTCATATCAGGGGGAGCGGAGGGGTGAAGATGTGGGTATGTCCGGGTTCAGCTCTGAGTCTGGACAACCCCTTTAATAATGCCTTCATTAGTGGCCCCAGTATTAATAATACCCCCATTGGTGGTCCCCAGTATTAATAATGCCCCCATTAGTGGTCCCCAGTATTAATAATGCCCCCATTAGTGGCCCCCAGTATTATTTTTAATGCCCCCCTTAGTGTCCCTCAGTATTATTAATGATCCCATTAATGGCCCTCAGTATTAATAATGCCCCCATTAGTGGCCTCCAGTATAAATAATGCCCCCATTAGGGACCTCAGTATTAATAATGCCCCCTTTAGCGGCCCCGGTATTGATAATGCCTCCATTAGTGGTCCCGGTATTAATAATGCCCCCCTTAGTGGCCCCCAGTATTAATAATGCTCCCATTATTGGCCCCAGTATTAATAATGCCCCCATTAGTGGTCCCGGTATTAATAATGATCCCATTAGTGACCCCTGGTATTAATAATACCTCCATTATTGGCCCTGGTATTAATAATGCCCCCATTAGTGGTCCCGGTATTAATAATGCCCCCATTAATGTCCCTCAGTATTAATAATGCTCCCATTAGTGGCGGCCAGTTTTATTAATGCCCCAATTAGTAGCCCCAGTATTATTTTTAATGCCCCCCTTAGTGGCCCTCAGTATTATTAATGCTCCCATTAATGGCCCTCAGTATTAATAATGCTCCCATTAATGGCCCTCAGTATTAATAATGCCCCATTAGGGACCTCAGTATTATTTTTAATGCTCCCCTTAGTGGCCCTCAGTATTATTAATGCTCCCATTAGTGGTCCCCAGTATTAATAATGCCCCCATTAGGGACCTCAGTATTATTTTTGAATGCCCCCCTTAGTAGCCCTCAGTATTATTAATGATCCCATTAATGGCCCTCAGTATAAATAATGCCCCCATTAGTGGTTGCAGTATTAATAATGCCCCCATTAGTGGTCCCGGTATTAATAATGCCCCCATTAGTGGTCCCGGTATTAATAATGCCCCCATTAGTGGTCCCGGTATTAATAATGCCCTCCATTAATGTCCCTCAGTATTAATAATGCTCCCATTAGTGGTTGCAGTATTAATAATGCCCCCATTATTGGCCCCAGTATTAATAATGCCCCCATTAGTGGTCCCGGTATTAATAATGCCCCCATTAGTGGTCCCGGTATTAATAATGCCCCCATTAGTGGTCCCGGTATTAATAATGCCCTCCATTAATGTCCTTCAGTATTAATAATGCTCCCATTAGTGGCCTCCATTATTAATATTGCCCCCATTAGTGGTCCCCAGGGCTTTACTAATGTGAAAGGGACACCGAGTGCAGTACTACTATTAAGGGGGCACAATGGGCATTACTACTGTGGAGGGGCACAGAGGGCATTACTGCTGTTATGGGGACACAAATAGGGCATTACTATTGTGAAATGGGCACAGAGAGTGCATAACTATTGTGAGGGAGGCACAATGAGGGCATAAATACTGTGAAGGGGGCATAATGAATGGTTAAAGGGAACCTGTCATCTCCGAAATACCCCCTGAACTAGAGTAAGTGGTGTATAGTGTAAGTGATGCTGAATCCGAATATGTAAGTTTTATCTTCATACTCACTTCCATTCTGACGCTGTGCTCCCACAAACCTGCAGTAAAATGCACTCAGTGGACTCTGGTGCTCACTCACATAATGGAGAGGACTCAAAGAAGAGTCCAGTGAGTGCATTTTACTGCTGGTTTGTGGGAGCACAGCGTCAGAATGGAAGTGAGTATGAAGATAAAACTTACATATTCGGATTCAGCATCACTTACACTATACAACGCTTACTCTAGTTCAGGGGGTATTTCGGAGATGACAGGTTCCCTTTAAGTACTTTAAGGGGGCACAATGTGGGCATAACTACCATGAGGGGGCATGTATCTTGGCAAAACTACTGTGAAGGTTGTACAATGAGGGCAATACTACTGTGAGGGGGTACAATTTTTTTTTTTAAGTATTAGGGTTATGCCAGAGAAAAGACCCGCCCTGGATGCCAAACACCCTAGGCACACCACTGGTTTTAAGGCTCAGTTACATCACCGGATGTCAGACAGAAAAAACGGATGCTAAGCATGCATACTGTAAGTGTGCATAACGGATGCTTAAAATACAGGATCCGTTTTTTTCCTTATTTTTCTGTTCTTCTGATGATGTAAACCAGGCTTTAGATGAAAGGATTGTCTAAAGAAGAGATCCCCTTTAACTATTGGAGTTTATGGGCCTTTACCCTCCAGGATGACGGTCAATCTTCGCTGCGCTGTGTGCGATCTTCGCGGGAGTGGTCGCCCATCACTTTTATGCGTCTTCTAAAAGATTCTGAGCATTCTCTATCAGACGGATGTCTCGTCTCACAGGTTTCTAATGAAAACCATTTCAATGGAGGGGAATATATAGCTTTTGTGAGGCGGGTATCAAAGGAATCAAATCATGAGGATGGAATGTGTGATAGACGGGCTTATATTACCAGCGGCGGGTTCTCAGGCCCCCCGATGCCCTGTGTGTGTCGTCTTCTTTGAGTTTCCCTGCGTTTTGTTTGAGTTTTTGTGATAGGAGCAGCGGATTACATTTTTGGCAATGGCTCAAGACTAGAAGATAAGTCTCTCTGCATACACAGGGCCTATATCACCTCCAGCTTCTGACACGGCTACTCGGGATCTATTTTTACGCCCTGTGTTAAGTGCGTTCTTTTCCATCAGGGATCGGAGGAACATAGTTTATTTCACTGGATTATGATGGTTAAAAATAGTAAAATTACATGAATGGGAAACAAGACAGTAGATACAACAGTGTATGGTGCAGCACTGAAAAACACCTACAGCCAGGACTGTGTACATCTTAAAGGGGTCTTCTCACTTCAGCAAATAGCATTTATCATGTAGAGAAAGTTAATACAAGGCACTTACTCATGTATTCTGGTTATCCATATTGCTTCCTTTGCTGGCCTGATTCATTTTTCCATCAAATTATACTGTACACTGCTCGTATCCATGGTTACGACCACCCTGCAGTCCAGCAGCGGTGGTCGTGCTTGCACAATATAGGAAAAAGCACCAGCCTATGTGCGCTCCCATGGTCCCAGCCACCAGAGAGGCCGATGTTTAGTCCTATAGTGTAAGTGCAAGCACAATCACCACTGATGGATTACAGGTTGGTTGTAACCATGGAAACGAGTTGTGTATAATGTAATGGGAAAATGAATCAGACCAGCGAAGGAGGCAATATGGACAATCACAATATATTAGTAAGTGGCTTGTATTAACTTCCTCTACATAATAAATGCCACTTGCTGAAGTGAGACAACCCCTTTAAGGACAAAGGACTCTCGTTTGATGACAGTGAGGTTCGCTTCTTAGACAAAGAGGAGGATTGGTTCAAAACAAGTGTGAAAGAAGCTACATATGTCAAATTGGAGAAACTAAGCTTAAACAGGGGTGGAAAAGTGAAGCATCTATTGTCTGCCACTTACAATGCTGTTCTAACATCTATCCCAAGGCAGTTTAATCACAGCTCATATAAGTTGCCTTCAGTGTTTTACCTCCATGAGGTCTGTGACTGTGATAAACAGATTATATTGACTGAAACATGAGTCACCAGTATTTAATTCTGGGGATTTCTTGTACAAGTCATTCTAATTGAGATGACTAATGAAATGTCTTAGGACTCATTCCAACGAAACCGTATGGTCCTGGGCCTGTGTTGGGGACTGCAAACAGCTTGTCTGGAATACATGGGCACGGCTGTGTGAACTTGATGATGCAGATGTGGACCCATTGACTTGAATGAGTATGCGATTTGCAAAAGATAGGACATGTCCGGATCGGAAATGCTTCCTTGGGCTTTTGGGTCCATGCCTCTGCACCACAAAAGATAGGACATGTCCTATCTTTTGCCATATTTTGCGGATCGTGGACCCTTTCAAGACAATTGGTCCGCACCACTCCACAATACAGGATTCACGCGGCCGATGTCCGTACATTGCAGGCTGCTATTTACAGTCCGCAGCATGGCAACCATACAGTTGTGTGTGAATGAGCCCGAAAAGAGAAAATCCAAGTCCAGCTGAGCTGATGTATTACTATTGATATGATATACTATGACTTGGATGAAGGAGAACCTTCACAGATTTACATGAATGAGGTTAAAGAAAAAAAACAGGAGCCATGGTTGTACCATCAAAGCTGTCCATGCAACCACAATGAAGCCCTTGAGATATGGAGTTCGGCCCTGGATAGACACATCATTTAGTTTAAAGAGGTGATGAAAACTAGTGCAGGGCCTTCCTCTCCACAGGATATACAATATTAGTAATCCATTTTTTGATCAAATGTGTGTTGGGCCCATCTACCAACGTCAAGGTGACTTCTGCAGATGGGTACCTAACACTAACAGAACTGCCTCTCCTTTAGATTAACCCTTTCACCCCCGGAGGTTTTTTCGGTTATGCATTTTCGTTTTGCGCTCCCTGCCTTCAAACAGCCATAACTGTTTTATTTTTCTGTTCACATGGCTGTATGAGGGCTTGTTTTTTGCGGGACAAGTTGTACTTTCCAACGCCACCATTTAATATTGCATATGGTGTAGTGGGAAGCGGGAAAAAAATTCCAAATCGGGTGAAATTGCAAAAAAAACGCTATTCCGCTACAGTTCTACGGGTTTCTTATTTACAGCGTTCGATGTTCATTAAAACTAACCAGTTACTTTCATTCTACTGGTCAGTACGAACCTGGCGATACCTAATATGTATAGTTTTTCCTGCGTTTAGATGGTGATAAAATAATTATAAAGTTGGCCTTTTTTTTTTTTTCCTTGTCATATCTTGACCCCTAAAACTTTTTGGTATTTATGTGTACAGAGCTGTTTGGGGGCTCATTTTTTGCGGGGCGATCTGAAGTTTTTATTGATACCATTTTGGGGTGTGTATGACTTTTTGATCACTTTTTATTTATTTTTTTTAGAAAACAAAGCGTCAAAAAACGGCGAATCGCCATTTGGACGCTTTTTTCCGCCACACAATTCGCCATATTGGAATTTTTTTTTTTAGATTTTAAAAGTATGGGCGTTTTCGGTCATGGTGATACCCATGATGTCTATATTTATTGTTATTTACGTATTTATTTTTTCATTATACGGAAAGGGGGGTGATTTGAACTTTTATATATTTTTTTATATATTTTTTAACATTTTTTTTTTAATTTTTTGTGATTATTTTAAATCTCAAATATGAGCTGATATATTGTGTTGTTTTTTTTTCCTTTATGAGCAATCAGGGATTTACTAGATGGAGATAAATCCATGAATTGCTCATTTCTTATCCTGGCCTGCCATCTAGTGGCCAGAATTAGAATTGCAGTTTGAAAACTGTAATCCTCACCAGCGAGGATTACAGTTTTCATATGGTGTACAGACACCCCGATTGGCCACTCGGGGCGTCTGTACACCACCCGGAAGCGTAGGCTTAAGTGGTTCAGACGCATCCTTATGCCGTGATCACGTGTGATCACGGCATCAGAAAGCCAAGGAAGACGCCGCCGATGGAGGTAAGTAGCGGCAAGTCTCTGCTGTTAGAAACAGCAGAGACTTGCCGGCCATGATGCCTGCTGCACCGCGAGCGGGCGTCATGTCCCCGCACTGCACCAGCGCCGTGCATATGGGGTTAAAGGAGTCCCACAAAAAATATTCTACTGTTTCCAAATCAGCACCTGGATATGAATACTTTTGTAATTGCATATAATTAAAAATTTAGCATAGCCACTGAGTAGTGATGATCGAGCACCCCGATGCTCGGGTGCTCTGGCCGAAAACTAGGTGGTGCTCGAGTGCTTGGCCGAGTATAATGGAAGTCAATGGGAGAAGACCGGGCACCCCCTGCTCTGATGAGGGGAGGGTGTCTGGTCGATAGGGAAACGTGAGAATATACATAGTAACATAGTAACATAGTTTATAAGGCCGAAAAAAGACATCTGTCCATCCAGTTCGGCCTGTTTTCCTACAAGTTGATCCAGAGGAAGGCAAAAAAACCCTGTGAGGTAGAAGCCAGTTTTCCCCACTTTAGGGGAAAAAATTCCTTCCCGACTCCAATCAGGCAATCAGAATAACTCCCTGGATCAACGACCCCTCTCTAGTAACTATAACCTGTAAGATTATTACCCTCCAAAAATACATCCAGGCCCCTCTTGAACTCTTTTAGTGAACTTACCATCACCACCTCCTCAGGCAGAGAGTTTCATAGTCTCACTGCTCTTACCGTAAAGAATCCTCTTCTATGTTTGTGTACAAACCTTCTTTCCTCCAGACGCAGAGGATGTCCCCTCGTCACAGTCACAGTCCTGGGGATAAATAGATGATGGGAGAGATCTCTGTACTGACCCCTGATATATTTATACATAGTTATTAGATCTCCCCTCAGTCGTCTTTTTTCTAAAGTGAATAACCCTAATTTTGATAATCTTTCTGGGTACTGTAGTGCACCCATTCCAGTTATTACTTTAGTTGCCCTCCTCTGAACCCTCTCCAGCTCTGCTATGTCTGCCTTGTTCACAGGAGCCCAGAACTGTACACAGTACTCCATGTGTGGTCTGACTAGTGATTTGTAAAGTGGCAGGACTATGTTCTCATCACGGGCATCTATGCCTCTTTTGATGCAGCCCATTATCTTATTGGCCTTGGCAGCAGCTGTCTGACACTGGTTTCTGCAGCTTAGTTTGCTGTTCACTAAAATTCCTAGGTCCTTTTCTATGTCAGAGTTACCCAATATTTTACCATTTAGTATGTACTGGTGACTTGCATTATTCCTTCCCATATGCATAACTTTACATTTGTCAGTGTTAAACCTCATCTGCCACTTCTCTGCCCAAGCCTCCAGTCTATCCAGATCCATCTTTAGCAGTGTACTGTCCTCTTCTGTGTTAATTACTTTACACAGTTTAGTGTCATCTGCAAAAATTGATATTTTACTGTGCAAGCCTTCTACAAGATCATTAATAAATATATTGAAGAGAATAGGGCCCAACACTGACCCCTGTGGTACCCCACTAGTTACAGTGACCCAATCTGAGTATGTACCATTAATAACCACCCTCTGCTTTCTATCACTGAGCCAGTTACTTACCCACATACAGACATTTTCTCCCTGGCCAAGCATTCTCATTTTATATACTAACCTTTTATGTGGTACAGTGTCAAATGCTTTGTAGAAGTCCAGATATACGACATCCATTGATTCGCTGCGGTCCAGTCTAGAACTTACCTCCTCATAGAAACTGATTAAATTGGTTTGACATGACCGATCCCTCATGAAGCCATGCTGATATGGAGTAATTTGCTTATTTTCATTGAGGTACTCCAACATAGCATCTCTTAGAAAACCCTCAAACAGTTTACCCACGACAGATGTTAAACTTACCGGCCTATAGTTCCCGGGCTCTGTTTTTGGACCCTTTTTGAATATTGGCACCACATTTGCTATGTGCCAATCCTGTGGAACACTCCCTGTCAGTATAGAGTCAGAATATCAGAAATAAGGGTCTGGCGATGACATTACTTAATTCTCTTAGGATACGGGGGTGTATGCCATCCGGTCCTGGCGATTTGTCTATTTTAATCTTTAAGACGCAGCTCTACTTCTTCCTGGGTCAGACAGGGCACTTTTAATGGGGAATTTACTTTTATATTCTGCATTTCATCTGACAGTTTATTTTCCTCAGTGAATACAGTGGAGAAAAAGATATTTAGTAGCTTTGCTTTCTCCTCATCGCTCTCTGCAACTCCCCGCTCATTACTCTGTAAGGGGCCGACACCTTCAGATTTATACTTTTTACCATTTATATAATGAAAGAACATTTTAGGGTTAGTTTTACTTTCTTTGGCGATTAATCTCTCGGTCTCTAGTTTGGCTGTTTTTATTTGTCTTTTTACATATTCTATTTTTTTTCCTTGTAGTTTTTCAATGCTTCCTCGCTCCCCTCCTGTTTTAGTGATTTAAATGCTTTCTGTTTGTCATTTATTGCTTTCTTTACAGTTCTGTTTATCCACATTGGTTTTTTCTTGTTCCTTAACCTTTTATTCCCATAAGGTATGTACCTCTCACAATTAGATATTAGGATGCTTTTAAAAATATCCCATTTTGTGGCTGTATTTTTATTTTTGAGGATTTTGTCCCAGTTAGTTAGGTCTATGGCCTCTCTTAGTTGGCTAAATTTAGCTTTTTTGAAGTTAGGTATTTTTGTTCCTCTCTGAAGAAACGCTCTTTTGAATGACAATTGGAAAGTTATTATTTTATGGTCACTATTTCCCAGGAGTCCCCCGACCTGCACATCTGTTGTTCTGTCAGGTCTATTGGTTAATACTAAGTCCAGTATGGCCGTCCCTCTAGTCAGGTCCTGAACCAGTTGGGAAAGGTAATTGTCTTTGGTTATTTCCAAGAACCTGTTTCCTTTATGAGATATACAGGTTTCAGTTTTCCAGTCTATATCTGGGTAGTTGAAATCCCCCATAATAACGACCTCATTATGATTTGCCACCTCGTCTATTTGGTTTAGAAGTAGATTTTCTGTGGAATCTGGTATACTAGGGGGTTTATAATAAACTCAGATTAGTATTTTATTATTGTTTTTGGCTCCTTTTATTTCTACCCACAGTGACTCCACATCTTCATGTCCCTCACTTATATCTTCCCAGAGTGTGGGCTTTAGACAGGACTTTACATAAAGGCAGACCCCTCCCCCTCTCCGGTTTTGGCGATCCTTTCTAAAAAGACTGTAACCCTGTACGTTAACTGCCCAGTCATAGGTATCATCCAGCCATGTCTCAGTTATTCCCACTATGTCATAGTCCTCCTCACACATCACTAATTAAAGTTCACCAATTTTATTAGTCAGGCTTCTGGCATATGTTGGAAACACCACAGAAATGGTTAGGGAACAGCATGGGGAGGATGTCTGGATGCATCTTGGACACCGAAGTCGCTGCTACTAACGATGATGTCCGACTTTTACGCCACTTTTACGGAATGACAAAAAAAAATGAAAAAAAAGAGAAGAAAAAAGAAAAATTTCACCCAATGTCAAATATTTAGAATGCACAAATGTTATACAGCAGACACAAATGAAGAACTGCGGCCTAAATTAACGGTATAAAAAATAGCAACGTATGTCAGCTATATAGACAACCGAAAGGCTATAATGTACACGTACAGTATTGTTAGAAAGAGATTGTAATGTACTATATGTTTGATTTTAATTTACATTAGTCATGGGATAACCCTTTTAAGCACTCCCCGTCCATCTGCCCAGGGCTTCTGAGCAGAGTATAAATATAGCTGGCTCCTACACCACCCTGAACATTGTAGGCCTAGGTTAGGCCCAGGAGAGGCAGTTTTTTTAGTGTTAGGTACCCATCTGCAGAAGCCACGTTCACGCCGATAGATGGGTCCGACATATGTTTGATCAAAAATGTGTGCAAAGAGCATTTATAGCATTTTATTAGCATTTTTCATGTATAGTAGGTATAGTAACACATTAATCCAGAATAATCCCTAATCCTTAGTTTTTTTGTTTGCATTTATAACATATCTCTTTTTTGTGACATCACTGTGTTTATTATCTCTGTCCTGTGACATCACTGTGTTTATTATCACTGTACTGTGACATCACTGTGTTTAATATCTCTGTACTGTGACATCACTGTGTTTAATATCCCTGTACGGTGACATCACTGTGTTTAATATCCCTGTACGGTGACATCACTGTGTTTATTATCCCTGTACAGTGACATCGCTGTGTTTATTATCCCTGTACTGTGACATCACTGTGTTTAATATCCCTGTATGGTGACATCACTGTGTTTATTATCCCTGTACTGTGACATCACTGTGTTTATTATCCCTGTACTGTGACATCACTGTGTTTATTATCTCATACCTCCTAACTGTCCCAAATCCAGTGGGACTGTCCCGGATTGCAGCGGCTGTCCCGCTGTCCCAGTACGGGGGAGGTACTTCCCAGTCTCTAGCAACTGTCCCTTTGTCCGTAGGACGCAGAGACAGTTGCCTGTATGGTGAAGCAGAGAGCCGGCATCGGCTCGCTGCTTCATCCATTCTCCCTCCTGTCCCCCCTACAGGCTCTACGTACCTCCCTGCCGCTCTCCGCAACCTTTGGTCTGGGTGGGGGGCGGTGCCGGCCATCAGTCAGCCTTGGCTCCACTCCCTCCAGACTAAAGAAGAAGATGTCCTGCTGGTGATGCTGCTAGGAAGAAGGTTAGTATATGGTTTTTTATTTTTTCAATTTTCTGAGAGTGGCACAGCATGGGCATATTACTGGGGGGCACAGCATTACTGGGGAGCACAGCATGGGCATATTAGTGGGGGCACAGCATTACTGGGGAGCACAGTATGGGCATATTACTGGGGAGCACAATGTGGGCATATTACTGGGGGCACAGCATTACTGTGGAGCACAATGTGGGCATATTACTGGGGGCACGACATTACTGGGGAGCACAATGTGGGCATATTATAGGGGAGGCACATAGCTGGGCATATTACTGGGGACACAGCTGGGCATATGACTGGGGGGCACAGCTGGTCATATTACTGCGGGCACATAACTGGGGAATAATTACTATGTGGGACAGTAAGGAGACTGGGTGGGATTAGGTGTATAGTTATGTTTTGAGCGGTGTTAGAGGTGTGGCCTAGTGGCGAAAAAATTTGCAAAATTGCGCGCCGTACAATTTGTCCCCTTTCTCCATTTAGAAAGTTGGGAGACATCACTGTGTTATTATCTGTTCTGTGTCTGTACTGTGACTCACTTTGTGTATTTCCCTGTACCTGTACTGTGACATCTGTACTGTGATCACTGTGTTTATTATCCTGTATCCTGTACTGTGACATCACTGTTTTATTATCCCTTGTACTGTGTACATCACTGTTGACATACTGTGTTTATCACACTGTACTGTGACATCACTGTGTTTTTACTGTATGACATCACTGTACTGTGACATCACTGTGACATATGTGTTATTATCCCTGTACTGTGACATCACTGTGTTTATTATCCTTGTACTGTGACATCACTGTTTTTATTATCCCTGTACGTGACATCACTGTTTACTTTACTTGACATCACTTGTTATATGTTCACTGTCTTTTTATTATCTCTGTACTGTACATCACTGTGTTGTACTTGTGATATCTGTACTGTGACATCACTGTGTTTATTATTCTGTACTGTGACATCACTGTGTTATATTACATCCTGTTTATTGTACTGTACTTATCTGTTACTTGACATCACCTGTGATATTACTGTGACATCTGACTGTGTTTTTATTATCTCTGTACTGTGACATCACAATTATTGTGTGGTTTATTATATGTGACATACTGTGTTATTATCTCTGTACTGTACTGTACATCTGTTACTTTATTATCTCTGTACTGTGACATCACTGTGTTTATTATCTCTGTACTGTGACATCACTATGTTTATTATCCTGTACTGTGACATCACTGTGTTTATCCCTGTACTTCACATCACTGTGTTTATTATCCCTGTACTGTGACATCACTGTGTTTATTATCCTGTACTGTGACATCACTGTGTTGTACTTACACTGTGTGTAACTTATTGACATCACTGTGTTGACTGTGTTTATTATCCTGTACTGTGACATCACTGTTTATTATCACTGTGTTTATTATCTCTGTACTGTGTGACTGTGTCACTGTGTTTTATCTCTGTACTGTGACTTTATTTATTCTCTGTACTGTGACATCACTGTGTTTATTATCTGTACTGTGACATCACTGTGTTTATTATCCCTGTACTGTGACATCAATGTGTTTATTATCCCTGTACTGTGACATTTGTTATTATCTCTGTACTGTGACATCATTGTTTATTATCTTTACTGTGACATCACTGTGTTTATTATCCCCTGTACTTGTGACATGTGTTATTATCTGTGACTGTGACATCACTGTGTTATTATCCTGTACTGTGACATCACTGTGTTTATTTATTATCCCTGTACTGTGTGACATCACTGTGTGTACTGTGACTGTATGTCATGTGTTATTATCTCTGTACTGTGACATCACATGTTTATTATCCTGTACTGTGACATCACTGTGTTTATTATCCTGTACTGTGACATCATTGTGTTTATTATCCCCTACTGGACATCACTGTTTATTCTGTACTTGACATCACTGTGTTTATTATCCCTGTACTGTGACTTCACTGTGTTTATTATCTCTGTACTGTGACATCACTGTGTTTATATCTCTGGACTGTGACATCACTGTGTTTATTATCTCTGTGACTGTGACTGTCACTGTGTTTATTATCTCTGTACTGTGATGTCACTGTGTTTATTATCTCTGTACTGTGACGTCACTGTGTTTATTATCTCTGCTACTGTGACGTCACTGTGTTTATTATCTCTGTACTGTGACGTCACTGTGTTTTATTTATCTCTGTACTGTGACATCACTATGTTTATTATCTCTGTACTGTGACATCACTGTGTTTATTATCTCTGTACGGTGACATCACTATGTTTATTATCCCTGTACTGTGACATCACTGTGTTTATTATCTCTGTACGGTGACATCACTGTGTTTATTATCTCTGTACTGTGACATCACTGTGTTTATTATCCCTGTACTGTGACATCACTGTGTTTATTATTCTGTACTGTGACATCACTGTGTTTATTATCTCTGTACTGTGACATCAATGTGTTTATTATTCTGTACGGTGACATCACTGTGTTTATTATCTCTACTGAATGTGTTATATCTGGGGTTTTCCCTGTTGACATCAATGTGTTTATTATCTCTGTACGGTGACATTACTATGTTTATTATCCCTGTACTGTGACATCACTGTTTTTATTATCTCTGTACTGTGACTTCACTGTGTTTATTATCCCTGTACTGTGACATCACTGTGTTTATTATCCCTCTACTTGACATCACTGTGTTTATTATCTCTGTACTGTGACAATCACTGTGTTTATTATCCCTGTACTGTAACATCACTGTGTTTATTATCCCTGTACTGTGACATCATTGTGTTTATTATCCCTGTACTGTGACATCACTGTGTTTATTATTTCTGTACTGTGACATCACTTTGTTTATTATCCATGTACTGTGACATCACTGTGTTTATTATCCCTGTACTGTGACATCATTGTGTTTATTATCCCTGTACTGTGACATCGCTGTGTTTATTATCTCTGTACTGTGACTTCACTGTGTTTATTATCCCTGTACTGTGACATCACTGTGTTTATTATCTCTGTACTGTGACATCACTGTGTTTATTATCTCTATACGGTGACATCACTGTGTTTATCTCTGTACTGTGACATCGCTGTGTTTATTATCTCTGTACTTTGACATCACTGTGTTTGTTATCTCTGTACTGTGACATCGCTGTGTTTATTATCTCTGTACTGTGACATCGCTGTGTTTATTATCTCTGTACTGTGACTTCACTGTGTTTATTATCTCTGGACTGTGATGTCACTGTGTTTATTATCTCTGGACTGTGATGTCACTGTGTTTATTATCTCTGTACTGTGACGTCACTGTGTTTATTATCTCTGTACTGTGACGTCACTGTGTTTATTATCTCTGTACTGTGACATCAATGTGTTTATTATCTCTGTACGGTGACATCACTGTGTTTATTATCCCTGTACTGTGACATCACTGTGTTTATTATCCCTGTACTGTGACATCACTGTGTTTATTATCCCTGTACTGTGACATCACTGTGTTTATTATCTCTGTACTGTGACATCACTGTGTTTATTATCCCTGTACTGTGACATCAATGTGTTTATTATTCTGTACTGTGACATCAATGTGTTTATTATTCTGTACTGTGACATCACTGTGTTTATTATCTCTGTACTGTGACATCAATGTGTTTATTATCTCTGTACGGTGACATCACTGTGTTTATTATCCCTGTACTGTGACATCAATGTGTTTATTATCTCTGTACGGTGACATTACTATGTTTATTATCCCTGTACTGTGACATCACTGTTTTTATTATCTCTGTACTGTGACTTCACTGTGTTTATTATCCCTGTACTGTGACATCACTGTGTTTATTATCCCTGTACGGTGACATCACTGTTTTTATTATCCCTGTACTGTGACATCAATGTGTTTATTATCTCTTTACGGTGACATCACTGTGTTTATTATCCCTGTACTGTGACATCACTGTGTTTATTATCTCTGTACTGTGACATCAATCTGTTTATTATCTCTGTACGGTGACATCACTGTGTTTATTATCCCTGTACTGTGACATCACAGTGTTTATTATCCCTGTACTGTGACATCACTGTGTTTATTATCCCTGTACTGTGACATCACTTTGTTTATTATCCCTGTACTGTGACATCACTGTTTATTATCTCTGTACTGTGATATCAATCTGTTTATTATCTCTGTACGGTGACATCACTGTGTTTATTATACCTGTACTGTGATATCACTGTGTTTATTATCCCTGTACTGTGACATCACTGTGTTTATTATCCCTGTACTGTGACATCATGGTGTTTATTATCCCTGTACTGTGACATCACTGTGTTTATTATCCCTGTACTGTGACATCACTGTGTTTATTATCCCTGTACTGTGACATCTCTGTGTTTATTATCCCTGTACTGTGACATCAATTTGTTTATTATTCCTGTACTGTGACATCGCTGTGTTTATTATCTCTGTACTGTGACATCGCTGTGTTTATTATCTCTGTACTGTGACTTCACTGTGTTTATTATCTCTGTACTGTGACATCGCTGTCTTTATTATCCCTGTACTGTGATATCACTGTGTTTATTATCTCTGTACTGTGACATCTCTGTGTTTATTATCCCTGTACTGTGACATCACTGTGTTTATTATCTCTGTACTGTGACATCTCTGTGTTTATTATCTCTGTACTGTGACATCACTGTGTTTATTATCCCTGTACTGTGACATCACAGTGTTTATTATCCCTGTACTGTGACATCACAGTGTTTATTATCCCTGTACTGTGACATCACTTTGTTTATTATCCCTGTACTGTGACATCACTGTGTTTATTATCTCTGTACTGTGATATCAATCTGTTTATTATCTCTGTACGGTGACATCACTGTGTTTATTATACCTGTACTGTGATATCACTGTGTTTATTATCCCTGTACTGTGACATCATGGTGTTTATTATCCCTGTACTGTCACATCACTGTGTTTATTATCCCTGTACTGTGACATCACTGTGTTTATTATCCCTGTACTGTGACATCACTGTGTTTATTATCCCTGTACTGTGACATCACAGTGTTTATTATCCCTGTACTGTGACATCACTGTGTTTTTATTATCCCTGTACTGTGACATCACTTTGTTTATTATCCCTGTACTGTGACATCACTGTGTTTATTATCTCTGTACTGTGATATCAATCTGTTTATTATCTCTGTACGGTGACATCACTGTGTTTATTATACCTGTACTGTGATATCTCTGTGTTTATTATCCCTGTACTGTGACATCACTGTGTTTATTATCCCTGTACTGTGACATCATGGTGTTTATTATCCCTGTACTGTCACATCACTGTGTTTATTATCCCTGTACTGTGACATCACTGTGTTTATTATCCCTGTACTGTGACATCACAGTGTTTATTATCCCTGTACTGTGACATCACTGTGTTTTTATTATCCCTGTACTGTGACATCACTGTGTTTATTATCTCTGTACTGTGACATCTTTGTGTTTATTATCCCTGTACTGTGACATCACTGTGTTTATTATCTCTGTACTGTGACATCTCTGTGTTTATTATCCCTGTACTGTGACATCACTGTGTTTATTATCTCTGTACTGTGACATCACTGTCTTTATTATCTCTGTACTGTGATATCAATCTGTTTATTATCTCTGTACGGTGACATCACTGTGTTTATTATCCCTGTACTGTTACATCACAGTGTTTATTATCCCTGTACTGTGACATCACTTTGTTTATTATCCCTGTACTGTGACATCACAGTGTTTATTATTCCTGTACTGTGACATCACAGTGTTTATTATCCCTGTACTGTGACATCACAGTGTTTAATATTCCTGTACTGTGACATCACTTTGTTTATTATCCCTGTACTGTGACATCACTGTGTTTATTATCCCTGTACTGTGACATCACTTTGTTTATTATCCCTGTACAGTGACATCCCTGTGTTTATTATCTCTGTACAGTGACATCTCTGTGTTTATTATCCCTGTACTTTGACATCACTCTGTTTATTATCCCTATACTGTGACATCACTCTGTTTATTATCCCTATGCTGTGACATCACTCTGTTTGTTATCTCTGTACTGTGACATCACTGTGTTTATTATCCCTGTACTGTGACATCACTGTGTTTGTTATCTCTGTACTGTGACATCACTGTGTTTATTATCTCTGTACTGTGACATCACTGTGTTTATTATCTCTGTACTGTGACATCACAGTGTTTATTATCCCTGTACAGTGACATCACTGTGTTTATTATCTCTGTATTTTTGTACTATAATTACATCCATCCAGTATCGGTGTACTGTGACATCACTGTGTTCATTATACCCCCACCTTGGATGTGTCCCGATCCCCAAACCCTACCCAATTATTTCCCACTTGCTTTGGCAATGCTTATATGTATTTAGTCCTGCCAATAAAGCTGATTTTAATTTGATAAATAGATATGAGACAGATAGATATTAGATAGATATTAGATAGATAGATAGATAGATAGACATCATGATAAAACTTTTGTTGCAACTTGACTGTAAAAGAAACATTCACACTACATAAAGTAATTAAAAATCATGAGCGACCATGCCTGAAAAGTGTAGGGGGTACTGAACAGCTTGACTTACATGCAGATTATTTGGTGCAGCTCAAGTCACCCCCATCCAGGGAACCCATTTCCTAACAACTTCTATTAACTTCATAAATTGTGAAGATTCTAGGATCCGGGACATGAAGATTTCTCCGGGCACCCACCACTGCAGATCTAGGCTGGCAACAAATTCTGGTTGGCACGCATTTCCCAAAACACAAATACCATTCTTTCGTAAGGTTGCCACTAGATGGCTTCAGTCGATCATGTTCCTGAGCCCCATTGACTCCCAAACAGTTGAAGTTGTGTAAGTGGGAGGATATGTCTGGGTCACCAAACATTCCACGTGCAGCAGAAGAACAGGGAGGGCTCCTCTGTTTATCCCCAGTGATCGGTGAAGATGGCACAGACTACTCAAGAAGGAACTGGACCCATCTGGTGATACGTAGCTTACCCTGGGGCCAACGACTTACTTCGCTGTGCCCCCTTGGAGTACCTGGATGCCCTTCTTGAATGATGTAAGAGGTATAAGGACACGTAAGAACAGATCCAGCAGCAGGAAAGGGGGTGTGTGTAGGGAAGCCTGCAGAAGTGACACATGAGGAATGAACCCTGAGTCACATTGTATATGAAGAGTCCTGACAACTCGGATGCGTAGGTCTTTGAGGCATGACTCCTTGCTTCCCGGGACAGCCTGGATAGAAGACCAGATCATGTGAGTCCCCAGGCAGGAGCTCCACACCATGATCAAGCGAGATGGGTATGAAGGGAGACAGGTGAAGCCAGCGATTGCCCTTTGTATCTTCTTGATCTGGACCACAGAGGTCTCTGCCCTGGCCGACTTCTCAGGTAACCACCTCTGCCTAATGTCCTTACCTTGTGATGACGCAGAATATTATTGACTTGTGTAGCTGGTGTCTCGAAAACTTTTGGTGAGGTCAGAAGGATTGGCTGCAGATTTCCAATGTAGACACTATGCAGGGGAGAATTATTTCATAGAATTAACCCCTAGAGTCCCATATGAGGGCTTGTGTTTTTTTTTTTTTTATAGGGCAAGTTGTACTTTCTAATGGCACCACTTAATATTGCATAAAATTTCAAATGGGGCGTAATTTGCAGTTTTATGGGTTTTTTCTCTATGGCATTCCCTATGTAGTAAAAGTGACCTGTTGCCTTCATTCTCCAGGTCAGTACAATTACGATACCACATTATTATAGTTTTTTTGTTATGTTTTAATACTGGGGAAAAAAATAAAAAGCGTGAAATTTTTTTTTTTCTTTTCATTGCCATATTCAGACCCCCCATAACTTTTTATAGTTATGTCTACAGAGCTGTGTGGGTGCTCATTTTTTGCGGAATGATCTGCTGTTTTGATTGATACCATTTTGGAGTGTGTATGACTTTTTAATTAAATTTTATTCATTTTTTTTGTGCAAATGAAGTGATGAAAAAATGGCGAATCAGCTATTTTAATTTTTTCCTTTATGCTATGTGTCGTATGGGATAAATATTTTTATATTTTAATAGTTTAGATATTTTGGGACAGGGTTGATACCCATTATCTTTGTTTTTATTGTTTATTTAATTTAATTTTATTTTTTTCATTTTTTAAAACTTTTTATAAAGTTAAAAAAAAAAAATAATTTTAGCCCCCCCCTACGAAGCTGAAATATGCCATTTTCAGATCGCTTTTGGCTTAGGCTAACGCTTAATATCACACAGCCTGCCAGATCTCACAAAGATTTTCATCCAGCCAATTCTTGGCATATTTGCTGGGTTGCGGCAGGATCTCCGCCGGTCTCCGTTATGGTTAATGGGACCAGACAACAACACTTTAGCTTCTGTAAATGACGGAATACAGATCGGGCAGGCTGTTCGCTAGTGTGAAACTAGTCTTACACTGTAGTTCAATAGAACTACAATCTAAACTCCTTTTGCGGTTATTCCATGGAGCCCTGCCACTGGCAGGCCTCCATAGGAACTTCAGCTCTGATATGTTGGGTCTCTTCAGAGAGAACCAGTGCATCAGAGCAAAGGAACGGCTCCATCGATTGCCGCACAGGGCAGCTGTTCCTGACATGGAAGCATGTGCTTCCGGTTTTTCGGCCCTTAGATGCTGTGGCCACATTTGACCACGGTATCTATAAAGTTAAACGTCTGCGATCGGCATTATCGCCGGTCACAGACACTAGCCCCGGGCCTCTGCTGTTTCAAACTGCTGCGCTCACAAGCGGGCAACGTATTTAAAACTCCTCTTTCCGCTGTACATATATGATATTGGGACGGAAGGGGTTAGGTCAAAATTTGAATGATATCGTACAGACATAGCAGAAAAAAGATCTCTGCATGCTCATTCTGTCTCGGATTTGCTATTGAACTGTTGCAGAATTTCTCTATTGATTTTAATGGAAGCTTTATATGGAGTGACTTAAAGAGGCTCTATCACCCAAATGCAAGCTACCCTACCAGGCATATAGCCTGGTAGGGCTGATGCCGCTGATAAAAGCCATACCTTTTATAGTGATGTAAGATGTCCAGTTTTGAAGAAACAGTAACTTTTACAAATATTTAAATGAGCCTTTGGAGCTCTCGGAGGCGGGGTTATGCCGTCCAAGCACTGCTGTAGGTACGCCCCTTTTCATTTCTAATGCTGCAGCCTCCACTAAATAACGCCCCCTTGCATTTTGAGTGACAGCGCTACACCGGTGGGTCTAGTGCTGAGTTCCAGCGCCTGCACACATGTCTCCTTGCCGGTGCGTGCGCACAGGATCATTTCTTCCCTGTCCCAGCCTCTGAACATGTCTTCTGCGCACGCGCTGCCAGTTCTGGGTTCAGTGACGAGGCGGCGCGTGCGCAGAAGACGTGTTTTACGATGCATATTCTTTTGCACAAAAATCTGATTCTAGTTTACACCATGTCCATGTGGCCTTAATCTATCAATACTAGTACATGACAATGCAAAATTCCCTGGACTGTAATGATGTATAATCTTAGAGAGGAGCAAATAGATGAATAGAATAGTTCTGTGTAAAAGGACTGTGTTCGCACTCAGGTAGCAATTCTAGTGTCATTTGCCAGGTCCCGGAGGGCATGGGCACACCCTGCTCGTTCCTAATACTTTAAGATGCTGAGTCTTTGGACCATGATCTAGCATTGTTAATTGTAATGTAATTCTATTATTTATATGGGGCAGGTCATCGTGGATAGTTTTTTTAATTCTCCATTCATACTTGTGCCTGCCCAGTTGGAGCATACGTTATAATTTCCTTACCGGTCTTCTGCAAATTACATAGGCTTTCCAACATATTAGTTTTATGGCATATGCATGTAAGGGGGGGTGTCCCGATGAGGACCGTCGCAGAACTTAACCAACCCCTTCCAGCAAAGTGAAGTAATTGGTGAGCAATGTTACTCTACGTTATGCCGTCTTATGTTGTGCATGTAGATGTGTGCTGTTTGATGTTCACTTTTTTGCAGGTACGTTGGCTGAAGTCAGGGGTCACATAAGTGGGGTCAGGTCATAAATAGGAGGGACTCAGTAAATCTTGTGGTCAGTCAGAGAGAAAATGGCGGAGTGTTGCCGAGCCAAGGCGCACCTGCATTGAGTTAGCCATCGGTGAGGAGATCCATGGTTAGGGTTGGGCCTCCTGAGAAAGATAGAAACCCTGAGATCCGATGAAGAGGTTACGGACCACCGTAGATATCATCTTGGACATTGCAAGTGTTTCTGGCCCACTTTCAACCTAGAAACCATTTTGTGGCCTAGCCAGTCTACTAAGCCTTGCAGCCACCCATTGTTTGTGTACTTGCTAACATGTAAGATGAGCCATGCTGTCGCCTCTGTCAAGAGACTGTTCTGTTCAGTGGTGTAACTAGAAATGACTGGGCCTCACGGCAAATTTTTGAATCCCCCCCGGCAACTTTTTTGCAACCCCCTCCTCCTGTGCAGCCCCCATTCCTGTGGCTAGTCAAGATCACACTCTCAGACCAGGCCACGCAGCTGCTTGGTCCGTTTCCTACAGTGTCTCTGTATATAGTGTCATTGTATAATACTGCTGAGGGGGTCCTGCCAACAAAATCTTTTAGTCCTCCTCCTGGGTGGGCCCCAAAGCAGCTTCTTCCCCTGCTTCCCATATAGCTATGCCCCTGGTCCTCCCTGGTCCTGTTGCTAGGGATGACTGCCTGTAGAGACGGCCCTGTTTCTGTTGACAGTTGCCTGTGGAGTTACCATGTGGGCCATTGTGTCATTCTCGAGTACCATGTAATGGTCGTAAGAAACATGAACTGAATATGTTATAAATGCCTGATCATTGGTCAGCTACACCAGCTTTGGAGCTGTGTGACTGAGGCATCCAGAGACTTTCTAGAGTCTCATTTTGTGCACCACTCAATCAATGTGCAGATTTGTAGAAGGATTCGTTTTTAATACACCTTTGGCTATACCCTTAATTAATGTCTATGCTAAGACCATACATGTCTACACCTCTGGATTTTCAGGTAGACTTCCAAAATAAGGAGTGACCTTCTGGACTCCCAGAAGAGCAGGTAAATCTTCTGGATACCAAAATCTGATGCCAGGAGTGAAGAACAATGTTCAGCACTGCCTGGGGGTGAAGACTGCATCCCATGGGGGCAAGTAGAGGAACATAAAATACTTTTAAGGTTTGGTCTTAGGTCTGAATTTATTTTGGGGTTGAGTCTGAAGGCAGTAATTATTTTAAGATCTGATCTAGAGTCTATCTGCTGTGACGGTCTGAATTTATTTTGGGATTTGCTCTAGGGTCCGAATCTTTTTCAGGGGTCTGATTGTGAATACTGTACATTTAGGGTTTGGGCCTGGGATGGTATCTGTTTTCTTTTTCAGGGGTCTGATATAGGGTTTGGTTCTGGGGTAGGTATCTATTTTTGGACATTTTTATGGTTTGAAATCATTTTGAGGTATAACGCAATGATGACTTCTTCTGATTTGCAGTCTCAAACCAATTTTTGAGCTATAGGTTGGTTTAGTTTGTTGTCAGGGCATAGAGGGATGTGTAGTTTTAGTTCCCTCTTAGCACCAAGTACAAAAGCTTACATTTCTTCATTGAGTCAAGCAGTATTATAATGTCAAGGACTACACAAGGAAGCGAGCATATCCTGCTGTCATTGCCAGTCTCGGGGAGGGTCTCTCCAGTCAGTCATATCCGTGTCCTTCATGTCCTTCGTTCTTTGAGAATTCCAAGTGTCAGATTGGAGGAGTTCAAAATCTCTGATGCAGAACATTAACCCTGCCATATGGACAGCATGTTTTCAGTGGAACCATCAGGTCTAAGATTTCAAGAAGTGTGAAATGCATTGCAGAAATTATTTTTGACGTACCCCCACGCCCAACACAAGTAATTTACCTAAGAATAAATAAATCCTACAATACAAACAGACCCCAGATTAACCCCAGTCTGTACCCTAAAATACCCTGAAATAAGTACAGACCTCTGCCTAGACCCAGACACCAAGTCACTAAATAAATATAAACTAGACCAGACCTCTGAATAAATACAGACTCCAGAATAAAAAATGTACCCCCATAATACAGTCCCCCACAATACCTACAGACTCTATATCCTCTAAATAGATACAGATCATACATTGATCAGTTGCTCAGACTAGACCACTGGAACTGGATACAGACCCATGAATAATTATATACACCATAAAAAATAGAGCCCCAGGCCCAACCCGAAAATGAATAAATATCCCAAAAATTATTACAGACACCAGGCCTTCTAAATAAATGAAGATCCCCAAAGCCTTTAAATAAATATGAACTCAGGCCAGACCCCATTATAAACACAAGGTATCAGACCAGACCCCTGTATAAAGACCCCACAATAAATACAGACCCTAAATGTATGTACAAACCCTAGACCAGATCCTCTAAATAGATACACGCCCCAAAATAAATTCCTCAGACCAGATCCCAAAATAAATAGTTCCCCAAAATGACTAAAGACCCTCAAAATACATACAGACCCAGACCAGATCCTCCAAATACAAACAGACCCAGGAAGAGATTTCTCAGATCAGATACCAAAATAAATAGTACCCCAAAAAGATTACAGACTCTCTAAATAAACACAGACCCTAGACCAGACCCCCTAAATACAGACTCCAGACAGACCCCTGACACTTACACAGAACAGCTCACACTCACCTCCTCTATGGAGCTTTGTAGCTACATTTACAGGCCTCAGGACCTTCACAGATGGTCATCAGACCACAGGTCCTTCACCAATAAAACGTCCTGCATACACTTGTGCTGTAGTGATCATTCAGTATTGTGTTTTTCTGAAGAGTTTTGCAAACTATTTGGTCATTTATCAAATGAAGAACTGGCTTAGTTGCCCATAGCAACCAATCAGATTCCACTTTTCATTTTTGACAGCTCCTTTGGAAAATGAACAAATCTTTTTTTTTTTTGCCCAAGAAACAATTTTTGCCTTTGCCTACGCCTTGGGGGGTCTATATACATAATAAAAGTGAGATATACATTTTTATAGTCTTATGTATCCCATTATCAGCCCCCCCCCCCCCCCCGAGTCTGGAATAACCACTCAGAGTTATGTAATCTATGTGTAATCACATGTATAAAAAGTCGTATTGATCCAGTTTCTCAGTACACATGTAGCAATCATTCCCTGACAATGCAAAGCGCAATGCCCCAGATTTCTGACAAATGTATGTTTTTTTTCTATTAAATGGATAGATAGATTAAAAGAAATCTTTAAAAAATTGCAATAAAAAACTATGTTATCAGATTTCTATGTTGGAAAAGGCGGAATAGGTGCTTCATAAATATAGAGCTCTTTCTGACCACCATATTTCTCAATGTAGTTACACCAGACAACTGGCATAACTCTCTGGCTTCCCATTACAAAGCTGGCTGCCAGCAGCCACCACTAGGGGGAGCTCAGTGCACAGGAATTTATACAGTTACCATTTAGAATGGAAAATGAAATAATCTCTTTGCACTGACCTTTCCCAGAGTGGTGGCTGCAGGAAAATGCTGTGTTTTCTTGTCTGGAAAAGACATTCAGCACAAGCCCCCCCTTCATCTCTGGGCCTAGAAGCAGTTGCGTGGTCTGCCTCCATTGAAGGTATGCCACTGTTTCCTCTACTGTTTTCTAGGACCTCTTTTATAGCATTCATTATGTGGTGTAAATAATGTTACAGTTAGGGCTCATTCAGACTGCCATATGAACAGGTCCGCACCCATTCCGTAATTTTGCGGAACCCGGTGCGGACCCATTCATTTCAATTGGGGCTGCAAAAGATGCGGACAGTACACTGTGAGCTGTACGCATCCGTTGTTCCCTTCCGCGGCACAGCAAAAAAGATAGAGCATGTCGTATTCTTGTAGTCAATTGCAGACAAGAGTAGGCATTTTCTATCATAGTGCCGCCAAATTGCGGGACACACTCCGGTGGTATCCATGTTTTGCGGATCTGCAAAGCACTCCAGTCGTGTGAATGAGCCCTTACTTTGATACCAAATTCGTATAGTTTTTTTTATTGTTTTATTACTTTTTGCATAATTAAAGGGCGTTTCCAAGAATAAAATATAGATGACCTGTCCTCCAGGAATTGGTTGTGGTCTGACTCCCAGCACCCCCATCGATCAACTGTTTGAAGGGGCTGTACCCTGCAGCCTGCTCATTGTATACCAGGAACAGCGCCGTACGTTATATAGTGGCTGAACTTGGTATTGCAGCTCAATCCTATTCACTTCAATGGAACTGAGCTGCATAAAGGCCGTGAGACTCATGGACGTGACGTCACAGGCCAAGCACAAGGCCGCCATGCTCTTCCAGCTGCCACAGCCCATGATCGTTGGGGGGGTCTGGGAGTTGGACCCCCACCAAACATATATTGATCACTTAGCTTGCAAAGTGGAGAGCTAGACATACTGCACATTGGTTGTCCTCATACACAGCACTGATCAGCCTCCTCCAGCACTACAACTCCCAGCTTCATTGATTTCTAGGGAAGCTCTGAGAACAGCTGAGCAAGTGTGCATGCTGAGAGTTGTGGTTGACAACAGCTGGCGTGGTTGCTGACTAGTCATAGATTGTCATTAGATCCTGCTGACTACTACTTCGAATGGGTCACCCCCACATTGTTATGGCCAGGAGCCCCTAACATCCTCGATTTGGCCCCGGCATTAGTAATAGTATAGCGGCAGGTTCCGTCCCTGACTCCAGAACATTCCTGATCTCCGGAGAACTCGGGATTGTACATTTGCAGGGGGGGATTATGGTGGGGAATTCTTTCTTGGGTCATTGGGTTTTCCGCTCTGTGTAATCTGTAGGATCGGATCTCTCCTTTAGCTATCTCCCTGCCTGTGCTCTTATCCCCTCCTTGCACGTTCTGAGGCTTTCTCTAATCGCCTCCACGCCTGCTGAGAGGGAATGCATAAAACAACATTACGTTTGCCCTCCATGGCCTTCCCTATCCTGCGCGGCTACAAGTTCTCACACTCGCGACCAGCGCTCAGGAAGAAAACTTACAATGAGTCCCAGTTTTTCCTTTCCAGCTTTTCACTTTTCTCAGACTGAATGGGAATTTAATGCGGCAGCTAAATATAAAATGTCTCTTGTGACGTGACCTGCTCGGTAGCTGCTGGGCATGTAGGAGGGGGGGACATAGCAGTAACTTATGGCCTTCAGTGCGAAGCCAGAATTTGCCCCCAGGGTGCATTCAGATGGCCATTTGTATTTTGCAATACGGATAACCCTTTTTTGGGGGGGACTTTAATGGGTTCATGGTCCACAGCCAAGAATAGGACATGTTCTAACCATTACGGAAAAGACATACGGATGTGGAAAGCACACACAAGACATCCGACTGACGCGAATGCAGGATTTTTAAAGAGAGGTTTCCAGATACTGTAAAATTCACCCTCCGCACCTAGTTGTATTCAGTTTCATAACTTTCTACACATCCTACATCATGTGTGTTTGCACGGAGAGATCACATATTCTTGTAATATCCGTGGAGGTGATGAAAGGGTTAGTTCTTATACCCATGGATGTCTGGGATGGTTATGGGTCCATATTTATTATGTCTGGAGGTCTCAGGTCTTTTAGTGGTTAAAGGGGTTATTCAGCAATTAAGAAAATGAAAATACTTAAATATTACTTTATTATAAATATATTCGCAAATATCTTTCATTAGGTATAATGGCTCATTTTGTCTAGGGAAAAATCATTAGGAGAAATAAAATGGCCGCCGTCCTAATAGTACATACATAACCTGTCCTAATCACACAGGAGGACAAGTTACTTCACAACACTGAGGTCACCTTGGGACCACCATTTTGCTTTCCCCATGTTGAATCCCTCCTGCTCCGTCACACATGTCAAAAATGCCATTTTTTTTCCAGGGCAATCCTGGGAACCGGGTCGTGAAAGGGTCAGAGCTTATGGGCATTTGGGGGGGGGTGTCCCATGTCATTTTGGGAGCGTTTCCATAATGATGTACTTTAAATAAAATAAAAAATTGCAAAGAAAGAAACAGATTAGAAGAAAGAATATTTAGCAGTATCTGGTTTTAAAGGGGTTATCCGGTAATTTATATAAGTCATTAATATCAGATTGTGGGGACCCCTGCTGATCAGCTGTTGGAAGAGACCAGCACACCGTGAGCACCGCTGCCTCTTCTTAGGCCAGTGACGTCACTGTACATCGGTCACATGACCTAGTTGCAGCTCAGCCCTATTGAAGTGAATGGGGCTGAGCTGCAATACCAAGCACTACCACTATACAATGTACAGCGCTGTGCTTGGAAGAGATGCCAGGAGCCTGCAGAGCTCACCAGAGCTCCAGGGAACGCGGCAGCTCCCTGTAACAGCTGATCGGCGGGGTGCCAGGACTCAGACCCCTGCCAACCTGATAATGATGACCTACGCTATATCCTGAGGATAGGTTACATAGTTAATACGGTTGAAAAAAGACATATGTCCATCAAGTTGTTATTATATATTATTGGATAACCCCTTTAATTAGCAAAAATGCATGTTCCGTATTATATTTCTTTTAGGTAAAATTTTGGTTAAAATTTTTTTTCCCCATTTTGATAAGGACCTATTCACAATGCGTCTTGATCGTTTGCCGTATACTTCATATTCCACGCAGTATACATCTGCTCCACTAGTCCTTACAGCGAAAAAATGAAAACCGCGCCAGATGCCTCCAAATGTTGGCCAAAAGATGTCCATTGGTGTAAAGGGTCCGTCTCATGGATGCGCATTTCCAGTGAATATTGTAAATGGGTGATCAAGGCGCAGTGTGAAAAGACTCTGACTTTCTTTGAAAAATCCCATTAAGTGTTAATTATACACTGGGGAGCGGTGTAATTAACTGAGGATATTTCATTACACTGCGTGTTGTAACATTTCAGCCAGGCGCCATAAAAGCCATTTAACCGAGTGTAAACTACCCCGGGAAACCGTGTAACTACATGTATGTGCGGGGTGTGAATGGCGCAGCATGGCGTGTATCCTCAGCGCCAGCGCTGCCACCCAAGGCTGCAGCTGTATCGAAGAAATCCCCAGTGAGTCCGGTCAGAACCTACCAACAAAGGACAAAAGGGGACATTTATTAAGACCGGCGATTTAGATGCCGGTCTTAATCTCTCTGCGCTGCAAGTACATGCGCTAAAGTTATGTAGAGATGCAGACCTTTACATAACTGGGGCATTTGCTGCAACATGCTTCAATCTACGCCAGCTCCCTTGCTCTCATAGTTTAAAGGGGTTCTCCAGGAATTAAGAAAATGAAAATACTTAAATATTACTTTATTATAAATATATTCCCAAATACCTTTCATTAGTTATAATGGCTCGTTTTGTCTAGGGAGCAATCATTAGGAGAAATAAAATGGCCGCCGTCCTATTAGAACACACAAAACCTGTCCTAATCACACAGGAGGAGAAGTTACTTCAGAACACTGAGCCAAAGAGCTGCCTCTCTGCTCTGCTCATCAGGGATTATGATGATGAATACAATTTAATACGATCTTCAGCTGATTCTCTGTGGTAATGGAGTTCATGAGGAGACATGAGGTACAGAGAGGAGTTGGGGATGTGGTAATGAGCAGCAGCACTTGTATGCAGTCTCCATTACCACCGCCCCACATTACCACAGTCTGTCCTGTCCGTCCTCTCTGTACTTCATGTCTCCTCATGAACTCTGTTCCCACAGAGATTCAGCTGAAGATCTTATCATCTGTATTCATTATTATAACACCTGACATGTAGGAGAGGAGGATGAGGAGCTCTTTACCTCAGTGTTGTGAAGTAACTTGTCCTGCTGTGTGATTAGGACAGGTTTTATATGTACTAATTGGACGGCAGCCATTTTATTTTTTCCAGTGATTGCTCCCCCACACAAACAAAAGCCATTATAACTAATGAAAGGTATTTGGGAATATATTTATAATAAAGTAATATTTAAGTATTTTCATTTTCATAATTCCTGGAGAACCCCTTTAAGACCATTTTCCATGCCATAAACTGGCATGGAAAATGATGAATGAGATGGGCCGGTCGGCCCACCCTCTTTTCCCCACCCACACTATGCCTACTTTTTCTGCCACTTCGCGGACAAGTGGCGTGAGTGTGTTAAAGTAATAAAATCTGCGACAAAATCTGCTACCTATGGCCTCGTTAACACTTCAGTGTTTGGTCAGTGATTTCTATCAGTGATTTATGAGCCAAAAACCAAATGCGGATCGAAACGACAGAACAGGTGCTGGTTTTCTCATCTCTCTGTGTTGGCTTCACATGTGGTTTTGGCTCATAAATCACTGAAGGAAATCACTGACCAAACAGTGAAGTGTGAACGAGGCCTAAATGCACTAAAAAGTGGCGTATAGCACATACAAGACTGTCAAATGATTCCTATCGGGAGAAAGTAAGAGTCTTTTGTTTAACTGAGAGATAAGTGGTGACAGAGGTGTCTGATAGCCGCTGATCTCCACCCCCTTGGCATGAGTTTATATAGGACTTGTGGTGTACAAATGCGTGTACATCTGCGTGATGGTTTCTGTTATCAATCGAAGCCACAATTCAGTGCCATCACAACTGGTGCTTGAACGACCCCAATAATGAAAGGGTTTATCCCATGATTAATATAAAAAATTTAAATCAGACATCATATAATACATGACAGTCTCTTTCTAATAAAGCTAGAACCAGCCCTGTACCTCACATGGATCCAGAGATCTCCACATTAATTGCTCCAATTGTTCTGCTAGATATATTTCAATCTGGCAGCTTAGGGGGCGTGTCCTTACTCAGGGGGCATGTCCTTTCTGCTGCAGCTAGTGGCAGTTGAAGGATGGAACTGAGCATGTGCTTCCATCTCAGTGAGCAGGACAGAGAAATTAGAAAAAGCGCAAAAACAGCAGGTGGCGCTGTACACATAGATTTCAGTGAATAAGTCAGTAGCTATAATACATTTTTAATACAATACAATTACAAAAGTATTCAGATCCAGGTGCTGGTTTGAAAACTGTGAAATATTATTCGGGGGATAACCCCTTTAATAGGGCTTTTATAGATATACTGTACCTCCATATGCTTCTAAAGTCATATGTGGCACACTTCATCGCATGGCATATGTAAGGCAGCTCCATACATACCGCACATGACAGAGCACTATATAGCACTATAATGTGCCATTGTACAGCCTTTGTGCTATGTGTAGGGGTCCAAAACAGAACATTAGGGTGTCTGAAGAACTCTATGTCCTGGGCAATGCCTCAAGTGTTCATACGCATTAGGTGAGCGTTGACCAAACCCGCTAATTTCGGCAGGAATGTGTATGATGGTATCCGGCTCTCCCCATGATGGTAGGTGTCGGAGGAAGGATGGACCGGTTATGCTGGATTTCATTGTTTGTTTTGATTGGGAATAAATGACTTGTCTGGCAGTGCCTTGTTTCCTTCTTCCCTTTACAAATACATGTACACTCAGCCGAGCTTGCATGTGTATAGGGGGTCAGGAGGAATAGCTGTTGATCGAACCAGAGTTCAGTTGACCACCTTCTTGGTTATGACCACCTTAAAGGGGTTTTCCAGGACTTACCATATTTTTTGCTTGATAAGACGCACCTGATGATAAGACGCACCCAGATTTTAGAGTAGGAAAATAAGAAAAAAATATTTTTCATCAGACCTCATATCAGACCCCCCATAAATTTCAGGACATCACATGAGACCCCAGATCAGCCATTTCAGACCCTCATCAGACTTCAAATCAGCCCACTCAGCCCCCATATCAGCCCACTGTGCCCCCATCAGACCTCAGATCAGCCCTTCAGCCCCCATATCAGCCTACTGTGCCCCCATCAGACCTCAGATCAGCCCTTCATCCCCATATCAGCCCACTGTGCCCCCATCAGACCTCAGATCAGCCCACTATGCCCCCATATCAGCCCACTGTGCCCTCATTAGACCTCAGATCAGCCCACTATGCCCCATATCAGCCCACTGTGCCCCCATATCAGCCCACTGTGCCCCCATATCCGCCCACTGTGCCCTCATCAGACCTCAGATCAGCCCATCAGCCCCCATATGAGCCCACTGTGCCCCCATGAGACCTCAGATCAGACCATAAATGAGCCCACTCAGCCCCCATCAGAATAAAATAAAAAACTCTCTCACCTCTCCTGCGCCGCGGCTCTGCTCCGGGTCCAGTGTTCCTCTGTCTTCTGCCGGCGCTACACTGTCACTTGATTGCGTGCAGCGTCAGGTCAGAGTACATGCACTACGTCCTGACGCTGTACGAGGTCAGGACAATGCAACGCCAGGAGGAGAAGACAGAGGAGCGCAGGACCCGGAGAGGAGCTGCGGCGCAGGAGGGTAAGTATGTTTCTCCGCTCCCAGCAGCTAATACATACTAGTGAGCGCTTCCATAATGGAAGTGTTCACTAGTATTCGCTTTATAAGACGCACGGCCATTTTCCCCCTACTTTTGGGGGGGAAAAAGTGCGTCTTATAAAGTGAAAAATATTGTAGATATTGATGGCCTATCCTTAGGATAGGTTGTCGATATCAGATCAGCGGGGGTGCGACACCTTGCACCCTCATGGATCAGCTGTTTCATGCAGTGGATGGAGTCAGAAGCACAAGGCAGTAGCCACAATATAGCGGCCGGGCCAGGATACTGTAGATCAGCTCCCAATTTCATTTATGTGCTTTATTGTGCTGCAGATAAGGAGTTAAAAGACTAATAAACACCTGCGAAATATGATTCTAATCCTTGCTCAGTCAATATGAACACATTAGTCACAGTATCTGCCTGCTCCAACAACAAAGAACCCTCAGATGATGTGCTGGCCACAAGTACCGAGTGCAGATGAAATAACACCTTGAATGGGGAGCAGTGCAGGCTCGTCCCATTATATTGTCCATCTACTGTGTAGAGTCAAGCAGCGGGGTCGCTGCAGTCAGGAGATGGAATTTTCTTGCCAGGACTTGTAATACTACTTCAGTATAGTCCTTCCATCTCAGATTGTACTAGGACTTGCTTATAACTTCCATTTAGAAATACAGTATGTAGTGCCCTGGAGCAGGGATACTTTGAAGTCTGGACATTTTTGGAAATTTCCCCCTGTTTCCCCTATGCAAAGTAATCAACTCCTTTCACTTTAAAGGGTTAACTTATACTGTTTAATACTGTGTAACTGTATTTTATATGTATGTTGTGATATATATCCTATTCATTTGCGCTGTATTTGCACGGCACTGTGGAAAGAGTTCATGAATACTGAGAGACTTTTGGGACTTTCTAGCTAAGCTTGAGAATATGGTAATTTTCCACAACTACCATAAGGTTTAAAGAAGAGCATGTTTTGGGGGGGGGGGAGCTAGACTTGTTTACCACCAAAACCAAACAGACTGACCTTTTGGATGTCTGGTTTAGCTGTTTTGTTATGTCTGAAAACCTGTTTTTGTCTGAAAAACTGCCAATGTCATTCCCATTGAGTATTATTGCAGCTCTAATGCAAGTCTATGAGAGATGTGAGTTGTAACATTGTATTTGATTGGGCTGAGTTTCTCCACTCCACCCCTCCTACTAGAAGGTTATTGTTCAGCCAGAAACTGTGTATAAGGAGATCAGTCAGAGCCCCTCGTGTTCTGCAGTTAGGGAACAATGCTTAGAAGAGCACTGCCAAACTATTGAGTAACCAGAAGACGCTGAGAACGAGATACTCTGCCACAGACCCTGGATCACCTGCCTTTGACCAGGGTACCAGCCTTCTGAAAAGACAGAGGGACAGCTAGCTCAGGCCTTTCATTAGCATCAAACCTTCTTCTGCCAAGGAGGAGACTGGAGAAGCCAGCACTATGCCTCGCCTTTATTGTTTTGCACCTGAATTCCTCCAGTAAAGAGGCACACTGGTTTACTGCAGACCCTGACTCTCTGGACTTACTTCCCATTGGGGTGCACCATGTTTTACCATCCCTTCTGGAGAGCAGCAACACACGATGACACCTCGACGGTGTCCGGGGGGACCCAGCATAGCATTGGGGCCACCCCAAACCCGGCCACTGCAAGTATACTGTATAAGCAAATAAGGACTACAAGTAGCAGTACACTGCCATGCACAACACTGAAAACTTGAATAAATGTAAAATGCATTACTGCTATGCTCACTATATGAAAGTAGAAGCTCTTTGCGCATATTTTGTTATCACAATTGTGTCGGGCCCATCTACCAGCGACAAAATGGCTTCCAACGGATGGGACCTACACTAACCGTCTTGCCTCTCCTGGGCTTTTGGTCTACCAAATTTAGGCTAATGTAGAATCCTTGTCGCTGGTAGATGGGCCCAACACAATTTTGATCAAAAATATGTGCACAGAGCTAATTTACATATAAGCATGTTTCTGGTGTTTACATGTGTCTTTGCACATGGCAGTGTGCTGCTACTTGTAGTCCTTGTTTGTTTTTAAATTGCAGCTATGATAATGTGCACCTGAATCCCTTTTCTCAAATTGTTTGGAGGTACTGGTCTAACCTTTTTTTTTTTTGCGATGTACAATATATCAGAAAATTACTTATTACTAATCAGGTTTTGTTTTACATATTGCTGTTTTCCAAACAGTTCAGTTTTTGCAGTGATCACTGGGACAGACACAATAGGTTGACGCTTCTTGTTTCCTGCAACTCACTTTTCAGCTTTGCTGTGTAGTCTGGGACAGAGCAGCACAGTCATTTCATTAGTCTTGGAGAGTGCATTTCATCACTTTCTTGAGACTGGATCACTTTATTGACATATTTCTGTCCACTAACTGCTATTCGTTGCAGCTGCCATAAAGCATAAACACCCAGTAAGTCTGTGTCTCCAATATGGCCTCCCCTATGGAATGTTTAAAAAAAAAATCTAAATTAAATAACTATACATTAATCTGCTACCTCGCTACCTCTCCCCTCTCCTCTGAGTGACAGCAGTAGCATCCAACCAGGAGATCACTACAGCTGTCACTCAATGCTTCACATTGAAGCTCCTCCTCCTGGGTATTTGAGATAGCAGAACCTAGCAGAATAAAACTTACATATTCACACTACTCCTGATGAGAAAATCTCCGCAAAGGTATGTTTGTACTAGTATCTCTGCCCCGAATTAGTACAGAGAAGTAGCAAATGTAGCATGGTCAAAAGTGATGACAGATTTTTTTAAAGGCTAACACATATGGCAGCATTTTTATTGAATTATATCTATCATGTGAAAAAATAGTTTTTATAATTTGGTTTCTTTAAAAAATCTAAGCCATTAGTCTTCTGCAGCCTGCCTTTCTCCATGTAGATAGCAGGCTGCTCAGTCCCATTCAGACGGCTCATCCTGTAGCCATTATGTCTAGTCTACTGAATGGCCTTTAAAGTGGACATCTTGTTGATTTAACTTTATTTTGCTTGGATGTCAGAGATACTGGGTACAGAGTAAGCCGTCAGGGAGCTCACCTGATGGATTTCACTCTGGATGGGACTGAGCAGCCTGCATTAGATATGAAAACATGCCGGATGCAGAAAACAAACGGCTTTGAATTTTTAATTAAAATAAAAAATTACTGTATTCAGTACATTCCAGAACTGTAAGGGTTACATAGCATCATAAATCAATATAATGCTATGCGACCGGTCAGTGCTGGGAGGTCAGAACTGGTGCTGCGCTTGTCTGAAAGCGGCTTAAGTGTTCCTCTTCCCTGCAGTGCCATCACAGGGGAAAATAAATGGGTAAGTCCATAAATAATGTAAAAAATGAAAATCAGATATCATACAGTACATGACAATCTCTTTCTAACAAAGCTAGAACTAGGCTTGTACTTCACATGGATCCAGAGATCTCCACATTCATTGCTCCAATTGCTCTGCTAGATTTTTTTCAAGCTGGCGGCTTAGGGGGTTGGGCCCTATCTACTGCAGCCCGTGGCAGTCGAAGGATGGAACTGAGCATGTGCAGCCTTCTCAGTGAGCAGGACAGAGAAATTAGAAAAAGGGCAAACAGCAGGAGGCGCTATACAGATAGATTTCATTGAATAACTCAGTGGCTATACTAAATTTTTAATTACATGCAATTACAAAAGTATTCAAATCCAGGTGCTGGTTTGAAAAATGTAGAATAGTTTTCATGGGACAACCAATTTAAGCATTAAAGAGTGTCCATTCAAATCACTAGTTGTCTGTATAACGTAGGGCAGGACAGGTCCTCCAGAGCCAGAGGTGCTCTTTGTAACCACTGTCCGCTCTGGGCAACCAATGAGGATCCTGAAGACCCCCCTCTATTCATTCAGTATCCACTAACAGGAACAAATTCTTGGTATTTGATGGACCTAAAAGAAGAAAAAAAAGCCACCGCCCTCCCACCACGAGTATAAGGAGACCTCAGCAGGTCCAGTAATGTGATCCTTCAAAGCATGGAGTAGGTAAGGACAATTTGTTGCACCTAATTGACTGTGGTAATGGCTTTCTATACGGAAATGTTAGGAGGATCGGAGTGCGTTAGATGGATGCATACCAGAGGAGACATGGGAGGTTCAGAGCCAAGAGATAATCGAGCCCAGGCCCCGTATCTGCACAATAGTCTGCGCAAAATAAATACTTCTCACTTACGTCTTCACTCAGCGTTAAGAGGGGGAGGATTAGGGCTGTGGAGGAATTTCGAAATTCTTCTTGCAATTCATAAATCACCACTTGGAGAACAGGACGGACAAAAAAAAATTGGGCATTGAGCTACTATCCTCACTCCTGCGGGTGATAAAAGCCTCACCCCAGTTCCTGCTATCTTGTGTATGAGGAGGGGGATGACTGAGCAGGTTTACACCATATGTCGGAAGGTGGAGCTGGACTGACATGAAGGGGAACCTGTCACGTTGAAGATGGTGCCCGGTCTGCAGGCAGCAGGGTATAGAGCAGGAGGAGCTGAGCAGACTGGAAAACATTCAGTATAACTTGTATCCTGTGCTTAGGAGTCCAGTGGGCGGTCCTATCAGTGACTGATAGTTATCTCTGTACACACAGTCATTCAGGGAGAGCTGTCAGTCACTAAATGGGACCGCCCACTGGACTCCTAAGCATAGAAAGAGCGGACATTTCGCAAAACCATATATCAGTCTGCTCAGCTCCTCCTGCTCTATAACATGCCGCCTGCAGATCAGACTCCATACTCAGCCCCTTTAATCCTCTACATGTGCAGTGCTGTGTATAAAGTAGAAGTTGGGGGATACTGTATTGTACTATAACACAGGCTGCCATGTCCTGCTAGGGTCCGGACGTGGTAATGTGGCACAGAGCTCTTGTCTTATGTGTCACATGGCTCTTCTTGATGCATGTTTTGTGATGTTTTTACTTAACCCAGAACTAAGGAAAAACTGATCCCTACACATACAGTGTGTAACATGTAGAAGGAGCACGTGCCAAACCCTCCGCCCTGCCCTGCAGAGCCAGCAAACACTGCAATCACGTCATGGCTGATACTAATTATACCTATTATATACACTCACCGGCAATCACTCACTGCCGCAGAGGAATTTATATCTGGAGAGACTGTGGATAGATGTATTTGTATGGCTGTTTCTGATAATGTGTTTTAAAACTACAAAAAAAATAGGTTGGTAGGTTATCTGTCTATCTATTATCTATCCTATATCTAGTATCTATCAATCTCATATCTATCTATCTATCTATCTATCTATCTATCTATCTATCTATCTATCTATCTATCTCATATCTATCATATCAAATCAGCCTTATTGGCAGGACTAAATACATATTAGCATTTCCAAAGCAAGTAGGAAATAAGTGGGAAAGGATTATGGATGGAGAACACATCCAGGGTGGGGGTAGAGGAGTCCATGGTATATCAGGCTCCTCTCAGTCTATGGCCGCTGTGTTCTCCTCCCCCAGCAGTATGGAGGTGGTCTGGGAAGAGATCAGACAGTCTCCTGAGATAGATCTATCTATCTATCTATCTATCTATCTATCTATCTATCTATCTATCTATCTATCTATCTACCTCCAGAATCCAAGGGCCAGGATCCAATAGACATCCACAAAAATCCAGAAAAAGAGGCAGCACTCCAAATATTGTGAAAAGGGTGGTGGACTTTATTCACCCAGGCATGCATCTATCTATCTATCTATCTATCTATCTATCTATCTATCTACCTTCTACCTCATATCTATCTATCTATCTATCTATCTATCTATCTATCTATCTATCTATCTATCTACCTTCTACCTCATATCTATCTATCTATCTATCTATCTATCTATCTATCTATCTATCTATCTATCTATCGATCTATTATCTTTGTATCTAATCTATCTGTCTATTGATGTATCATATTTCTATCTATTTCATATCTATCTATCCATTTGTCTGTCCATTGATCTACTATCTTATTATCTAATTTATCTATCTAATCTATCTATTGATGTATCATATTTCTCTCAATTTCATATCTATCTATCTATCTATCTATCTATCTATCTATCTATCTATCTATCTATCTATCGTGTACAAACTCTCCAATCAGTGCTGTCAATGATAAGGGAAATGGTAAGACCCAGTTGCCAATTTATGAAAAATTTCTGGGAAGAGTTACAGAGTAAATTCATAAGGAAGATGCTCCGGAATTGTTCTCTGGGGAATATAATGATTTAGTAGAAGAGACATTTCTAGAGAGATGATGGATCACATAGGAAACTTACAGAACACACTATGTGAGAATATAGTAGGCGGCTGTGCAGGGAGCAGCTGCAGGACACAAGGTCTTCTTTATATAGGAGGACCTCGCTGTATATGTTGAGTAGAAGTGGAGAAGACGTCTTCCCTGAGTGATGAGTGGATCTTGGAGAACATTTTGGTAACACCCTGACTTCTTCATAGCGGTGTAGCACATCTGTTCTGCGCCCGGGATTTACATGATGTAAAGTAGATTATAGCAGGGCAGAGAATGTGGCAGGAATGCCAGATACCATCATTAGTAGACATCTGGAACTGAAACAGAGAAATTCCTGCTTCGGAGCTTTTCATTGTGCCGATGACATTTCTCTATCTGATAAACGCTCTTGGCATGATCTTCACTGCATTTGATGTAAGCCCTAAATGGTGCTTATAATACAAGGCTCTGAGTAACAGGAGTAACGCGCCTACCTGCTAGGGTTACACCTCCTTTTGTCTGTGCTATAAGTGCATTATTCTAGGAGGTGTATATTACCTGCAAAATTATATGATGTCCAGAAGTTTAGGCCCCCCCCCGCCCCCACTAATCCAGTAAATCGTGCATCAAAATTTGTAAAAATAAGTTGGACCTTATCCCCTTAAAGGGGTTGTCCACGCCTTGATCGGCAGGGTTCCATCAAGGATCAGCTGTGTCAGAGTAGCGCCAGAACTACACAGCTCCATCCATCATGCAGTGGACAGAGCTGGTACTGCAGCGCTGCTCCCATTGAAGTGAATGAGAGCACCACCGAAGTTACCAGCTCCGTCCACTACACAATGGACGTGCAGTAGCTGTGTAGTTCCAGCACCAGAGCACCACTGAAATAGCTGGTCAGTGGAGGTGCGAGGTATTGCTCCCCCTCCAATCAGATATGGATGGCCCATGCTGAGGATAGGCCATCTACACTAAAAGAGTGGACAACCTCTTTAAAGGGGTTATACAATATTATAAAAATGGTCCCCTCACACTGAATTTAATTACCTGGCTCCCCGCGCCACTCCTGGTTCCTGCACCGCCACTGCTGCTTCTCCCCGTGCTCGGATGAAGGCATCCAGTGTCACGGGGGAGCAGCCAATTGCAGGTAGGGACGGGACGAGGCTCCTTAGCATTGCGGGTGACGCTAAGGAGGATTCTCCTCGTCCCCATCTGCCATTGGCTGCTCCCCCCTGACCCCGGATGTTCTCATCCGTGCACGAGCAGAAGCTGCAGCGGCGGTGCGGCGACCAGGAGTGGAGCAGGGAGCAGGGTAAGTATATTCACTGATCATTCTAAGAGATCATGCACATGACCGTATTTTCAGTCTGCATCCGATGTTCTCATAACTTCTTTATAATGGCACCTCCTGTTGTTTAATCTATATAGAAATGAGCACATCCACCTGCTCATGTGGCCGCACATGCTCAGTTCCATCCTTCAACTGACATAATCGCTATCTACTGTTAGAAGCTGTGACAGTTACAGGGAGAGAGCTGCAGCAGAAAGGACACATCCCTGAGCTGTGAGAGCTGTGATAGGGAGAGAATTGAAGCAGAAAATACATGCCCCCCCTGAGAAAGACACACTCCCTGAAACACTGTGATAGGGAAAGAGCTGCAGCAGAAAGGACACATCCACTGAGAAAGGTCATGCCCCAAAGAAAAGGCACCCCCTAATGTTTAATCTGTATAGTAATATGCATGTCCACATGCTCAGGTGGTCGTACATGCTCAGTTCCATCCTTCCAGTGCCCCCAGCCAGATCTGTTAGAAGCTGTTACAGTTACAGGGAGAGAGCTGCAGCACATAGGATACACACCTTGAGCTGTGATAGTCAGAGAACTGTAGCAAAAAGGAGACACCCCCTGATCTATGATGGTATAGCAAAAAGGGCACACCCCCTGAGTTGTGATAGGGAGAGAGCTACAGCAAAAAGGACATATCTGATGAGCTGTGGTAGGAAGAGAGCTACAGTAAAAAGGTAACCCCCCCCCCCACACACACACACAAGCTGTGATATGTAGAGAGCTGCAACACAAAGGACACACCCCAAAGTTGCCAGCCTAACGACAATCTATTAGAGCAATGAATGGGGGGGATCTCTGGATCCACGTCTGGTAGAGGAGACATCTTTATCTAGGCCTATCAGGAGAACAATAGCGCTGACATACTGTTATCCCAATTCTACATCTACTATTATCACGATAATTCCTCTCGCAGCAGCATTAAACTGAACATGGATTACCTATCTATACAGGAGGTCTTATGCTTTGCGCCGACTGCTACAGAAGGACAGTATTTTGCATTTAATTTTAAAAGGTCTATTATTGTTGAAATGAGAAAGAAAACAACCAAAAAATGTGAAAAAAAAATAGTTTTCTTAAAATACTAAGTTAAAATAATACCCTTTCTGATGGAACTGTCACTGGACAACCCTTTAGGTATTTGTTCCAAACGTCCCAGTCTTTACAGCCTTTGCTTCTCGCGGTTTCCGCATTTAGTAGAAAGCACTATGTTTTTTTTAAAGGGCACATGTTTCCCATTCAGCTATTTCAGGAGACGCCATCGGCGCTATGTACAAAGAATGGTTGTTGGTAAATATAATGTCTCCTGCATTGTTTACTGGCCGGACCACAAATCAAGACTCTCTCAGTAATGAAGATAAGTTGCACTTTAGGTTTCCGCTCAGTAGAAAGTAAGAAGACCGATATCATCCAGACAGGGAGCTGTCTGGGACCACGTTTCAGGGAGTTGTCTACCACGGCCGGATGTCACCACTTATCACTGACTCTCAGCTGCAGACCCTTTGCTTCCAGGACTATTTATATCTGCCGGACCCGCTGTCCGTATGTGAGAGTACTAAAATAGTCCAGCTGCTCCTGAGCGCAGGGAACAATGCTATCTGTGACGCCGGCCGTCCAGGCTCTATTACAGGAGGTGGTTTATCAACTATCATCCATGAAATCCACAAAGCTACCAAAAAAACCCTCTCAGCGCAGCGACCTTCAGCAAAGTCTCGTGTCACCTGCTGTATGTAGCGCAGGACGCTTCCCGTAAAACCCACACCTACTTTCCCACAACTACTTTGCAGCTTTTACCAAGGATTTAATAGGAAGATTGGGTCTTTAACATTTGGGGGATATCTATAAGCAGAGGTGTATCTTAAAGGGAACCTGTCACATTGAACATGGTGTCTGGTCTGCAGGAGAAGCTGAACAGATTGAAATAAAGTTTTGTTGGAAAAGATCAAGGGGCGCTCCTAGCCTTTCTACTGCCTGAGGCGAAAATTGAAAAGGTCCCCCCTCCGCAGTCCTAATGTTAAAGGCATACTGTGATACACATGAATATAGAGAGATGAGCACTTCTACAATGGAAGCGCTAATTTCTCATAGCACTGCCACTGTCCCCTCTTGTCTCTAAGTCTTGTCTCCTGAGGCAGCCGCCTCACATGGCCTCATTGGAGGTGCACCCCCGGAAAAGATTCTGTATAACTCATAATTCAGGAATTGAAATCCCTGGTCTTTCTATGCTTCGGAGTCCAGAGGGCGGTCCTTATCAGTGACTGACAATTCTTTCTGCAGGCACACTGAAAGAACGTCTGTCAGTCACTGATAGGACCGCCCACTGGACTCCTAAGCATAGAAAGAGAATTATGAGTCATACTGAATCTTTTCTACCAAACCTATATATCATTCTGCTCGGCTACTCCTGCTCTAGTACATATTTCATTCAGGTTTGGATAGCATTTTAATGGTGACCCTTTAAAGCAGTGTTCCCCAACTCCAGTCCTCAAGGCCCCCCTACCGGTCATAAGAATATCCTACAGAATGAATACCTGTGGTAAATCCTGATGCATTGAAGCTAATTATATCATCCTGAAAACCTGAACGTTAGGTGGGCCCTGAGGACTGGAGTTGAGGAACACTGCTTTAAAGAAACCTAAAATCCCCTCATCCCCCCACCATATGCCATTTATAAACCTAGTATCTCCCTCCAGGGTCGGACAGGCCCACCAGAGGATCCTCCGGTGGGACCAAGCTCTGACAATAATGGACTCCTGATAAAACAGGGCCCTTAAAGTCCTATATACGCAAAAGGTGGGCCCTCAGAATAATTTCCTCTGGTGGGTCCAAGGGACTTTAGTCCGACCTACTTTTCCTTCATGATGCAAGGGCTAGGATCTTACATAGTCATTTGGGCAGGTTCTGTCAATTAAGAAGGAGAGAGAGGGGCTGGCAGAGGAAGCAAGAGGAGCAAGGGTGCACAGAGAGGCTTAGGCCCGCCTTTGATGCACTTAATTGCTCATTTGCATACAGAATAAAAATACTTTCTTTTCAGAATGAAGCAACAGATTGCTAAGTGAATGGTATCATTACATTCAGCTGAGCTAGCCCTACATTCACATGGTTTAACAGTCAATTTCCTGGTGACAGGTTCCCTTTGAGATGTGGGCGTCAATGTGGATGATGATCTGATCCATATGACAGGTCTATATAACAAGATTGACAAGGGTAGTGCCCATGCAAGAAGGGTTATTATAGGAGTTCATGTCACACATTGATATATAATGTTATGGTGGTGGTCCATCTCCTTGCTCACCTGCTCCATGGCTTCAGGGGCCCAGTGGCCCTATGATGCTGGTGTTTCCCTGTTTGTACCCAGTGGTCCCAGCCACTAGAATACCGATACTCCTTTCACACAGTGCTGAGGCCTGCCTTCTGATGGCAACGCCTCTCTCCATCTCACCTGGTCTTAAAGGACCATTGCGCACACCCTAATTTGCCCCACCTTAAGTCTGGTTACCCTGGGGGATTTCAAGCACCTTCCCATGTGGGAAGGTGCCTGAGCAATAGGTTCTTGCTTGCTACTTTTCTGAAAAGGTGTGACACTTGTCAGTTTGTCTGTTCCATGTACCAACTTATGCCTGACCCTGAGCATCCTGACCTGACCTCTACCCGATCTCGACATAACCCTGAACTGCTCACCCTGACTCTGCCTGCCCTGACCTTGGCTTTTCTCCGACTACAATTTTTCCATATCCCTTGGTGCTCCACATCGGTATATTTTGTCCCCTGTGGGGAAGCAGTCACCGCTACAGAGATCACTACAAGAGGTAGCGACTTGGTGGTTCCCCTGCAGCGGAGTCTAGATCCCTCTAAAGAGGTTAAAGGGTGAAGATCTCGAGAGCCACATAGACTCGCCCTTACGAGTAGTCCCAAGCCAGATCTGTTCAAGTGACACAGCGGATCGACAGTGATATAAGCTATATGTGTTTGCACATAAGGACACCATCTGCAGTATTTGCTGTATACTTCAGCACTAAAGCAGTCCATCACTAAGAGCCGTATTAGAGTTTCTAAGTAATTGGGGCAGAATGACAACATTTACTATTGTTGGCAGAGGTTACTATGATACCAAACCGCAGGAATTTGCTTACCTGACCACACGGCTCTAACTATATTAACTTGTGGTTACGACCAGTCGGCCTGAACACATCACATTACTTCACGTCTTACCGTATTTACACCGTTCTGAATACAATTACACATTGTGAGTCTCGTCTTGTGAACACCTTCGATGAATGCAAAGCAAAAGCTCCAAAAACCTACGCCGAGCATATCCATAGTGCCCCAGTATATGGAACAAGACTGCCCTACATTGGAAAGAGTAGGCTTCTGTGCTTTCCTGTACAGAGGGATACATTAAATCAATGGGCGACGTTTTCCTATACAATAGAATATGTGGCAGCCTTCCGATAAAGCTACAGTATATCAGGACTATTACCAGATGTCTACTTCAGATGGAAGGCTATTATGTATGCCCCCATATACCACTTGGATGCTTAAAGGGAATCTGTCAGCTCTGAAACACCCTCCAAACTACAGTAAGCTGTGTATAGTATAAGTGACGTTGAGTCCCGTTATGTAATTTTTATCTTCATACTCGCTTCCATTCTGACTCTGTGCTCTGACAATCCTGCAGTAAAATGCACTCAGTGGACTCCGGTGCTCACTTATATAATGGAGAGGACTCAAAGAAGAGTCCAGTCAATGCATTTTGCTGCCGCTTTGTGGGAGCACAGCGTCGGAATGGAAGTGAGTATGAAGATAAAACTTACATATTCGGATTCAGCATCACTTACACTATACACCGCTTACTCTAGTTCAGGGGGTGTTTCGGAGATGACAGGTTCCCTTTAAGGCCAGGGGCGTAGCTAAAGGCTCATGGGCCCTGGTGCACGAGTTCAGCTTGGGCCCCCTCCCCCCTTCCCTCAGCGCTGGTGCACCTAGCTTTTCTGCTGGCCAAGTCAAAAATTGAAAACCCTTCCCCCGCCCAATGCCAAATTCTCACCCTAAAAAAAAATAGAACATGTCCTATTTTTGTCCGTTTTGCGGACAAGGATAGGCATTGTTATAGTGGATCTGCAAAAAAAACGGATGCCATACGGATCGTCATCCGTTTTTTGCGGATCCGCAATTTGTAGACTGCAGAACACAACGTTCGTGTGAATGTAGCCTAATATAGCGCCCCATACCTCGTACATCCAGTATAATACAGCGCCTCATACCTCTTACATCCAGTATAATACAGCGCCCCATACCTCGTACATCCAGTGTAATACAGCGCCCCATACCTCGTACATCCAGTGACATCTCCTCGGATGTAGATCTTCTCTTTCCTCATCTTCTCCTTTCAGACCAGATGCCATTTTTCAGCCATTTCTCACCTAGGCAGTTTGACAGAAAAAAACCTTAGTTTATTACTTTTCCATCATCCTCCCATCTTCTGGACAAATCATTCCTACCACCCCCAGTACTGTACCACTAGTACCACACAGATAGTGCCCTTCAATAATTATTGGCACACAGTGTCCCAAAATAACTGCGCCCAGCAAATAGTGTCCCTGACAGTAATAGTGTAAACATAACGTCCCCCAGAAATAACTGCACTATGCTGATACTGTGCCAGGGTGCCCCCCACAGTAATATTGCTCCCCAAAGTCCCAACTAATAATTCTCTGCCAGAGTACACTTGTTAGTAATAGTGCTCCCAACAGTACTAATGTCCCCACTGTGCCCCAGAAGTAATAATGCTTCCATAGTGCCCATACTAGTAATCATGTTATGTGAGGCGCTAAATAGTGCCTCAGTAGATGCCCCCGTAGTACCCGCCATAATGTGTCCCAGTATAAAATGCCCCTATACAGAGACCCCGATATAAAATACCCCTTCTTAGTGCCCCCCCTGTAGATGCCCCATAGTACCCGTCATAATGTGTCCCAGTATAAAATGCCCCTATACAGAGACCCCGATATAAAATACCCCTTCTTTGTGGCCTCAGTAGATGCCCCCATAGTGCTCCCCAATAATGTGCCAGTAAGAAGAGCCTCCATAGTGCCCCAAAAATGTGCGAGTAAGAAGTGCCCCCAATAATGTGCCAGAAGTGCCCCCAAAATTTCCCCCCAATAATGTGCCAGTAAAAAGTGTCCCACTTCCATAGATGCCCCCCAAATCATGTGCCAGTAAAAAACGCCCCCAGTGCCCCCATGTGCCAGTAAGAAATGCCCCCATGTGCAGTGTTCCCTCTAAGCCTGGGCAGCTGCTGAGCAGGATTGGCTCAGAGCTGGGCACAGCACCATCAAAGGTTGGCGATAGGAAAACCTAAGAAAATTGTCACATCAAAGACATACAGTGTAACCCCTGCACCATCTCGTATAATACAGTATAATCTGTACACCATGCTGTGTAATATACAGTATAACCCCTGCACCATCCTGGACAATACAGTATAATCCATACACCATGCCATATAATATACAGTATAATCCGTAAACCATGCTGTATAATATACAGTATAATACATACACCATGCTGTATAGTATACAGTATAATCCGTACACCATGCTGTATAGTATACAGTATAATCCGTACACCATGCTGTATAGTATACAGTATAATCCTTACACCATGCTGTATAGTATACAGTATAATCCGTACACCATGCTATATAGTATACAGTATAATCCATACACCATGCCGTATTATACAGCATGGTGTACGGATTATAATGTATATCATACAGCATGGTGTATGGATTATACTGTATATTATACGACATGGTGTATGGATTATACTGTATACTATACAGCATGGTGTATGGATTATACTGTATATTATACAGCATGGTGTACGGATTATACTGTATACTATACAGCATGGTGTATGGATTATACTGTATATTATACAGCATGGTGTATGGATTATACTGTATATTATACAACATGGTGTATGGATTATACTGTATACTATACAGCATGGTGTATGGATTATACTGTATATTATACAGCATGGTGTAGGGATTATACTGTATACTATACAGCATGGTGTACGGATTATACTATATATTATACAGCATGGTGTACGGATTATACTGTGTATTATACAGCACGGTGTACGGATTATACTGTATACTATACAGCATGGTGTACGGATTATACTGTATATCATACAGCATGGTGTACGGATTCTACTGTATATTATACAGCATGGTGTACGGATTATACTGTATACTATACAGCATGGTGTAGGGATTATACTGTATACTGCACAGCATGGTGTAGGGATTATACTGTACATTATACAGCATGGTGTACGGATTATACTGTATATTATACAGCATCGTGTGTGAATTATACTGTACATTATGCAGCATGGTGTGTGGATTATACTGTACATTATACAGCATGGTGTAGGGATTATACTGTACATTATACAGCATGGTGTAGGGATTATACTGTACACTATACAGCATGGTGTACGGAGTATACTGTACACTATACAGCATGGAGTACGGATTATACTGTATATTATACAGCATGGTGTACGGATTATACTGTACATTATACAGCATGGTGTACGGAGTATACTGTATATTATACAGCATGGTGTACGGATTATACTGTATATTATACAGCATGGTGTATGGATTAAACTGTACATTATACAGCATGGTGTAGGGATTATACTGTACATTATACATCATGGTGTAGGGATTATACTGTACATTATACAGCATGGTGTAGGGATTATACTGTACATTATACATCATGGTGTAGGGATTATACTGTATATCATACAGCATGGTGTATGGATTATACTGTATATTATACGACATGGTGTATGGATTATACTGTATACTATACAGCATGGTGTATGGATTATACTGTATACTATACAGCATGGTGTATGGATTATACTGTATACTATACAGCATGGTGTACGGATTATACTGTATGGTGTACGGATTATACTGTACATTATACATCATGGTGTAGGGATTATACTGTACATTATACAGCATGGTGTAGGGATTATACAGTATATCATACAGCAAGGTGTATGGATTATACTGTATATTATACGACATGGTGTATGGATTATACTGTATACTATACAGCATGGTGTATGGATTATACTGTATATTATACAGCATGGTGTACGGATTATACTGTATATTATACAGCATGGTGTATGGATTATACTGTATACTATACAGCATGGTGTATGGATTATACTGTATACTATACAGCATGGTGTACGGATTATACTGTATACTATACAGCATGGTGTACGGATTATACTGTATGGTGTACGGATTATACTGTACATTATACATCATGGTGTAGGGATTATACTGTACATTATACAGCATGGTGTAGGGATTATACTGTATATCATACAGCATGGTGTATGGATTATACTGTATATTATACGACATGGTGTATGGATTATACTGTATACTATACAGCATGGTGTATGGATTATACTGTATACTATACAGCATGGTGTACGGATTATACTGTATACTATACAGCATGGTGTACGGATTATACTGTATATTAAACAGCATGGTGTACGGATTATACTGTATATTAAACAGCATGGTGTATGGATCATACTGTATATTATACAGCATGGTGTACGAATTATACTGTATATTATACGGCATGGTGTACGGATTATACTGTATATTATACGGCATGGTGTATGGATTATACTGTATATTATACAGCATGGTATACGGATCATACTGTATATTATACAGCATGGTGTACGGATTATACTGTATATTATACAGCATGGTGTACGGATTATACTGTATACTATACAGCATGGTGTACGGATTATACTGTATATTATACAGCATGGTGTACGGATCATACTGTATATTATACAGCATGGTGTACGGATTATACTGTATATTATACAGCATGGTGTACGGATTATACTGTATATTATACAGCATGGTGTACGGATTATACTGTATATTATACAGCATGGTGTACGGATTATACTGTATATTATACAGCATGGTGTACGGATCATACTGTATATTATACAGCATGGTGTACGGATTATACTGTATATTATACAGCATGGTGTATGGATTATACTGTATATTATACAGCATGGAGTACGGATTATACTGTATATTAAACAGCATGGTGTACGGATTATACTGTATATTAAACAGCATGGTGTATGGATCATACTGTATATTATACAGCATGGTGTACGAATTATACTGTATATTATACGGCATGGTGTACGGATTATACTGTATATTATACGGCATGGTATACGGATCATACTGTATATTATACAGCATGGTGTATGGATCATACTGTATATTATACAGCATGGTGTATGGATTATACTGTATATTATACAGCATGGTATACGGATCATACTGTATATTATACAGCACGGTGTACGGATTATACTGTATATTATACAGCATGGTGTACGGATTATACTGTACCTGCTGTTTTACCTATTTTGTGTCCATCTCACTGTGGTGGTCATGCACGCTCAGTTTAAATCTTCAACTATCGTAAACCATATATTCTGTTACAAGCTGTGGCAGTTACAGGGAAAGAGCTACAGCAGAAAGGGCACACCCCCAGAGTTGCTAACTTGATATAAATCTAGCAGAACAACTGGAGTAATTAATGGGGGGAACTCTGGATCCATGTGAGGTATAGGGATCTAGCTCTGTTAGAAGGAGATTGTTATGTACTAGATTATGATTTTTATTTTTTACGTCAATCATGGCATAACCTCTTTAAGATATAGCAGCCCAGAAACAAGTGAGCCACACTATTATTCCCCCAGGAAGTTGTGCCCCATATAAACACAAAGGTTTACACACAGCGCCATTTTTTCAAGGAGGCAAGCGTGGTTCACCCCTTACATGCCACTGTATAGGAATACAGCGATATACATCACCATGGTAAAATCGAGCTAAATAGTAACAGCCTCACGTCTGCACATATACAGAAGAGTCAGCTTTACATTGAGTCAACACGTTCCTTATCACTCCAAATCTGTCTAGACATCTGGGTATTGAGAGTCATAACTTGTCTCGGTCTATAATACAAATGAGCTACTAAGCACAAGAGAAATCTGCCTAGATGTTTCCGTATAGGAAACAGGGAACATATTATTTTATAGAATGAAATTCATTTTGTAAATACAAATAAAATGAAGGGCAATTTCCCAAAATATTAAACTGCCCCAAAACAAATATTAGTCACAAAATGTAAATGTTGTCTCCAGATGGATACAGGTCACAGGAATCTCTGCGGACGCTTCTGTTTGTATACTGGATGCTGTTTGTAAATATTAGTTGTATCAACCAGTGTCAGGCAGCTGCTGAAAAGCAAATAATATCTTGACGAGCATCTAAAGGGGTGTAGATGTATATGGCAGGAACATAGTAGTTTACAGATCACTAGTCAGACCACACATAGAGCACCTGTGTACAAGAAGGACATAACAAAGCTTGAGTGGCTTCTAAGGCAGATGATCAAATAATGTATGGGTGGACTACAGGTCCCAGAATAATGGCCATAAACAAGGTTATGCAGTTTAGAAAAAAGACGACTGAGGGGAGATCTAATAACTATGTATAAATATATCAGGGGTCAGTACAGAGATCTCTCCCATCATCTATATATCCCCAGGACTTTGACGAGGAAAGAAGGTTTTTACTCAGACATAGAAGAGGATTCTTTACGGTAAGAGCAGTAAGACTATGGAACTCTCTGCCTGAGGAGGTGGTAATGGTGAAATCACTAAAAGAGTTCAAGAGGGGCCTGGATGAATATCTACAGGTTAAGCAGTCTGCAGTAAGGGTACAGAGGGGAGGTAACCAGTTGGCGGTGTGTACCTGCACAGAATCACTCTATCCAATCAGTGCTACCATTTTCAGACTGTGCAGGTACACACCCCCAACTGGTTACCTCCCCTCTGTACCCTTACTGCAGACTGCTAGCAATTAATTCACAACTTCTAGTAGAAATAATAAAGGAATGACACAACATAGAGACATAAGAATAGATGCTCCAGAATTGTTATTACATGGGGAATGCATGAAGCTATTAAATCAGACATGTCAGGAGAGGGGACAGGTCCTCTTTAAGTTACAGCAGCAGGAGCTTCTTACTGGCTGCTGTGACTTGATCCATGCAGCACCTCTGCAGTGGACAGAAAAGGAATGATGGAGTCTACAGAGAGTCTATGCTCTGTTCTCCAGCACACTCTTCTGCTGGGGTATGACAGATCTGCAAGAGAGGTAAGTATGTCTAATGTGTGTAAGTATATAAGTGTAAATGTGTGTAATGTTTCTGTAATGTGTGTGTATATATATATAATGTGTATTTGTATTAGGTAACATTTATATGTAATGTGTATGTATTTGTGTGTTATATGTGTATTCTTGTGTAAACAATGTATCTCTGTGTGTATCATATAGCAGTATAATATTTGTGTGTGGTATAGCAGTACTTTGTGTGTAGTATAGGAGTGTTGTGTATTTGTGCAGGATAGTTGTATGTTATATTATGTATGGGGGCTAAAGTTAGTTACGTTTTAGGTGTGTGTACGTATGTATGAGGTGGAGACACCATGTTGAATCTTTGGGTGAAGAAATACCTAGCTACAGCTCTCAGTTATGGTAACTTGATTTTTGGGTCATTGATCCAGAGATTAGTTCTGATTAATACTCTCATCAATAAGAGACCCAATATCCAGTTCACTAGAAGACTATATAGGCGGCATAGAATCCACAGTCACAGAAGGTACACAGGGGACACCCCATGTCAGCTATGGGTTAGCAACTTAGACTATAATTATAGCGTGTTATCCAGCGCTCGTCCACTCGCCTCATAAAATCACCAGTCATTGTTTATTCTAATTAGAATCATATCAAACTCGATATCCGTAAAAGACGTTTATGCGTTTCAAGCCACTCTGCTTGGGTTCTCGGCCATAGCATGTCTAATGCAAGAGAAGCTCCTGACACCACACATCTGAAATGTCACTTAAAGAAGAACTCCCGCAAAAATTTTTATTCCATGCCCTGCTAGAAACGTACATGTAATCTATAGTGAATGTCATTTGCTTACCAGTAGCTTAAGTTTCTTATCTGTGCCATGTGACTAGGATTTAGACCCACCAACTCACACAGCACCTTATGTGTGGACAGGAAGTCTAATTCTCTATGCATTCCTATGGGAGCCTCACTTTCAGTCTCATAGGAATGAATAGAGCAGTTACTGGCTTCCTGTCCTGGGTCAGTTGGAGGTCAGGGAGTTGGTCACATGACCCAGCTACAATAAGAAGAGAGGGGAAACTCTCAGTTTCAGCCTCTGATAAGAAAATGACAATCACTACAGATTATATCATGCACCTTTCTAACAGGTCAGAGAATAAAAATTTTTGTGGGAGTTCTTCTTTAAAGGGGTTGTAAACCAGCCCCTGGATCGGAATACTTTGTGGTTGCATGTAATTAAAAATTTAGTATCACTAGTTATTCAATAAAATGTATCTGTATAACACCACCTGCTGTTTGTTCTTTTCCTTATTTTCTTGTCCGTCTCCCTGAGCTGGTCACACATGCTCAGTTTACATCTTCAACTGCCACCAGCCATATGTTCTTTTAGAAGTTGTGGCAGTTACAGGGAGAGATCTGCAGCAAAAAGGACATGCTCCCTCAGCTGCCAGGGTACAGATAATCTAGCAGAACAATTAGAGCAATGAATGTGGAGATCTCTGGATCCATGTGAGGTACAGGGCTGGTTCTGGCTTTGTTAGAAATGTATTGTCACGTACTATATGACTTCTTATTTTCATTTCATTTTTTTACATAATTCATGGCATAACGCCTTTAAAGTAAACCCATATACATTTCATGACTTCATGAATCAATAGATATATTTCAAATCAGTTTTAGGGCTCATGCACGCGACCATTGTTGTTTTGCTGTCTGCAAATTGCGGATCCGCAAAACACAGATACCGGCCGCGTGGAATAGCCGGCCCAAAATAGAACAGTCCTATCCTTGTTCATAATGTGGACAGTAATAGGACTTGTTCTAATTTTTTGCAGGACATGTAGACATACGGACACTGAATGCACATGGAGTCATTTCCGTTTTTTTGAGGCTCTATTGAAGTGAATGGTTCCGTATAGAGGCCACAAAAAAATGGAGCGGACACAGACAAAAAATACATTTGTGTGCATGAGCCCTTACAGTTTAGACCCTGGGGGAATCTGACCTCATGATTCATGTAGTGATGCAATGTACTGTATATTAGCTCATTGATATAATATAATGGAAAGATAGTTGAGCTGCAGTATAATTATAGTGCAGACAACCAAGGGTTAATCTGAATGACATTTCACTTGTGTGGCGTGCTGTTTGTTCTCCAAACAGGAACTTCCCTTGTATTAGACATGCTGCGACCCATGGAGTGGGTTTTAAATGCGTAAGCATCTTTTATGGCTACCAAGATTGATATGGTTTTAATTAGAACGAGTAACGATTATAACCGTTATCTTTTAGCCTTATAAATTGTGTAGAACTAAATGAATTTTGTAACAAAGTATAAAGCATTAAGCCCATTTTTCACAAAATCAAGTTCTGTTTCACCAAATAATATTAAAGGGGTTGTCTCGCCTCATAGTCATAGGTCAGTCATAGGCTACTTTCACACTGCCAGAACAGACTGCCGGATCCGTGCTAACATTAGTCCAACCGTGCCTCCGGAAGTCCGCTTCGGCCCTATTCACTATAATAGGGGCAGGCTGCAGGTCTGGCCGAGAGGCGGCCGGACAAAAACTACAGCATGCTGTGAAAGTAGTCATAGATAGGTGTGGGCACCACCTCTTTACCTGCATCTATCTCTAGGACGCCCCCCCCCCCAAAGTGAATGAGAGCACACCGTGCATGTGCGGCCGCCCTCTATTCATTTCTATGGGAGTTCCAAAGATAGCCGAGCGCAGGATCAGGTATTTCCAGCAGTCCCATACAAGTGAATGGAGCGGTGGCTCTGCTGAAGTGGTGTGCACAAACTCAGCTATTTTCGGATCTCCCATAGAAGTGAATGAAAAGCATGCTGTGCATGCGCAATGGGCTCTCATTAACTTTGGGAGCCCTGTTCGAAGCGTGGATCCTGCACCTATCTCACATTGGTGGCATATGCTAGCCACCAATATTCTATAACCCTGTTTAAGAGGTTGTCCGAGACTGGAAACTAACATCCTTGGGGCCGGACACAGTGTAAAACTGAATCCCTTAAAGGCGTTGTCTCATCACAGACAATGGGGGCATATCACTAGTATATGCCCCCATTGTCTTATGGGTGCGGGTCCTACCTCTGGGACCCGCACCTGTATCAGGAACAGAGCCCCGAAATGGTGGCTGGAGGACTCTGGTCCGGCCACCACCAAGCGCTCTCCCCATAGAAGTGAATGTTTTTTTCTCGGAGCTCCATTCTAGTTATAGGTGCGGGACCCGCACCTATAAGATAGTGGGGTCATATCCTAGCAATATGCCCCCATTGTCTGTGATGAGACAACCCCTGTAAGGACACGGACAATTTTCATGTTTGCGTTTTCATTTTTTCCTGCCTTTTAAATTCTCCATTTACCTAGGCTTATTTCTTGCGGGACAAGTTAATGTCAAAATAGCTTGTACTGGAAAACGGCTAAATTATTTGTGGGTGAAATTGAAGCAAAAAATGGTTTGCCCATGGTTCTTGAGTATATGGAGTTCAATGTGTTCCTGACAACTAGGATTGAGCTGAACTCACTTTGTTACTGAGGCACAGTATTTTTATACAGTAATTTATGCGAATAAACAAACTGACATGATAGAAGCGAGAAGTAAGTCTCATGATATTTGCAGAAACTTAGGAAACACCTCCTAGGACATCTTATTAACAAAGGTTTTAAACAAATCGGGTTGGGATACAGAAATCTGAACCCAATTTGCTCAACCCTAATCGAATATTTTTTTTCCCCCTGCCATGACATTCACAACGCCTGAAAAATATTGTTATATTGTAATAGTCTGGACATACTTGGATGCGGCGATACCTGTTATGTTTATTTTTTATAGTTTATTTTTATATGTAAAATTGGGAAAGGGGGTGATTTGAATATTTAGTATTTTGGTGTTTTTTATTTTTTAAATAAAACTTAATTTTTTTATTACAGTACTTTTTAGTCTTTTTAAGAGGAGTTGTCCATGTGATGTACTGAACGCTTGTCCCATAGAATACTATTGCAGTTTATGGGATGTTCACATGCTACCTGTCAGGCCCTGCCTCAGGCTTGGCTTTTTAGGCAGATCACTATGACTGCGTTGGGACCCATTAAAGTCCTGTAATTCCACCCGCTTCCCCTGTCTAACCCCACAATGCCACAGTCGCTATTGACTGCGGCAACTGAGGGGTTAAATGACTGGAATTGGAGCCGTCTCCAGACCCAGCCACTGCTGACGGGTACCCGCTGTGTTATACAGCTGGCACCCATCATGTTTGGAGCAAGCGCAGCACGTGAGCCAGCTCCATAAACCCCCTAACGCTCATGACGTACGGGTATGTCACGGTTGGTTAAAGGGTTGAAGAAACACTCAACTGTTTAAAGAGTTCCCATTTCAACACCAAGTTCTTGTCTCTGCCACCAGCTATGTGCTCGGGATAGCACTTCATATGGGTGATATTACGGTCAGGGGTGCAGATAGACATTGAAAGTACCTGGAGCATCATGGGACACTTGTTTACCCCAGGAAGGGAGCTGCTAATGTAGGGAATGAACCCTCTTTTCCCTATGTATACTTCATGTATATTATTTCACCTAATCATTATGCCTAAGGGTGTAGATAAATTATACAATAGCAGTCGCCCCCTGGGGCACTACGCATACAACCTGGGAAACATATGCCTGGCGCCAGGCCTTACCCTGGTTCTGGGTTTGTTGGAGCCCACTGAGGCACATGTGGCACCCCTGGCAGTATTATATGCTGAGGCCATAGATTACAGAGTTCAGGTGCCATCTTCCCTACAGTCCCAATTTTTGGATTCTCATGGTGCTGTCTGATCGATTACTAGAAAAAGACATTGCACTGGCGCTAGGTCTTTCAAAGAAAAATGGAGAAGCTGAGTTAAGGCTACTTTCACACTAGCGCTTTTGCTGGATCCGGCAGGGCTCAGCAAAAACGCTTCTGTTACTGATAATACAACCGTCTGCATCCGTTATGAACTGATCCGGTTGTATTATCTTTAACATTGCCAAGACGGATCCGTTACAAACTCTACTGAAAGTCAATGGGGGACGGATCCGTTTTCTGTTGTGTCAGATTGTGTCTGCATCCCAGGACGGAAAGGAAACCGCAGCATGCTGCTCTCCGGTATGAGAATGGAATGCATTTTGGAGCACTCCGTTCTGTTCATTTACATTTTGTCTCCACTGACAATGAATGGGGACAAAATGTAAGTGTTTTTTCCCGGTATTGAGACCCTATGATGGATCTTAACACCGGAAAATAGAAACGCTAGTGTGAAAGTAGTGTTACGTTACACATCCATTACATGTAGGGACAATGCGAGGAAGCTTAACATCACTAAATTAAGGAAAGGAAATGTTATATCCTTATCTGGCAGTGAGTGAGCCTGCGCTGGTGTGAGAATGAGAGACATGAAGGTGACAAGAAGGTACTTTACAGAAAATAGACCTGGGGAAGTAATCAGCAGTGTAAGGATGAGGGTGTGTGAGAACTGGAAGAGGAGCCCGATGAGAGAGGAAGGGAGTAGAAAGCAACGTTACGTTTACCCAAGTGGAGGAAACTCTGATCATTAGTAAAAGAGTCACTTCATACAGTGTATTGTCGGTCATTGCTACCATTATCAGATCTTTTTTAATAAAGTTGTAGTTTTTTTTGTAACTTTTATAAACTAGTGATCAGCTGTAACTGACAGGTGAATAACATTGATCCTGTGACCGTGTCTCCTGACAACAGATGCAATATATTAGACAGCAAGTGAAGAGTCAAAGGTAAGGATCAGAGGGACTCTGACAAGGGCCAAATTGTGATGACTAGAAGACTGGGTCAGAGCATCTCCAAAACAGCCGGTCTTCCTGCATGCAGTGGTTAGTACCTACCAAAAGTGGTCCAGGAGTGGAGAGTGAATATAAATAGGGTCTCTTACTCTGGAGGAGCTTTCCATGCATTACACAGACAGATCACTAATTTCGAATGGGACAGAGCAATGCTTTACTTCACCTGTGGTGGTGCTGCAAAAAAAACATGTTTTGCTGGGTTCTACTGTAAATTGCATCCGATTGTTACCAATGCAATATGATCTTCAGTGGCTAAGGGTTACTATATTGGAGACTCACCCTTCTTTTGCAGTCTGTATACATGTGTGCTTTGTGGCCGCTGCAATGAATGGGAGTTCATTGTGATAGAGATATCTCTACAAGTAGGGATCCATTGTGTCACTAAAACAGATTTGGCTTGGGGCTACTCTCAAGGGCATTATCAAGGTGGCCTCCTAGTATTTACCCTTTAACCTTTATACAAGGATCTGGACTTCGCAGCAGGAGAACCATCAGGCTACTACCTCTCGGAGTAGTCTCCATTCAAGTGACTACTGACCCAGTGCAGATCACTGAGGGATCAAGTGAAACTATAGTCTGCGACAAGCTGGGGTCAGGGCAGGCAGAGTATGAGCTATTCGGTGAACTGTCCAAAGTCAGTGCAGACAATGAAGTATGGAGATCAGGCAGAGATCAGGTCAGGCAGTGAAGGGTCAAATCTGGAAAACAGGCAGAAGCCAGTACAAGCGTAAACAGCACTTTTGCAGGAAACTAAAGGACTAGAACCTATTGCTCAGGCACCTTTCCACAGGGTAAGGTGCCTTGGTGAATATTAGGGCAGTTATTTTCAACCAGTGTGCCTCCAGCTGTTGCAAAACTACAACTCCCACCATGCCCTTCTGTAGGCTGATAGCTGTAGGCTGCCTGGGCATGATGGGAGTTGTAGTTTTGCAACAGCTGGAGACACACTGGTTGAAAATCACTGTATTAGGGTACAAGCATGCTGACCCATTAAGGGCTTGAAGGTGTGCTTGCCCTACACACAACAAGAGGCAATGCCTGCAGGATGGAGGTCACAGCTTGGACAAGGAAGAAGGAAGTTATGGGTGGTCATGCTTAGAAGAGGAAAGAGAAGGCTGGCAGGTTCAATCTGCCAATATGCAGGAGATCGGGTGAGTGGCGCAGCGACCATGCCCAACAGGAAGAGTAGGACTGTGATGGGTACAGTCTCTAAAAAGTGATAGAGTGGAGTCTCCTGCCCCATAGACCAGGGAGTAACAGGGAAGATGTATTGTGTATAGTGTATATTGATGTTATCTTGCATTATCTAGGCCTCATGCAGTGCAACTGCCTAATAATAATGAGATGATTCTGTACATTCTGCCCCAATCTATACAACAAAGCTGAAAAGTAAACCACAAAAAAAGAGAATGTTTGCTCTAGTGGCCAAGGGGGGAAACTGGAATATTTCAAGATTTTATTTTTGCTGATTTGGATAGTCACATAAAAAATTAAAACACCATAAAACATAAAAAAAATAAATTTTTATTGTAAAATCTTTTATTTTAGGTATTTCATTTTCTGATAATACATTCCAAGTAGGAAATTTTTTTACTTAATGTTTTTTTTTTTTTGTTTTTTTAGCATTTTCTTCTGGTCGGTCTCCTTTAAATTACATCTATACACAAAAAGCGTATAAATAGTGAAGCTGTGAGAAAAGCTGATGTAGAACAGCAGATGTCATATTTCTGGAGCGTTTTGTTTATTTTCTGCATTGATTTCAGGACACAGATTCACAGATTGAGATAAATACTTTCCATGATCTATTAAGATTCTCAGCTTGTTTATGGGGGGGGGGGGGTTTGGTATTGTCTGGGGAGCCGCAGAGAACATTAGTACAGCTACCCCCGCTGAGAAAACTAACGTTTTTCATTTCGTCCATCCTTGCTCCCCGGGGGGCTGTGTGCAAAAATCGAAATTGGCAGGACAAACTGATCTTTGGAGATAGCTGTATTGATGGAATAACCAAAATCCCACTTGTCGATGTGCAGCACGTAGCGGTGACACACAAAGGATCCTTCCTGTGTTCATAGATGGGGCAGGAAGCAGTTTAGTAGTCGTTTGCATATCCCAGAATTCCCGTGCACTGGGATGGGGCTTATCGATTTAAAATAATGATCTGGACCCTGAGCTGAGGTCAACCTATCGCCAACTCCCAACTTCACACCGGGCAAGCCGTGCATGACTACCACAACTGATCACCCAAGGGGGTTCCAGTCCTGTGTCCGACTGTCAAGTCAAAATACATTTTATGAGTCACCTCCAGTTCAACATGTACCCCCCCTCCCCCCCAAGTGCCAAATTGGCCTAAGGTAACATATGGCTCAGTCACTCTAGGCATGCACCATAGGAGGAAGTGTCATGATCCAGTCTTACAACTCTTCAATGATCCACCAGAGATGGGTAGGTCTTCACCATCCCCCAATTGGATCACCATTACCTTCTCATTTATAATGGCATCAATGACCATGTGCCGATTGCCATCTTTCTTCCCCCTACCCTAGCCATTGTCGCTGGACTACCTAGTGCTCCTGTTCTAGGGTCACATGTACACGTTTTATTTGAGCCTGCAACATAAAGCCCATCTAGACTTCATGTTCACAATCAGTTATTTTGTCCCTACTGTTTCATTTCTGATTTCATATCTTCATACCTTCAATGGGAGAGTGTTGTGGGCAAGCTCTGTGACCTGTACAAAGGTCATTGTGCAGGGAAAGAAAAGGAACTGAGATGACACCAAAACCTTTTGCCAGTGGAGCATCGTGTGTTGTATCCAGCCTCCCTGCTACTTCCCTGTGCACAGAGCGCGCCGGTCGGCAATTTTCGGCATTCCCATAGGAATGAATGGAGGGTAGCCGTGCATGCGCGGTGCTTCCTTCTTCACTTTGCCGGCTCCGTTCTAAACATAGGTGCAGGTCCCAAAGGTGGGACCCGCACCTATCAGTCATTGAGGGCATATCCTAGCGATATGTCCCCAACATCTGAGGTGAGACAACCCCTTTAGGGGGTTTTCCAACACTTTTTAACTGACGACCAATCCTCTGTCTGAGAAGGCACCGGTGCTCCTGTGAATGCAGTTGCCTTCTCCTCGCTCACCAAGAACAGCACCATACATTATATAGCGGCTGTGCTTGGTATCGCTCTGAGCCCCATTCACTTGACTCTTACTGTGCCCAGGGGTGCACCTAGCCTTCCGCTGCCCCCCTCTTGCCCCTACATGGTGCTGCCTGAGGTGATTGCCTCACCTGGCCTCATTGGTGCTGTACCCCTGATTGCGCCTAGGCCACGTGACCTATGAACGTGACGTCACTGGACTAGGGTAAACTGCGAGAAGTCCACGGCGCTAAAAGCAGTGCTGGTACCTTCTTAAACAGCTGATGGGAGAGGGTCCTGGCGGTCAGACCCCCACCAATTGCATACTGTATTAGTTACAAAGTCAAAAACCCCTTTAACAAATTTTAGAAGAAAACGTTGGAGCGGTGAGTATAGAATTACCTCCCACAACACGGATGTAACAAGTACAACAAAGGCCACTCAGAACAAGTACAAATAAAGCAGGAACATTCTTGTATTGAAGATTTCCGTGTGACGTTAGCGCGCAGGCAGCTGTTTACACACAAGGTAAATCATCCTGCAAGTTATCTCAGACGTGGTCGTCCGGAGGTTTGTTGTGACTTGATGAATGTGACGTGGGATGGGAGACAACGGATGTCTTCCCTGCCTTACTTCAAAGACATTTCCAAGTTATTGGACCGAGAATACTGAAACTCTGTTAATCCGACAATGGACCAAAAAAAAAAAAAAACTTGTACCATATTTGTTTAAAATTTTGTTATTTAACCTGAATGGGCCTCATGAAGCTCTACAGCAGCTTCTATGGGGGTGCATAAGATCTGGCCATCATAGCAGGCAAAGTCTGAGGAGACGTCACCTCTCCTGACGTGTCTGTTATAGGAAATAATTGTACTCTACACGAAATGACAAGTCAGGAGCATCTATTCTTAGGACTGTACGTTGTGTTATTCTGACAACAAATTTTCAATTGAGTGTTACCAGTTGGGGGAGGGTGTCCCTGCATACTGACATATTGCAATCTGTGCTGCCAGGGCCAGGCTGTAGAGAGACACAACCTTTTGGCAATGCCAGTTGGTAATTTACACATACATTTATAGTAGGAATAATAGACCACCATACAGTTATGAGAATAGATCCTCCACAATTTCTATTTCATGGAGAATATTAGTAGTTATTAGTGTTCGGCCGAACACCGAGTGTACTCGAGCGCAATGCTCGAGTCTCTTCCCCGCACTGTAATGTACGCTAATGCGTACAAATTCAGTTAATTAGCATACTTTTACGAGTGAAAGGAGTAAATGAGGAGAAGTCTCGATTCTGACCTTTTTCTATTAACCAGACACCCTCCCCTCTTCCGAGCGGGGGGTGCCTGGTTTAGTCCCATTGACTAACAGTATGCTCGGGTGCTCGGCCGAGCACTCGAGCAACCCCTAGTGCTCGGCCAGAGCACCCGAGCACAGAGGTGCTCGCTCAACACTAGTAGTTATAAAACAGACATGTCAGGAGAGGTGACAGGTCCTCTTTAAAAGGGCGTTTATAAATTCGGAGTGTCGCTTAACAAAAGAAGATGTCTGAACAACCAGGGGTTGTAGTTAGGTTTTCTTTCAACCATAGCTATGACCGAGGCAAAGTGGCTTGTTGGTGCACCCCTGGAGCCCCCCTAGCTAGACCCCTGAAACCACTAATTTAGGTGGGATTGCAGGTTGCACCACATCTGTCTCTGACAACTTATGGTGAATAGTAGACTTTGCACATGGAAGTTGTGGTCTGTAAAGTTCCACCTGCATTGACCATGTAAAGTAGTATTTCATGGTGGTCATCGTTGAGTTGGCTTGAGTTGGGGGGCTCTTACTGAACGGCTAATAGAAGGGTGTTCCTAGTGGGCCCCCCCTTCTAGGATATCCTATTCGGATATTTGTACAGGGGTTGCCTTCATGAGACAACCCCTTTAACAGATGAAAACCAGAGTTCCCTATGAATAAGTACTGTAAGCAGGACCGGCCATAGGAGTGTGTTACATGTGCATCAGCCGCACGTGCTGAAGGGGACGCCTCGGCGCACCGACACCTGATGGTTGTTATTTGCATGAATATTCATTGTATAGCAGTATTATTTAAACACCGCATGGCACTATTATTAGACGACATTCTGTATGAAGCTTTTATTTGGTCACTGTATATTGGTATTATATAAACTCATTATGGTGGTATTTAAACCTTGTTTTGCACCTGTACCTATAGAATATTTTATTAGTTTTTTAGGCAACTGTTCTTTGGTCAGTGTATATATGGGCATCATACTGTACAACAGTTATACTGTACAGAACTGTTATTTGGCCAACATATGGCCTGTTACATGGGCACCATACTGTATGAAGGTTATATTGTATGGAACTATTATTTGGCCAGCATACAGCACTTGTATATGGGCACCATACTACATGACAGTTATACTGTATGAAACTGTTATTTGTGAAACATATGGTACTTTTATATGGCCACCACACTGTATGACGGTTATACTGTATGGAACTGTTATTTGGGAAACATATGGTACTGTTATGTGGGCACCATACTGTATGAAGGCTATACTGTATGGAACTGTTATTAGGGCAACACATTGCACTGCTATATGGGCACCATACTGTATCATGATTATACTGTATGGAACTGTTATTTGGGAAACATATGGCACTGTTATATGGGCACCATACTGTATGATAATTAGACCACATGGGACTATTTTTTGGGAAGCATATGCACTGTTACATGGGCACCATACTGTTTGATAATTAGACTGCATGGCACTGTTATATGGGGACCATACTGTATTATGGTTATAATGTATGGAACTATTATTTGGGAAACATATGTCACTGTTACATGGCCACCATACTGTATGATGATAGTATACGACCCTGCATGAATTGGTTATTTGTACATTACATGAAGGGCAGCACCAATAAACGGCACCACACAGGGCACCATTCTCTGTACGGCCGCTCCTGCTCATAAAAGACAGTTTTGCTAGGCAGAGGCCGAGTGAGTTCAGGCAGCTGTCCAGCGACGTTCTCAGATCAACCTTCTCAAGATTAGAGGAAAAGTCTGGAATTTAACTTCAGGAATGAAGAAACTTCAATGGAGGCAAAGCAGAAACTATGAAGTTTTAATGCAATTAGATGCTCAGACAGGAATTTCACCTACATGGAATTGCTTAGGGTGTGTAACCAGTCAGCCGTGGACCTCCATCTCTGGACTCCTAGAAGGACAGGACTGCTGAGCCACTCTGGACAGGGAATACTGGCTCCACTTCAGTCACAATCTCTAAATCACCTGCAGTTTTGACATCTCTGAATGCATCATCACACCTTCTTGAAAAGGTAATTGGGCCATACCAAAACATGAAATACCAGGGTATGCTCCGACTGCATACCTTATGTGATGGGGGCTTGTAGATAGCTGCGGCATCACCATAGATCTTACAGCTCTTCACAGATGCTTCAAAATAATTCTATTTCTGTAACATGATCATAAAATGTGCCGTCAAATAGTGGCAAAATGTTCTACATGAGTGGTCTTTGAGCTGTGGCTTTGCAACCGTTGCAAAACTACAACTCCTAGCATGTTCTTCTAGCTGTAAAATTAATCAACATTTTGCAATGACAGAGAAGAGAGAATTATATTAAATGTATCACTAGGCAACGAACAGGGCATTTCAATTAAAGTATTATTGCAATAAACATGAAATACAAAATAAGTCTTTTTATATACATTACATTTCTGCTCTGGTAGCGCCCCCTGCTGTTTATCCTTCTGGTCCACCTTCTCGTGTATTCAGAGATGGACAGACTAACATGATCCGCTTCCTTCCTCCTCTCAATGCTGGAGTAGTGACCTCGTATAAAGTGGGCCAGACATCTCATCCCTACATCTAAATTCATAGAAATATATAGCTGTATCTCTCTCTAGACAGTAGAAATGGAAATTGTGGAGACATTACATACCATATGTATCTCTCGGCTATACCGAAAGGAAAAAAAGTCCTCCATTAAAAAAAAAAAAAAAAGTTATACATTCATGGCATAACCCCATTAACACACGTGATACACCTTACCACCCGTATGATGCTGCCTTCACAATGCTCCTGATATCAACTGTTAAACTAGCCGAATATGGTGGCACCACCCAAATAAATTGTAGGTTCAATGACCCATGATACAAGAAGAATGGAAGATATATATATCTCCACTACCATTCAAAAGTTTGGGGTCACCCAGACAATTTTGTGTTTTCCATGAAAACTCACACTTTTATTTATCAGATGAGTTGCAAAATGAATAGAAATTATAGTCAAGACATTGACAAGGTTAGAAATAGTGATTTTTATTTGAAATAATAATTTTCTCCTTTAAACTTTGCTTTCATAAAAGAATGCTCCAGTTGCAGCAATTACAGCATTGCAGACCTTTGGCATTCTAGCTGTTAATTTGCTGAGGTAATCTGGAGAAATTTCACCCCATGCTTCCAGAAGCCCCTCCCACAAGTTGGATTGGCTTGATGGGCACTTTTTGCGTACCATACGATCAAGCTGCTCCCACAACAGCTCAATGGAGTTTAGATCTGGTGACTGCGCTGGCTACTCCATTACAGATAGAATACCAGATGCCTGCGTCTTCCCTAAATAGTTCTTGCATAATTTGGAGGTTGTGCTTTGGGTCATTGTCCTGTTGTAGGAGATAATTGGCTCCAATCAAGCGCTGTCCACAGGGTATGGCATGGCGTTGCAAAATGGAGTGATAGCCTTCCTTATTCAAAATCCCTTTTACCTTGTACAAATCTCCCACTTTACCAGCACCAAAGCAACCCCTCATCACATTACCTCCACCATGCTTGACAGATGGCGTCAGGCACTCTTCCAGCATCTTTTCAGTTGTTCTGCGTCTCACAAATGTTCTTCTGTGTGATCCAAACACCTCAAACTTCGATTTGTCTGTCCATAACACTTTTTTCCAATCTTCCTCTGTCCAATGTCTGTGTTCTTTTGCCCATATTAATCTTTTCCTTTTATTAGCCAGTCTCAGATATGGCTTTTTCTTTGCCACTCTGCCCTGAAGGCTGGCATCTCGGAGTCGCCTCTTCACTGTAGACGTTGACACTGGCGTTTTGCGGGTACCATTACTGAAGCTGCCAGTTGAGGACCTGTGAGGTGTCTATTTCTCAAACTAGAGACTCTAATGTACTTGTCTTGGTGCTCAGTTGTGCAGCGGGGCCTCCCACTTCTCTTTCTACTCTGGTTAGAGCCTGTTTGTGCTGTCCTCTGAAGGGAGTAGTACACACCGTTGTAGGAAATCTTCAGTTTCTTGGCAATTTCTCACATGGAATAACCTTCATTTCTAAGAACAAGAATAGACTGTCGAGTTTCACATGAAAGTTCTCTTTTTCTGGCCATTTTGAGAGTTTAATCGAACCCACAAATGTAATGCTCCAGATTCTCAACTAGCTCAAAGGAAGGTCAGTTTTATTGCTTCTCTAACTAGCAAAACTGTTTTCAGCTGTGCTAACATACTTGCACAAGGGTTTTCAAGGGTTTTCTAAACATCCATTAGCCTTACACAGTTAGCAAACACAATGTACCATTAGAACACTGGAGTGAAGGTTGCTGGAAATGGGCTTCTATACACCTATGTAGATATTGCATTAAAAACCAGATGTTTGCAGCTAGAATAGTCATTTACCACATTAACAATGTATAGAGTATTTCTGATTAATTTAATGTTGTCTTCATTGAAAAAAAATGTGCTTTTCTTTCAAATATAAGGAAATTTCTAAGTGACCCTAAACTTTTGAACAGTAGTGTATATATATATATATATATATATATATATATATATATATCTCATGACCATGACTATCTCTGTTAGCCCTACACGATTGAACGGAGCAACAGTGCACGTGTGATTTCCAATCCATTCAAGCTCTTACAGAACGAGGGCTCTAGTGATCAGTATGATTCATATAGCTCTTATCCACAGGATATAGTTACATAGTTACATAGTTAATATGGTTGAAAAAAGACACATGTCCATCAAGTTCAACCAAGGGTGGGGGTAGGAGTGATGAAGGGGAGGGGGACGGGTAACCCTAAGACATGACTCTACATTTTTTAATATGTGGTGACCTTCTTTTTCTCTAAGAATTTATCTAAGCCTGTTTTGAAGCCCTCAGCTGTCTTTGCTGTGACCAGCTCCTGCGGTAGACTGTTCCACAGATTCACAGTTCTTATAGTGAAGAAGGCTTGTCGCCCCTGGAGTCTGAACCTTTGCTTCTCCAGGCGGAGGCAGTGCCCCCTTGTCTTTTGAGGGGATTTTACCTGGAACAGTTTTTCACCATATTTTTTGTATGGGCCATTTACATACTTATACAGGTTGATCATGTCCCCCCTTATACGTCTCTTCTCAAGACTAAACAAGTTTAACTCCTTCAATCTTTCTTCATAGCTAAGATGCTCTATGCCCCTTATCAGTTTAGTTGCCCGTCTCTGCACCCTTTCCAGCTCCAGGACATCCTTCCTATAAACCAGAGCCCAGAACTGAACAGCATATTCCAGATGAGGCCGTACTAATGCTTTATACAGTGGTAATATGACATCCCTGTCCCGCGAGTCCATGCCTCTTTTAATACATGACAATATCCTGCTGGCCTTAGAAGCAGCCGATTGACATTGCATGCTATTCTGCAGTCTATGGTCTACAAGGACACCCAGATCCTTCTCTACAAGTGACTCTCCCCAGTGTTACTCCCCCTAGGACATAGGAGGCATGCAAGTTGTTAGTACCCAGATGCATAACTTTACATTTATCTACATTGAACCTCATCTGCCAAGAGGATGCCCAAACACTCAGTGTGTTCAAGTCAGCTTGTAACTTCTGCACATCTTCCATAGACTGGACTCTACTACAAAGCTTAGTGTCATCTGCAAAAATTGAAACAGTGCTGTTGATTCCTCCCTCTATATCATTAATAAATAAATTAAATAAAAGTGGACCCAGCACTGAACCTTGGGGTACACCACTTATAACTGGGGACCATTCAGAGTAGGAATCATTCACCACCACTTGCTGAGTACGCTCCTTCAGCCAGTTCTCAATCCAGTTACAGAGTAGATTTTCTAATCCAACCGACCTTAATTTACCCGTCAGACGTCTATGAGGGACCGTGTCAAATGCTTTTGCAAAGTCCAAATACACAATATCCACAGCCGCCCCTCTATCCAGACTTCTACTCACTTCTTCATAAAAACCAGGTTAGTCTGACAGCTTCTGTCCTTAGTAAAACCATGCTGGTTATCACTTATAATACTATTATCCAAAACATATTCCTGTATATAGTCCCTTATTAGACCCTCAAAAAGTTTCCCCACAATGGACGTTAAGCTCACCGGTCTGTAATTCCCCGGGGATGACCTAGAGCCCTTCTTGAAGATGGGCACCACATTTGCTTTATGCCAGTCCCTCGGCACTATGCCAGTCACCAGAGAATCTTTGAATATTATATACAAGGGCAAAGAAATTACTGAACTAAGTTCCTTAAGAACTCTTGGGTGTAACCCATCCGGTCCTGGAGCCTTATTCACGTTTACTTTGTTTAACTTAGCTTTGACCATATCTATATTGAACCAGTTAAGTATATTACATGAAGTATCACCAGCACTTACTCTACCGGCAGCAGCTCCCACCTCTTCATGTGTATATACAGAACTAAAGAACTAATTCAGTAGCTCCGCCTTTTCCTGATCCCCAGTAATCAATTCCCCATCACTATTATTAAGGGGTCCTACATGCTCTGACCTAGGTTTTTTTGCATTGATATATTTGAAGAATTTTTTGGGATTGGTTTTGCTATCCCAGGATATGTCGGTCATGAGATAACCCCTTTAAGGGGGGTGTCCACACGATAGATGATAAGTATCTGATCACAAGAACGGGGTCCCAGATTACCTGGAATACATGGAGTTGTGCACTGTCCATTCATTCGTGGCAGAGGCGTAGCTAGAGGTTCAGCATGGGGGGGCGAAACATACTTGAGTGGGCCCCCCACTTAGTGGCTTCCCAAACGCACGTTTCCAACTTCACAGGCACATACTACTAGTTGTGGTTATAATATTGTATTAGAAAGATGACTGTATAAACTGCTAGATCATCTATGCTGTTAAGTACAGTACAATAGACTTTCTACATACCCTAGTCTAAATACTCTACCACATAATGCAGTAAAATATAGGAGTAAAAAACAAGGGGACTCCTATGTTAAAGGAAACCTGTCCCCAGTTTTTACATCACTAAACTAACAGCCCCCTGCCCCCATCAGACCTCAGATCAGCTTAATGTGCCCCCATCAGACCTCAGATCAGCGTATTGTGCCCCCATCAGACCTCAGATCATCAGAATGTGCCCCCATCAGATCTCAGATCATTAGAATGTGCCCCCATCAGACCTCAGATCAGCGTATTGTGCCGCCATCAGACCTCAGATCAGTGTATTGTGCTGCCATCAGACCTCAGATCAGCGTGTTGTGCCCCCATCAGACCTCAGATCAGCATATTGTGCCCCCATCAGACCTCATATCAGCGTATTGTGCCCCCATCAGTCCACAGATCAGCGTATTGTGCCGCCATCAGACCTCAGATCAGTGTATTGTGCTGCCATCAGACCTCAGATCAGCGTATTGTGCCCCCATCAGATCTCAGATCAGCATATTGTGCCCCCATCAGACCTCAGATCAGCGTATTGTGCCCCCATCAGTCCTCAGATCAGCAGAATGTGTCCCCATCAGACCTCAGATCAGCGTATTGTGTCCCATCAGATCTCAGATCAGCATATTGTGCCCCCATCAGACCTCAGATCAGCAGAATGTGCCCCCATCAGACCTCAGATCTGCAGAATGTGCCCCCATCAGACCTCAGACTTTCTACATACCCTAGTCTAAATACTCTACCACATAATGTAGGAGTAATAGGAGTAAAAAACAAGGGGACTCCTATGTTAAAGGAAACCTGTCTCCAGTTTTTTTTTACATCACTAAACTAACAGCCCCCTGCCCCATCAGACCTCAGATCAGCTTAATGTGCCCCCATGAGACCTCAGATCAGCGTATTGTGCCACCATCAGACCTCAGATCAGCGTATTGTGCCGCCATCAGACCTCAGATCAGCCTACTGTGCCCCCATCAGACCAGCCTACTGTGCCCCCATCAGACCTCAGATCAACAGAATGTGCCCCCATCAGACCTCAGATCAGCTTAATGTGCCCCCATCAGACCTCAGATCAGCGTACTGTGCCCCAATCAGACCTCAGATCAGCGTATTGTGCCTCCATCAGACCTCAGATCAGCGTATTGTGCCCCCATCAGACCTCAGATCATCAGAATGTGCCCCCATCAGACCTCAGATCAGCTTAATGTGCCCCCATCAGACCTCAGATCAGCGTATTTTCCCACCATCAGACCTCAGATCAGTGTATTGTGCTGCCATCAGACCTCAGATCAGCATATTGTGCCCCCATCAGACCTCAGATCAGCATATTGTGCCCCCATCAGACCTCAGATCAGCGTACTGTGCCCCCATCAGTCCTCAGATCAGCAGAATGTGCCCCCATCAGACCTCAGATCAGCGTATTGTGCCCCATCAGATCTCAGATCAGCATATTGTGCCCCCATCAGACCTCAGATCAGCAGAATGTGCCCCCATCAGACCTCAGATCTGCAGAATGTGCCCCTGTCAGACCTCAGATCATCAGAATGTGCCCCCATCAGACCTCACATCAGCGTATTGTGCCCCCATCAGACCTCAGATCAGCGTATTGTGCCCCCATCAGACCTCACATCAGCGTATTGTGCCCCCATCAGACATCACATCAGCGTATTGTGCCCTCATCAGACCTCACATCAGCGTATTGTGCCCCATCAGACCTCAGATCAGCAGAATGTGCCCCCATCAGACCTCACATCAGCGTATTGTGTCCCCATCAGACCTCACATCAGCATATTGTGCCCCATCAGACCTCAGATCAGCAGAATGTGCCCCCATCAGACCTCAGATCAGCCCACCCAGCCACATAAGGTTAAAATAAAAACCTTTCTTACCTGTCCTGCGCTGTGGCTGCCCTCCAGTCCGGCGCTCCTCTGGCTTCCCTGGCCCGCGCACACTATGACCTGACGCACTCAAAATTTCTGGACAGTCTGTAAAGATAGGCAACTTTTTTCCTGAGTCTGTGAAAATATATAAATATATTTATAATTTATAATCTTTATCATTCATGGTTTTTCAATTTGTCTGTAAAAAATGTTGGCTGTCCGTGATTTTGGGATAAATTGTCCAGAAAAAAAGAAAAATTCTGGTGGGCAACCCTGAGTGGGTGACGCACAAAGAATTGATTATAGAATTACAGAAAGTCTTTCTAAATAGAGTCAGATGACAATATAGTTGGTTTTGGCCTGGCTGGGGTCAACTTTGTAGTGACTGATTTGGGTGATTTTCTCCTTTGTCCCAGGGTATTTGACAAAACTGCTGCAGAACCACACTGAGTCCGTCTGTGACGGGGAACACCTGATGCTCCAGTGTCCTCGCCACTCCACCATCAGCATCCAGTCAGCGTTCTATGGGCGTCCTTCACATAACCCTCCAAAGTGTGCCTCGTTATCACCAGAAAACATGTACAGTCCTCATCACAAGTGCCTCGCAAAAACTGCACTACAGGTAAGTGTCTGCACTACAGGGCTGGCCAACCTGCGGCTTTCCAGCTGTTGTAAAAGTACAATTTTTGTACAAGTTTTGCAACAGCTGGCGAGCTGCAGGTTGGCCAGCCCTGCATTATAACTTCCCGAAAGGAAAACTACAGTTATACTGTATACCCCAGTAAAGATTAGAGTTAGCAACACAGTACAAAGATATATCCAGGACTGAAATCCAGGGGACAGGAGGTTGGGCACAAAAATATCTGCTAATTTTACTTTATTTGGTCATGCTCCTTCCAAAAATTGTGACACATATGACCAGTGGCATACATAGAGAAGTAAGGGCTCCATAGCAAGGATCACACCAGGCCCCCCACACAGGACAGAAGGGTTTCTGCCTAAACCCTTTTCAATGATGCTTGGGCCATTATTCCACTGCCTCCTTGATCCTCTGCTTAAAGTTGTTCCTTTAGAGGAGGGATGCCCAACCTGCGGCCCTCCAGCTGTTGCAAAACTACAACTCCCAGCATGCCCAGACAGCCTACATCAGGGCATGGTGAGAGTTGTAGTTTTAAAACAGCTGGAGGGCTGCAGGTTCAGCATCCCTGCTTTAGGGGGTCGAGTCCTGACCAAGTTTTCACCTCCAGTAGAAGAGGAGATAATCCCAACTAAGACTGGGCCCCCTCTTGCCCTGGGCCTCCTAGCAGTCGCATGGTCTGCCACTATGGTAGTTATGCCCCTGCATATTACTTAAAGGCATTGTCCCACCAGTAAATGTTATATTTTAATATAATCCAGCATAAAAAATAGTTACTTTTGTAATTTACTGTTACAAAAAATGCTTCACTAGTGAGATGTTCTCTTTAGCTCATTATAATAGCAACCCCTGATGTTTAATCTTTATAGTAATATGCACGTCCACCTGCTCAGATGGCCGCACATGCTCACTTCCATCCTTGAACTGCCATCAGCCATATCTACTGTTAGAAGCTGTGACAGTTACAGGTTGAGAGCTGCTGCAGAAAGGAAATGCCCCCTGTGATGGGAAGGCAGCTGCAGCAGAAAGGACATAACGTCTGAGAAAGGACACACCCCCTGAGCTTCCAGCCTAAAGAGAATCTACCACAGTAAATGGAGCAATGAAAGAGACCTCTAGGTCCATGTGAGGTACAGGGCTGGCTCAAGCTTGGTTAGAAGAAGATTGTACTGTATGATGTCTGATTTTCAATTTTTACCTCAATCATGGTATAACCCCTTTAAGGTGTGGCCTACATGATGGGTGGAGTTTAATGCGCCAGACAATCAGTTCCCTCAGGCTCCTGAGATGTAAATCTTGAACTGGACAAGGTGGAGTTGTTCTGATTTCTAACTGTTGATGGATCCATCAGGTTGTTTTTGTACTGGCTATATGTATTTTTTGTTGTCAGCTTTAGAACCTGTGGACATTAGGTCCATGACTTCAGTTATGACTGGAGCTGTTGCTGTTAAGCCGGAACCATTGTGTAATGTCTCAACCTAGATTATTAGGCTTCATCTATATCTGCTATGTTATTTCCATAATTCTACTCCATCATAGAAGCAGGACAAGGAAAACATTGGTAGTCCTGGATCTGTCATATGATGGACACCAGTGACACCTGATGGACCCCATTGACTATGGTCCATTCCATCATGATGTCCGTATTTTACCAGACCATATAGCACAACATGCTCTGGGCATTTTTGATAGAATCTCCAAGGAAGGCTCCTTTCTAATGAATCCAAAATCGGATTTTCCCAAAAATATATGAAGATGGAGAACATTTTCAATTTACACGAAGATCTTCCAGAATCCTCTCAGAATTACATATGTGATTATTATGGGATTACTTCATTTCCTAACAGGAAACGGAAATTATTTTATATATCATGTTTTCATATGTAGATAAGAAACACTTAAGATGGCTAAGTATGTAGATAAGATGTGGAACAGGAAGGTTACAAGGGACGGGGTTTCCTTCCTTTAAACCATGTAACGTAATACTTATATTGTAGTAACCAGCACGAGATAAGATGGCGTGATTACAGATGGACACTATGAGCATGTGATACTATACCATTGTTCGTATGTATATATACATTCGATAAATCTTCAGAGTCAGACCCTTTCCCTTTTTTTCACATTTTGTCATGTTGTGGTCTTGTGTTAAAATTTTAAAAAAAATTTACGTTTTTTCCCCATCAGTCTGCACTCAATTGCCAATAAAGGGAAAGTAAAACAGAATTTCAGAAATCTTTGCTAATTTATGAAAAAGGAAAAACTAAAATCTTACATTGACTTAAGTATTCACACCCTTTACTTAGGACTCAGTTGAAGCACGTTTGGTAGCTATTACAGCCTCCAGTCTTCTTGGGTATGATGCCACAAGGTTTTCACAGCTGGATTCAGAGATTTCCTGTACTTCTTCTCGTCTCTTCTTCTCTGCTCACAAGCTCTGTCATGTTGGATGGGGACTGTCAGAGGACATCCATTTTCAAGTCTCTCCAGAGATGTGGTCTGTTGGGTTCAAGTCAGGACTCTGGCCTGACCACTCAAGGACATTCACAGAGTTGTCCCCAACCCACTCCTTAGGGTCATTGGGCTAGTTGGAAGGTGAACCTTAGGCCCAGTCTGAGGTCCAGAGCACTCTGGATCAGGTTTTCATTAACAATATCTATGTTCCATTTAGCTTTCACTCAACTCTGATCAGTTTCCCTGTCCCAGTCACTGAAAAACACACCCCACAGCATGATGCTGTCACGACCATGCTTTACTGTAGGGATGGCACTAGGCAGGTGATGGGCAGTGCCTGGTTTCATCCAGACATGACACTTAGTATCTAAAATCTAAATTGAATCTAAAAAGTTCAATCTTGGTTTCATCAGACCAGAGGATCTTGTTTCTCGCAGTCTAAGAGACATTTTAGGTGCTTTTTGCAAATTCCAGGTGGCTTTCATGTGTCTTTTACTGAGGAGAGGCTTTTTTTCTGGACACTAGCCAAATTAGTGGAGTGCTGCAATGATGATTGGCCTTCTGGAAGTTTCTCACATCTGCACACAGGATCTTTGATGCTCAGCCAGAGTGACCATTGGGTTCTTGGTCAGCTTTCTTACCAAGGCTGTTCTGCTTTGATTACTTAGTTTGGTGGGGCAGCCAGCTCTAGGAAGAGTCCTGGTTGTTCCAAACATCTTCCATTTAAGAATTATGGAGGCCACCGTGCTCCTGGGAACTTTCAATGCAGCAGAATTTTTTGTACCTTTCTCCAGATCTGTGCCTCCAGATAATTCTGTCTCTGAGCTCTACAAGAAGTTCTTTACTCCTCCACTGTGAGACCTTAAATAGACAAGGCTGTAACATAGTAACATAGTTTATGGTAACATAGTTTATAAGGCCGAAAAAAGACATCTGTCCATCCAGTTCAGCCTGTTTTCCTACAAGTTGATCCAGAGGAAGGCAAAAAACCCTGTGAGGTAGAAGCCAATTTTCCCCACTTTAGGGAAAAAAATTCCTTCCCGACTCCAATCAGGCAATCAGAATTACTCCCTGGATCAGCGACCCATCTCTAGTATTTCCCAATCATATTCAATCAACTTAATTTACCACAGATGGATTCTAATCCAGGTGTAGAAACATCTCAAAGCAGATCAAGAGAAATGGGAGGCCCCCAGAGGTAAATTGCAAATGGCATAGCAAAGCGTCTGCCACGGATGTCCATGAGAGAAGTCTCTGATGAGTGTGAGTGGCAATTTCTTGTACAAGCAATTCTCATTCTCCTAGTGACACCAGTTGCATGTAGAATTGCAGTGAGGGAGATGAATGAATATGCTTTTAGGTAATTTATTGAATGTTCCATTGTGAAATGATGATAGAGGGCAAAGGAAAATCTTCTCTCCAGCTCTGTGATGCATGTCTGACAAACAGGAAAGAAATGAAGCACACAGGATATAAGCTCAAAGAAGAGGACGAGTATGGAAAAGGAAATTATAGCATAGATAACTTCATAAAACCAAATATGACGATGGCCACTAGATTGCAGCAAAGCACACTTAGTATAATGGATAACAGATATAACACAGAATACAATCATATGAAATCTAGATGAGAACCACTAGCTGGGACAGTACCCTGATGTCCATGCAAAATTTTGGTTTCCTCTTTTTAATAAATAAGCAAAAATTTCTAAAATTCTGTTTCCACTTTTTAATTACTGAGTATTGAGTCTAGATTGATAGCGGAAGACTTTTTAAAAAAATTTTTAGCACAAGGCCGTAATATTAAAAATTGTGAAAAAAGTAAGGGTTTGAAGACGTTCTGAATGTATTTTATATACATTGTGGGTGGGTACAATACATTCACACGGTTTTTATGTTTCCTTTTAGAAAGTCCTGGATGAATGCCAGAATCTGAGATCCTGCCAGCTCCTTGTGAATAGTCGTGTTTTTGGGACAGACCCATGCCCAGGCATAACCAAGTACCTTTTGGTGACCTACAAGTGCAAACCCAGTATGTAAATGTTACATAGCTTTTTATATTGCCATATGATATTATTACTCTTGGCATGAGATATTTATGTCATAGTAGCCATCAGTTCTGAATGTTTTAGAGACTTTCCATAATTTTCAGAGGCACTTCGGCAAATTCGAATTGTCCCAAGCTGAAAATAGATGTGGCTTATGTAAGCTCTGTCCATAATTGTGAGGTCCCTGTAGGTTTGAGGTGTTCTAAGGTATAGGGGCTTACGTACATCGAATGTACCAATGACAGTGTTGGTAAGTATGTCGATTCTGCCACTGATGTACATGAGAGAATTCTCTGATGAGTGTAAAATAGCCTTGTCATGTCTCAATGCCTGTTAAAAAGTCAGACTTTGACTAATAGGGAGCCACTTCCAAAAGGTGGCCCTAACGAGACAAGTTCTCTTCCCCTGGAAAATAACTCTGCATATTTAATATCATTGACGATCATTTCATCAAAAGTTTTAATTTTTGTACATATACCGTAAATTCTTGAAAAATCATCTGTAAAGTTGGTAATTGTATTCGCCCATTTCTATGTATTTATGTTTTGGAGAAATCAGAGTAACAACCAGCATGGCTACCATTGAATCTCCACTAGGCATTATTACCTAGATTTCCAGTATCCGAGGTGTAAATTGAAGCTTTTTGGGGCTAAATGGATATTCTGTAATAGGGTTCCCTACCATTTGCCATTTATAATGCAGGTGTCTTCAGAGGGCCCATATATCCCCTACAGCACCCAGGCTGCACACACTATGACTACAACACCTGCAATCATGTCCACGGCAAGACCAGGTGTAATGATGTTTTCACTGCCCGATCCTATCAAAGTATAGAGGGCGCGGCAGTTGCAGAGAGAGCAGAGCCTGTAGGAGTAATGGCAATGCCCCCGTTGCACCTAGAGGCTCATTTGCATATTATTTTTCTCAGCAATGTGGGCACATATGATCATGGGACCAACACAGATGTCTTCAGCTGCCAAGTGCACATGTAACAGGTCAGCCAGTGTCATATGTACAAAACTGCTGACAGATGTCCTTTAAGGACTTACAGTATAATTTTTTATATATTTATTAGGTTTTATGGGCAAATACTAAATAAATAACACTCATTTTTTTCACCACTCAGACCCCTCTTTTTTACTTATTTTACTCGCTTATAAATATATATACAGTACAGACCAAAAGTTTGGACACACCTTCTCATTCAAAGAGTTTGAAGCATGGAGGAGGAGGTGTGATGGTGTGGGGGTGCTTTGCTGGTGACACTGTTGGGGATTTATTCAAAATTGAAGGCATACTGAACCAGCATGGCTACCACAGCATCTTGCAGCGGCATGCTATTCCATCCGATTTGCGTTTAGTTGGACCATCATTTATTTATCAACAGGACAATGACCCCAAACACACCTCCAGGCTGTGTAAGGGCTATTTGACCAAGAAGGAGAGTGATGGGGTGCTACGCCAGATGACCTGGCCTCCACAGTCACCAGACCTGAACCCAATCAAGATGGTTTGGGGTGAGCTGGACCGCAGAGTGAATGCAAAAGGGCCAACAAGTGCTGAGCATCTCTGGGAACTCCTTCAAGACTGTTGGAATACCATTTCAGGTGACTACCTCTTGAAGCTCATCAAGAGAATGCCAAGAGTGTGCAAAGCAGTAATCAAAGCAAAAGGTGGCTACTTTGAAGAACCTAGAATATAAGACATATTTTCAGTTGTTTCACACTTTATTGTTAAGTATATAATTCCACATGTGATAATTCATAGTTTTGACACCTTCAGTGTGAATCTACAATTTTCATAGTCATGAAAATACAGAAAACTTTTTGAATGAGAAGGTGTGTCCAAACTTTTGGTCTGTACTGTATATATATATATATATCATTGACATATGCTATATGTACTGTATTTTTTGCTTTATAAGACACACCTTTTTTTCCCCAAAAGTAGGGGGAAAATGGCTGTGTGTCTTATAAAGCGAATACTAATGAGCGCTTCCATTATGGAAGAACTCACTGGTATGCATTAGGTGCCGGCTGGTGGGAGCAAAGCGATGCAATGCAAGCGCTTGTAATACTCGCCCTCCCCGTCTTCCTGGCGTGTACAGCCGTGGTGCAGGACAGGTAAGGCTACTTTCACACTGGCGGCAGGCCTGATCCGGCAGGTGAAGGGTGCTGCCGGATCAGGCCTGCCGCAGTGACATGTGTGGAGCCGGAACCGCGCTCCGGCCCCACACATGTCACACAGTACATACATATACATACACATAAACATACACACACATATAGACATACAAACACACATACATACATACTTACATGCTCCCCGGCAGGTCTTCGGAGCGTCAGGACGGCTCACACAGGTCACGATTCCCCACAGCGCCCTCTGCTGGGCGCCTGGTGGAATCGTCATCTGACGATTCCACCAGGCGCCCAGCAGAGGGCGCTGTGGGGAATCGTGACCTGTGTGAGCCGTCCTGACGCTCCGAAGACCTGCCGGGGAGCATGTAAGTATGTATGTGTGTTTGTATGTCTTTATGTGTGTGTATGTTTATGTCTGTATGTGTCTATGTGTACCCGGATCCGTAATGGACTCCATTGAAAGTCAATGGAGGACGGATCCGGTTACCATTATGGTCACACCAGACGGATCCACCCCCATTGACTTGCATTGGGGGTCATTCCGGATCCGTCTTGGTGCGGATGCCTGGACCGGAGAGCAAACCGCAGCATGCTGCGGTTTGTTCTCCGGTCTGAAGACGGAACGGAATGCTTTCAGGAGCATTCCGTTGTCTTCAGTTCAGTTTTGTCCCCATTGACAATGAATGGGGACAAAACTGAAGCGTTTTATTCCGGTATTGAGCCCCTATGACGGAACTCAATACCGGAATTTTAAAACGCTAGTGTGAAAGTAGCCTAAGAGGAGGTTTTTTATTTTAATCTGATCTGAGGTCTGATAGGGGCACAGTGGGCTGATCTGAGGTCTGATGGGGTCTGAGTGGGCTGATCTGAGGTCTGATAGGGGTCTGACGTGGAGGGCTGATCTGATGTCCTGATATGGGGTCTGATCTGATGCTCTGATATTTATGTGGGGTCTGATCTAAGGATCTGATATGAGGTCTGATGTAAAAGATTTTTTTCTTATTTTTCTCCTCTTAAACCCGGGGTGCGTCTTATCATCGGGTGCGTCTTATAAAGTGTAAAATATGGTATGTATCCCTATCAGCATGTCTTTGAGGTGTGGGAGGAAACCAACGCAAACACAAGGATAGCATACAAACTCCGTGCAGATGTTGTCCTTGGTCACATTTGAACCTATGACCCTAGCACTGCAATGTATCAGGGCTAACCACTGAGCCACTGTGCTGCCCTATAGCCTGTTACCCCTCACTTTTCCCCTCTGAAGGGACATTCCTGCCTCTCCGTGTAATTCTCTATGTAAGGAACTGAACTTAACCATCGGATGCCCTGTACGGCTACGTCTAAACTTGAGATGTTTTCCATGGTATTGTGCTGGTTACAGTACATAGAATAGGACTTTGTTTTCTGCTTGAATGGAGGGAATAATCCTATTAAACAAGTGTGTGCTCTCTGCCAGTGTGGAAGAGGCTTATTTTACAACAGTAGAAAGAGATTTTTCTGTCTCTGGCAACTGACCAGAGACTTGTTTCCCTGCGTCTGATTCAGGAGGGGAGATTACAGCCGTTCATTTACCACCTGAAAATGTAGCAACCACCCGGTCATCACCTTTACTGTCTGCACCGTCTGGTATGCTGGAGACAAAACTGACAATTCCTGCTGACCACCTCCGTTCTGAGCTCAGAAAACTCCTATAGGCTCTGTAATCATACATCCAGACTCCATGAAAAAGGGGGGACCTCTTCAGTATAGGTCATCCATTATAAACACTGAGAAAACACCTGTATATGTGGACCCAAAACTGGATAAACAAAAGTGTATGTATCAAAATCAAATGCAGTGGTACACATTGTAAGTGTTTGCGCCTGTTTTTAGTCTAAAAAATCCTATTTTTTTTGTCACATTTGAAATTGCACCTGTTTTTGAGACTTTTGGTTGTCAGTTGCCTATTTTGTTTTTTTTACACTAATTCTGAAGTTTTCTAGCTTTTGCAAATTTTTTTCCGACCTATTTATGTCGCTGTACCTTTTTTGCACCTGAATTTGTCATGAAAACAGTCTAATTTCTACTCTACCCCAGGGCTGGAGTACTTTTCTTCTTCTGGATTGAGTAGGAAAGTCCGACTTCCGCGTGACGTGTGGTTTTTCACTGCGCAGATGCGACTTTTTTTATGCGCGAACTATTTAGAGCAGTCTAAGGGAATATGAACCTGTCGTACTGAAAAACAACCACCAGAGGTCAGACTAATAATAATACGCCTGGTCTGATTCATCAGCTGCTTTGTGACTTTTCATAAATACTCGGCAAAAGAAAGACAGACTAATAAATTTGTCTAATTTAACACCTAAAAACAGGCGAGCTTGATAAATGTGTCCCAATAAGTTTACATGGAGTCCTGTGTATAACTACAAATACAGAGATTTATCAAAACTGGTGCAAAGAAAAACTGACTTAGGGCTCATGCATATGAACGTATTTTTTTTTTTTCATGTTCTTTTTTTTTGCGGTTCGTATGAGGAACTATTCACTTCAATGGAGCCGCAAAAAAAGCGAAATTACTCAGTGTGCATTCCATTTCTGTATGTCCACATGTCCCTCCTGCAAAAAAATAGAACATGTCCTATTATTGTCCCACTACGGGACAATATTGGCATTACGGAAAAGGATAGCACTGTTCTATTAGGGGCCAGCTGTTCCGTTCCACAAAATACGGGATGCACGCGACCGGTATCTGTGTTTTGTGGATCCGCAATTGGTGGACCGCAAAACATCCAACGGTCGTGTGCATGAGCCCTTAGCAACCAATCAGATTAATCCTTTCATTTTCCAAAAGGAGCTTTGAAAAATGAAAGGTGGAATCTGAATGGTTTCCAGGGGCAACTAAGTCAGTTTTCCTCACACCAGTTTTGATAAATTTCCCCCACTGGATTTGATGATGAGTTAAGCCATGAAGCAAATAAACTGGTGTCTGTTATGTTACATCTGTATATACCTGTTGTGTACAAGGAAATCCTGGGCTACATAACGCCTGTAATAAAATACAGAAACATACTGTCGAAGGTAGAAGGGATGTGATTTAGGCCTAGAAGAAATATATAAGATAACAGTAAAATCTGTACATTTGAAAAGAAAAAAAGGGTTTCTAAAGTTTACACTGTTAGCAGCTGGATGTGGGTGGGGCTGTACTGGAATTGATTGCTCCTGTCTGAGGTCCTGTGACAGGAGATCAGATTCTACAGCACTGTAAAAGACAGTCTTCACAGGCCAGTGTGTATGTGTGCAGTTGACTCCCTTGGACCCCAATGAAAGAACGCAGATAATAGCGTGCCATGTACTGTATGCTACAAATTTTTTGTAAATTTTTTTGGTTGCTTTTTTCCATGTCTATCAAACCTTACTTACTATGACCTGTACAACCCCTTTCAACATAGTTCCATAGTCGATAAGGTTGGGACACACGTCCTTCAAGTCCAAATTATAAACTTACTGTGTAGGCAAAAAAGAACGCTATGAGGCCTTAACCAATTGCCCCTTACTAAAGGGGTTGTCCAAGATTTATTAAAATTAAGCAGGAAGTAGGAAGCTGTGTAAAAACAAAAAAAAATTACTCACCTTTAAAAATTACTCACCCTGCTGCTCATATCCCTGGGGCTTGTAGCAATGGTATGCTATTCATCAATCATGTAACACAGCAGTCAGTCAGTGGCCACTTTGGTCAGGTGTCACCTTTGCACATGTGACCACTGAGGTCAGCGACTGGTTGCAGTGGTCATATGAACTATGAACGTGACTGGACCTTTGGCGTGGGAGCTGAGGGACATGGTAAAGGTAAGTTTTTTTTTAGTTTACACAACCCCTCCTTCCTCTTAATTTTAAGAAATTTTGGAGAACTCCTTCCAGACTCCAAATATATCAGATCAGAATAAATCCCTGCATGAACGTCCTATCGGCGTCCTAAATTTAGAACCCATAACCTGCAATATTTTTGCAGACGTCTCATGAACTTTTACAATGAACCAAACATCACAGTCCCCTAAGGCTTTCATAGTCTCACAGATGATGATGAAACCTTCTAGATGTAGAGGATGCCCTCATGGTCAAAAACTTGTATCTACTTGATGGAGCCAGAGGTTCTTGAGTGCCTACTGGCTCCAGTCCCGAGCAAAGTTTGTGCAGATGTCTTGAATCTTCAGAAGGAACTATTTCGAGCCTTCCGTCTGCCATCCTCCGGTGGTATGGAGGATGCAGAATGTTAACGCTTCTACAGACTGTTTATTTAGTTTATGCTTCTGTTTTTAGCTGAATACAAATCCACATCTGTCTGTGAAAACCACGAGCTGAAGCTTCACTGCAAAGAGCCAAAGTTACTCAATATCTACTCCGCCGTCTACGGCAGGTTTGCCAATGAAAAGAACCCTTGTACCAACGATTTGGACCGAGGGACCCCATATGGTGAGTAGCAAGGGATAGAATATCTGAACATGTGGCTAAAATAAACCAGCTGCACATTACTCAAGGGAATACAAATACAGGGGCTGGACAGGATTAGAAAACCATGGCTGCTCCTTTCCAGAAACAGCGCCACACCTGTCTGGAACTGCAGTTAAGTTTCATTGAAGTGATCGTGTATGCACTGCTATACCACACACGACCTGCGGACAGGTGTGGCAGTTTTAAATCCTCTTGAAAATCTTGAATGAATCCATGGAAAAAAAAATATTGCTGTATTAACCTTATGATTAGGAATGGGCGATATTCACATTTGTTTTTTCTCCATTATAATCCACCAATCTTCATCTTTATTTTGCATAAATCAGTAATATGTTTGCAGTGGGCCTGGGAGGGCAGAGCAGGAGAGGACAGGTGTGGTGGTGGCGATGATAGTAGTAGTAGTACTCATTGTAGCAGTCCTCACTCAGGACAGTGTTTCCTGGGACATGCAGTTAAGTGAGGGGTGCACCCTTTCTTTCCCTTGGGGCACACCCTGGTTTGGGGCCCCCTGCCTGGTGATCGGAGGGGTGACTTTGTCGTAAGTGAGTTTCGGGGTGCAAGGCAAGGATCCCTTGCAATCCAGCACTGTGGCAGCATGAGCGATGATGCCGCACAATAATAGGGCCGGTTGTAGGTGAAAATAAGCCAATTGAAGCGACTCGGCAGACGGTTCACAAAGTCACTTGCAATATTAGGCACAGTCTTTACAGGTTTCATCGTTGTCCCAAGGCTGCATATATGGAAGAATAAGGTGGTTCCCTCTCTCCGAGTCTCTCTCTGGTTAATCTGATCAATCTTTCCAATTTGGCCAAGGGGTGCAATATATCTCTCACTCTATTCTCTAGTTCAATTAGTATTTCCACAGGTCCCACCTGCGGAGTATAGTCCTTCAACAGATGGCCAGTCTGTCTCTGTGATGTGGTAGGGTAATCTGAAGTCTCTAACCCCAACCAAATGCAGTGAAGTCCACGGGCAACATACATGTATTACCTTCACTGACTTCTAGTCCATGCACTGTCCCTTGAAAGTGACTGCTAAACCTTCTGCTGGGTTTAATTCTTCTCTTTCTCTCTCTCTCTCTGTCTCTCAGAGGTTGGCATTTGTTCAGGTCTGATAAAACTGCTGTATCTCAGTCTGCTGCTTCTCATCACAGACATCAGCTACACACATTAGCTTCTCAAACCAGCTGCTGTCACTGGTTACAGACTGCAAATTACACAGCTACAGCAACCAGCTAAAAGAGGGTGGGACCAGCCCACATCCTGCAACTGTATCTAGGCGATCAAACAATTAACACTGCAACACCAACCGCATTAAATACAATTTAACCCATTTACATTGAACCACCTGGTCACTGCACATTTTTAATATATAAGGGAAAAGTGGCATCCATGTCTACAGCCTGTAGTTCTGCCTGTAGTCTCTCTAATTGTTCAGAAACCTCCTCAGCTACTAACAAGCTTGTCCTTCAGTAAAACAGTAGGAGAATGAGGGGTAGGAAGGAGGTGCAGCTGCAGTCTCAGCCTGTCTGTGCCACTCTCATGATGTGAGAGGGGAAGAGGGGGCAGCAAGTGGAGCATTAGTCAGACCACACTGCACAGCTCTCCACACCCTATAGTCTTGAGCATTGACATCACTTTGTTTCTTCCTTTTGGTGCTTGTGCCACCCATAATAACTCAGTTAACGACACAGGAAGTCAACTCCACAGACCCGACCCCTGTTTACGTATTTCTACCGCAGAACTCCGAGGGGGCCCTCTTCACTGCAGTCTGTGAGGAGCAGCACCTCCATGGATTGGTGGACAGAGGACACCTGCACCTATCCTGCATATCCGGCATATCCAAAAGATATCTATATGAAGGGAATACACCTTTATGAGAAAACCCCTTTAACAGTGAATCCATACCATCCCCCAAAATCAGACATTCTAATAAACCCTTGTCCTCCTCTATTTTCCAGACTGTGTATCATATTCTGCCCTGAACATGCTGGCCCAGAGGTGTTACGGGAAACAAAGATGCAGAATGGTGGTCCATGATAAACATTTCGGAAGTCCCTGTCTGCCTGGAGTCATCAAATATCTTACTGTAAATTATACTTGTGGTAAGGAGAGGTGCATGTCCCCTTTAATTGTATACTATACCAGTAATCAACATGCAAAAATCTCCCCAAAAAAAGTGATAAACCTCCGCTGCTACGTTGTATTGGCAGAGCCTGGACCCAATGGAGGATCCTCTGGTCTTCTGATGGGCCAGTCTGATCCTGAGCGGTCAGCTGTACTCATAAAATACATTGGAAAAATGCTGCATCTCTTGCAACTAGTAATAATTGAGGTAGACGGAATACAATCTTTCTTTTTCATTTATAGTTCCAAATATCATACTGAAAGAGGTTGACCCCAAGGTCTCTTATGTAATGCCCCCTACGAAGCTGAACGATGGTAAATACGGTAATTATCACAAACTATCACCACTACTCTTTTATGTTTTCTGTTCTTGACCATAGATTGGAGTCATTTTATGGAGGTAAAAATGCTGTGTTTGTTGCATCCTTTTTTTTTTTTTTGCATCAATGTGTATGGCCACCTTAAAGGGTTTTTTTTGCGGCCTGAGACTAGCCAGTCAGTGTACTACCCCTGGGACGCCATGTGGCTGTGCCTGGTACTGTAGCTTGTTACTCAAGTAAGTGGGGCTGAGCTGCAGTACCGAACCCTGCCACACCTGCATGTATGACACTGCACCTGGATAAAAAAATGAGGTGGCTATGATGATTGGTGGAGATAGGCCACCAATTCAAATCCCAATTTCCACCATTTAATACATTATCATTATTATTCTGTAAACCCAGAACCATAATTGGGTACTCATTTAGATCTGTACTATGGGCCCGCCTCTCACCTATGCACATCATAGACATCAGTCAAGCCTTCAATAATACCTGACTGATGCGCTATAGCATTACAAAAATATCTTGTATATTTTAAAGAACTTCACCCGATATGAAATCCATTCTGTATCCTAAAGCTGGCCATACACATTTAATGTACAGTGCATTCAGAAAATTCTCAGACCCTTTCACTTTTTTCACATTTTGTTATGTTGCCCCCTTGTGCTAAAATAAAAAAACAAGTTTTCCCCCATCATTCTCTTAAAGGGGTTGTCCCACAAAACTTATTCTACAGTTTTTAAACCAGCACCTGGATCTGAAAACTTTTGTAATTGCATGTAATAAAAAATTTTGTATTGCCACTGAGTTATTCAATAAAATGTATCTGTATGGGGCCACTTATTTTCTTATTTCTTTGACTGGCTCATTAAGAATGCCGCACATGCTCAGTTTCAGCTTTCAATTGCCTCCTGAGCTGTGATAGGCAGAGCATGGACACGCCCCCTGAGCTGGAGCAGAAAAGACACTCCCCTCAAGCGTCTTGCTTGATATAAATCTAGCAGAGCAATGAATGTGGAGATCTCTAGATCCATGTGAGGTACAGGGCTGGTTCTAGATTTGTTAGAAAGAGATTGTCATGGACTATATGATGTCTGGTTTTTATTTTTTACATTATTCATGGAATAACCCCTTTAATACGCCATAATGACAATGTGAAAACAATGTGAAAAATTATAGACATTTTTTTCTAATTATTTAAAAAAGGAAAAGCTGAAATTTTGCATGGGCATAAGTATTCAGACTCTTTGCTATGACACTTGACATTTAGCTCTGGTTGCCTCCATTTTCTCTTCATTATCTTTGAGATCTTTCTACATCTTAATTGGAGTCCACCTGATTTGACATGATTTGGAAGGTCAATCTCCTGTCTATATAAGGTCTCACAGCTGACTAACAGCTGAGTGTATATCTAGGCAAAAACCAAGCCATGAGGAGGAAAGAACTGTAGGGCTCAGAAACAGAATTATGTGGAGGCACAGATCTGGAGAAGGGCATAAAATGTCTGCTGCATTGAACGTTTCCAAGAGCACAGTGGCCTCCATAATTCTTAATTAATTAAATGGAAGATATTTGGAACAACCAGGCCTCTTCCTTGAGTTGGCCACCCCTCCAAACTAAGTAATAATGGTCACTCTTGCTGAGTTGCAAAGATCCTGTAGATGGGAGAAACTTCCAGAAGGTCCACCACTCCACCAATCTGGGCTTTATGGCAGTTTGGCCAGAAGGAAACCTATCCTCAGTAAAAGACACATGAAAGTTTGCAAAAAAGCATCTCAAGGACTCTGATTGTGAAAAACAAGTTTCATGCCTGGAAGAAACCACGCACTGCTCATTACCTGCCGAAACCCATCCCTACAGTGAAGCATGGTGATGGCAGGATCATGCTGTGATGGTATTTTTCAGCCACTGGGATGGGGGGACTCGTCAGAGTTGAGGGAAAATGAATGGAGCAAAGTACAGAGCTATTCTTCATGAGAACCTGATCCAGAGTGCTCTGAACCTCAGACTGGGCCAAAGGTCCACCTTCCAACACGACAATGGCCCTAAGCAGACAGCCAAGACACCACAGGAGCAACTTAGGGACAATTCTGTGAGTGTCCTTGAGTTGACCAGCCACAGCCCTGGCTTGAATCCAATTGAACATCTCTGGAGAGACCTGAAAATGGCTGTCTGCCTGGCAGAGCTTGAGGGGATTTGCAGAGAAGAATGTCAGAAAATCCCCAAATCCAGGTATGTAAACCGTGAGGCATCATCCCCAAGAAGACTGGAGGCTGTAATCGCTGCCAAAGGGGCTTCAACTAAGTCCTGAGTAAAGGGTCTGAATACTTATGTCAATGCAAGATTTCATTTTTTTCTTTACCATAAATTAGCAAAGATTTCTAAAAATTTGTTGCCACTTTCTCATTATGGGGTACTGAGTGCAGAATGATGGGGAAAAATTTTAGCACAAGGCTGTGGCATAACAAGATGTGAAAATAGTCAAAGGGTCTGAAAACTTTCCGATTGTAACGTATGTTGGCCAAACCTGCCAATTTTGCTGGGATCGGGTAATGAACTAATATGTATGGGGGCCTCCTGATGGCAGATGTCAGGGAAGAGAAAAGTCAGGAGTGTTGGCTTTCTGACATTTTTGTTTTTTTGTTGTGATCTCTTCTGACAACAGGAAGTGCTGCCATATCGGTGGTGACTCTCGCAATAGCTTGTCAGCAGTTATTTGAAAGTAAATCTGTTTTTTGATATTTTTTTGTTATTGACATAATGAGAAAAGCTATTTCTGTCAATTCCGAGAAGCTGATTCCAAGGGAACAAACAATATGGCAGCATTTCAGATAAAATGGCTGCTGTCACCACAGAACATTGATAATATCCTGGGTCATTTTAAGCCCAGCCACTTTCCACCCAGAAATGTACCCAAAAGTGCCTAGGGGAAGTCTTTTTAGTGTAGATTAGTATAATTCTGCCTCTTTGGGAAAATGGAGATTTATCAAAACTGGTGTAAAGGAAAACTGGCTTAGCAACCAATCAGATTCCACCTTTCATTTTTGAGAGCTCCTTTGCAAAATAAAAGGTAGATTCTGATTGGTTGCTATGGGCAACTAAGCCACTTTTCCTTAACACCAGTTTTGATAAATCTTCTCCATTGATTTTAGGCAAGTGAATGTGATATAATATTCGTGAATCTATGGTCAGGAGTTGCATGTTGTCATTTATGCACATTTCCACCCACATTTGCATGTCTTAGAAGGCACAGTATTGGCTGGAATATGTCCACATCTATCAGCCGTCTCAGAGGAAATCAATGACCTTGTTTCCTGTAGAAACCAGTCATTACCACATTTCATTTTCCCAGCCTGCTCCAGAAAATGAAACTGAAACCGAATGGTTGCTATGGGCAACAAGGCCACATTTTCTCGATTTTCATACGTGAGGTTCATAATTCTTTGCAAATCCAAGCTTTTAAGGAGAGTGTCTCCTTTAGGATAGGAATTTACAATAGTCAAGTACATTCTGTGTAAAATGTTGAGAAGCTATGTAAATACTTTGATCTATTGATTTTAAAGGGGTATTAAAGGGGTATTGCAGTAAGAACAAGTTATCCTTTATCCAATGGTCGCGTGTTCGACTGCCCTTCCATTCAAAAGGGGGATATGGGACCCCATTCTTATGATCATTTAGGGTCCCGGTGGTCAGACCACCTCCAATCAAGCAGTTATCCCCTATCCTGTGGATAACTTCTTCTTACCGGAACACCCCTTTACTTTACATGATGTTTTCATCTTCATTCTTGGTTTAGAAATCTGCTGGTTAGTAGAGAGCAGTGCATTATGGGACAGCACTGTGAAGTCACATGTCTGACTGCAAAAAGACATAAACTGTTGTCTGTTTCCAAGGCAACCAGCACAATGTGAAAGCAGCAATGTATATCAATGGAGAACATTGAAATCTGAGCCACACCAGAAAAAACAAAGTATTTACAAAGTCTGACAACTTTCCATATAAATCTGAACTGGGTTAAGCTCCTTTCACATCTGCTTTTGGAAGAGAAGCAGCCTGCCGAAGGTTCACCATATCCAACATAGCCAGATAATGTCTGATTCCCGTTGACTATATTGGAATCTGACCGGGATCAGGCCACTTTCCAGCAGAAATGTCGGCTTTCGGATGGACAAAAAGTCGTGCATGCAGGATTTTTTTGTCTGGCCAAAAGTCGGCATTTATGCCAGAATGTGTCCGGATCCCCATTGGATCCTTTTATATTCAATGGGGATCTGGTGGTTTGCATCATTATCTAGAGCAGCCTGCCGGATTTCTAAATGCAGATGTGAAAGGAGCCTTATTTGTAGAGTTAAGGCTGGGGCTACATGGAAAGATCTCTGTGTAGCAGAGCAGCCTCAATTGAATAGGGTTGCCGCAATCACAGATTCCGGGGTCACATGAACTTGTGAGTTGCGCTCAAACCCCATTTCGTTCTATTATGCTTTCGGGCTGCACTGCTACAGTACATAGAGATCCACATAGCCTCAGCCTAAATGGTGCTTTAGTTTGCATGCTGCATGCAGAGCCAATTATTGTGCATGGCTTGATGCAGGATTTGTCAGTTTTTCCACTGTGTTTATACGCAGTCATTTCTCCTTCTCATGACAAGTTTTATCCCCTCTAAAATAAAAAAATTGCCTTCAACCGTTACCCATGCTAATACAATTACAACCCAAATATCTTAATTTGCTCAGTGCCAGATTGCCTCAACTAACAGTGCCATAGTGACCCCAAGAAACAGTGTCAGTCAGAGAGCACCCCATAAACAGTGTCAGCCAGAGAGTACCCCATAAACAGTGTCAGCCAGACAGTACCACAAAAACAGTGTCAGCTAGAGAGCACACCATAAACAGTGTCAGCCAGAGAGTACCCCATAAACAGTGTCAGACAGAGAGTACCCCATAAACAGTGTCAGCCAGAGAGTACCCCATAAACAGTGTCAGCCAGACAGTACCACAAAAACAGTGTCAGCCAGAGAGTACCCCATAAACAGTGTCAGACAGAGAGTACCCCATAAACAGTGTCAGCCAGAGAGTATCCCATAAACAGTGTCATCCAGATAGTACCACAAAAACAGTGTCAGCCAGAGAGTACCCCATAAACAGTGTCAGCCAGAGAGTATCGTAAAAACAGTGTCAGCCAGAGAGCACCCCATAAACAGTGTCAGCCAGAGAGCAGAGGCTGACACCATAAACAGTGTCAGCCAGAGAGTACCCCATAAACAGTGTCAGCCAGAGAATACCCCAAAAACAGTGTCAGTCAGAGTGTGCCCCAAAAACAGTGTCAGCCAGAGAATACCCCCAAAACAGTGTCAGAGTGTACCCCATAAATGGTGTCAGCCAGAGAGTACCTCATAAACAGTGTCAGCCAGAGAATACCCCATAACCAGTGCATTAATAGAGACAGACAGTGTGCCATAAACAGTGAACCCAGCATCTCCGGCTAGAAAGTGCCAATAAAGTTTTCTCTCAATGCCGGAAAGTGGCATGTAAGCAGTGAAGGTTGGTATCCTTCTTCTGTAGTGATAGGGATGATATTGAGTTAACAACCCATAAGCCCACCTTAATGATGGGAATAAAATAGTTCTTTAGACGTCTTTCTTTGCACTAGATAAGAATACCACCTGAGGTCTAGCATGACCACCCTCATCAGAGGTTTTGGGATGTAAAACTACATTTGTTATCTGTATATTTTAGTCAATTTGTCAGGTAAAATCTTTGCTCTTTCAGTGGGCAAACTCCTCCTACCTGTAGCACACATCAGATGGTTTACAGCAGGGGTGCACAACGTTTTCTGGGTGGGGGCCACATTGTCCGACTGAACCAACGTCAAGGGCCGAAAATAAAATTTAAAGGGGTATTACCAACTGAAATACTGTATTTATGGCAGATTGAACACACAGTGTATACCATTAATGTCTAGTTACAGTTCCAGGAGTCCCATCTAATGGGAGAAATACATGAAAAATGCATGTGAGCAGCCACAAAACATGGACATACATGTCTGTTACCAGATGGATGGGGCCACACAGAATGGTATCAAGGGCCGCATGTGGCCCCCGGGCTGCAGGTTGTGCACCCCTGGTTTACAGCTATCTCTGTTTTACCTTTAATGACATGACCATGTTATGACCAATAGATTGACCATCATATCTGCTTGATGTCTCAGTGTTTGAGGGATAACCTGATGCTCCTGAGTCCCCAATCAGAATCTTTACAGGACCCCAATGATTTGTCAGTTATACTACTGGTCTCCACCAAGAGAGCTAGAAAGTGCCTCCAAAGTCTTTTCACAATGCCAGGAAGTAGCATGTAAGCAGTGAAGGTTGGCCAATCGGTAGGAAGGTATTTTTCCTGCTGTAGCGATCGGGATGACATTGAGTTATCACACCATGTACCCTACTGTAGTGAGGGGGATAAAATAGTCCTCCAGAAAGTTTCTTTGCACTAGACGAGAATACCACCCAAGGTCTTGCACATCCACCCTTACTAGAGGTTTTGGGATGTAGGTTATTTATTATGTTATCTGTATATTTTTATGCTATGTATCAGCACAAGGGTAAATTATTGGGTCTTTGGGCAGTTTGCTCCAGTGTGTAGCAGAGATCAGATGGTTTATAGCTACTGCCTCTCTGTTTTACCTTTAATAGAGAAGACCATGTGGTGTCTCAAATTTTGAGGGATAACTTGAAGCTCCAGAATATTCACAGGGCCCCAACAAAGACATGTCACTTATACTACTGGTCTCATCATATTACACAGAGGGACCTTATTTTGGCCCCTTCAGGCTCCAAGGAAACTGCTGGGTCTCCAAGGGTCTTCCAATTTCTCCATGAACATACATGCTGTGATCAGCAGAGCATTCATGTGTACTGGTAGGGGGAGAGGGGGTAAACAGCGATCAAACACTAGGAAAACAAAGGAAAGTGTCACGAATAGTAGGGAACAGTGCAGCCCTGTGCTCAACCCCCACCACTGTCCCTACCTACTTGCATGGTCCGTCCTAAATGACGGTGCACAACTGGATGGCGGTCCCTAACTTAGCGGAAGTGCAGGGCTTTAAAGGGAAGGGAACAATGGGAGAAAAAAAATAAACAGAACACAGAAGCGTAACGTTACCAAGCCAAGTCCAAAACCGAGAAAGGGTCCAAATCCAAATCAGAGCCTAAACCATAACCAGGGGAAGCCAAAAGTCAAAAACGAGAGGTAGCGCAAATCACAAGAGGGTCAAGCAAGGTCAAAGCCGAGGTACAAGCCGAGGTAAAAAATCCAGATGATAAATATAGACAAGAGCTAGTGTGGAAAATCCAAACAGGGAAAACCAATTACAGGCAACCTGTGGCCAGGTTGTCAGCAGCGTCAAGTGACCCGCGTCAGACGTAGCTGAACAACTGAGGGCTCACTGATCCATGTTGGCGCTCACTCCTGCTCGTTGTTCCACCACAATGGGATGCTGGCAGTGCTGCAGGGAGGAAGGGCGCCACCAGATCCCTGTTACAGGAAAGGGTATTTCAAAGTCCAACATGACTGATCCATGCTTCTCCCTTCAATAGATAGTCAACGGATCCTACATATATCGGTGCATGTACCAACAGCTCCAAGGAATTGTTTAACTGTTTAGAAAAACAGTTTTACAAATATCCCATTAGAGTATTGTGAGTTCACAGAGGGGAGTCCTACATTTTGGACAGAAGACAGCAGCAAAGAGCATTGCTTTGTGTAATGTGGGCCCTGTGTAATGCCTTGCTCCTCCTGTGGTGGCGCTGCAGCAAATGCTACCAGGTTCTGCAGTAGATCAAAGGTGATCGCTGCATGGCTGCAAATTTAGACTTCTCTAGGAAAAAATACTGCTGAGTACGGCTGAAATAATACAGTAATACTGATATTGTACACATATTCACCACACCAAATCAGAACATATATGTACCTGACAATATGTGTGAACTGTAGTGTACTAACCCTATACTGGCTAGTGGTGAATTGCATGTACGGCATGGTTAGTTTGCATTGCCCGTCTCTAGAGCTTACCGCCTCTCCCCTATTTACCTACTACTTGATACTAAAGTATGATCAGAATGTGCTTTTCATCACGCTGACACGCCTCATTTCATGGATTATGTATAATTTGGGTATAAACCATTCTAGTCATCCACAATGGCTGAGGAGGACACGTCAGCTTCTAGAATCTACTGTAGTTCATGTGATTTTTTTACGTTTCCTTTTAACGCAGATATCAAACCTGACCTCTCAGAATCTCGGCTTCCCAGCAAGGACGGACTCTTCTTCAGTGACCTTCTTGCTACGTATTCCTATGTAAGAGGTAAGGGTATTTCAAAGGAAATGACTACATTAGTGTGCTGACTTGTAGGTCTTGTAGATTTTGAGGGGTTGTCTCACTGCAGCAGATCCTTTCCATATGTCTAATTAGAGCATCTGGATGTCATGGAAAGAGTCACTCATCTGGAAACCTCCTCTTTTGAGACTCTTGCTCTGGTGGACCTGGCACATCCATGCATAAATTTGAACAGTTGCCATGTTATGCTACATTTTCTTTGCAGGGAAGATGTCTAGTAAGACACAGCTTCCCCTAGACAATTACAGCTGATCTCCAGGAGATATGTAAAGATTCCTTCAGTAAATCTGATCACTGCTGCCAGACACAATCCAGGGTCCACCTGAGATTTTCTAACTCCTCTCCCTTCCATAGCTGTCTTTTAAGGTCCTTTTACATAGGCCTAAGAGTGGGACAAACATTGGGGATCGGAATTTGTACAAATGACTGTTCCTTATAATTGCATTGCAGTCAACGAATGAACAAGCACTTGGGTTATTGTATCTTTCAGGTGGCACCAAAAATCCTCATTCGTTGGCAGCACATTGGCGTATGCAAACAGGGATGTGCTGCTCACATACAATGAATCTGTATGGGGACAAATGATCGCACTAAAGATTGTTCATCCCTATACATTCCGAATTAAACTGACAATGATCAGGAACGAATGCTCCTATGAATGTTTGTTCCCAAATGTTGGCCCGTGTTAAAAGGTCCTCCTTAGACTATTATTGATCTTATCTTTGCCCATCCTGTTAATTATTTTAATTTTGGATAAGAAGACCATGTACTACCCATTGCCTGGTTGTCTTCTTCTGCCAGCATCTCCCTCTCCTTCTTGAGGGCCATGTTTATGCATAGTTATCTTGTCTGGCTCTGTCGATTAAGAAGAGGGAGGAGTTGGAAGAGGAAGCAGGAGATGCAAAGGTCTACACAGTGGTTTGGACCCGCCCTCGGTGCACTTCACTGCTAATTTGCATTTTTTCTCCAGAATGGCTTTTGAGCAGCTCGGATCCTTTATGTGGCCCCATGCATTCCTAATAAGACGTGACATCCCATAATCCCATATCACCATAAATACCACCTCTAATTAATGTTTATTTCTATATACTCTACTTACTGTATATTCTATATCCTTCTCATTGTACGGCTCTAGATCATCCAGAAAGGGCGTCCTTATTCTTTGTGTGCAGTCTTTGCATCGGATTGATCATCACGCTTTTTGCATTAGTGATCCATATCTCTTGGAGGAAGGACTGTCGCAGGTACCAGAAAGTGAACGGACAAATCGTGCAAGGAATAGACTGTGAAGAGACGGATGCAGACAGCAGTGAGGAGGAGGAAGGAGAGGACGAAGCTTCAACCAAGTCTCACTTTTCCCAAGAGTTCCGCGAGTTATGCAAAACGTCCCGCCCCGTCCATTGCACAGAAGACGCTGCCGACCTCGCGGAACGCATAGAACGCAGGGAACAAATCATTCACGAAATCTGGTTGAACAGTGGACTGGACCTCCCCCCTAGTCGATTTACAATTCCATTTTTTTAAGGAGTTTATGTATGAGTTCTAGGGGCAGATCCCAGGAGCTGTGGGCCTATACTCTGCAACCAGTATCTGCTGCAGCTGCTGGTGAGCCGCTCTTTGCCCGATAATACTCTTCTGTGAAGGGAAATGTATTTTATTAAGAAGGAAAGAGCAGAATTCTACTTTTTAACTATGGAGACGTGTGACATAAGAGCTTGTTTTTATTTTTCTACGGATTTATATTTATCAGTGTAAAATTATTCAGAGATATAAGGGGGAAAGAGAATTATATTCTGTATGGATAAAACATTTTACTTCTAATTAAAGCGGTAGCATCACCTAAAGACAGGGGCGGACTGGGAACTTAAAGTGGCCCTGGAAAAAATTTTAAAAGTGGCCCCATTTTGTAGTTGGGTCCAAATTGATGGAAGGCAGGACCATCAATACCATATTGTGACACATTATACCACAGTCCATCACAAAATTTCAACTGGCCGGCCGTGAGGAGGGCCCAATCAGCCCCCGGCCCACCGGGAAATTTCCCTGTAAGGTGTATGGCCAATCCGTCCCTGCCTAAAGGGCAATTTTGCTCTACTGATCATGTCGCTATAAAAGTGCCTTTGTCAGGTTTCCAAACTGAGAGCAGCAGATGATAAAAGGGGAGATGCTGAGCTTTGGGATATGTCGTTTTCTAGTTTCATTCAGTATTTTAATGTAAAATGCTAGTTATCTGCTGCCAGGTCTCATAAAGCCTGTGAGTCCTGTGTTCATCACCCACAGACAGTAATTGACAGCTTTTCTTGTCTGACTTTGTATACAGGAAGAACTGTCAGCCATTGTGTGTGGATGGGGCAATAAGTCTAACAGGCTTTCTCTATGAGTGTCGGGGAAGCAGGACTCACAGGCTTTATCTATGATTAGTGGGGGAAGCAGGACTCACAGGCTTTATCTATGATTAGTCGGGGAAGCAGGACTCACAGGCTTTATCTATGATTAATGGGGGAAGCAGGACTCACAGGCTTTATCTATGATTAGTCGGGGAAGCAGGACTCACAGGCTTTATCTATGATTAGTCGGGGAAGTAGAGCATACATGTTTTCTTTATGAGTGAGCAGGAGAAGCAGGACTCACAGGCTTTATCTATGATTAATGGGGGAAGCAGGACTCACAGGCTTTATCTATGATTAGTGGGGGAAGCAGGACTCACAGGCTTTATCTATGATTAGTGGGGGAAGCAGGACTCACAGGCTTTATCTATGATTAGTGGGGGAAGCAGGACTCACAGGCTTTATCTATGATTAGTGGGGGAAGCCGAGCATACAGGTTTTCTTTATGAGTGAGCAGGAGAAGCAGGACTCACAGGCTTTATCTATGATTAATGGGGGAAGCAGGACTCACAGACTTTATCTATGATTAGTGGGGGAAGTAGAGCATACATGTTTTGTTTATGAGTGAGCAGGAGAAGCAGGACTCACAGGCTTTATCTATGATTAGTTGGGGAAACAGAGCATTCAGGTTTTCTTTATGAGTGAGCAGGAGAAGCAGGACTCACAGGCTTTCTATCAAGGGATAGGGGGATCAGGACTCACAGGCTTTCTGTATAAGTGGATGGGGAAGCAGAACTCACAGGTTTTTACTATGTGGGTCGGTGGGAAGCAGGACTCATAGGCTTTCCATGTGAGTGGGTGTGAAAAGCAGAACTTACAGGTTTACTCTTAAAGGGGGTTAGGAAAAGTAGGACTTACAGGCATTCTTTATGAGTGGGTAGAGGAAAGCAGGTTTCACTGGCTTTATCCATGATTGGGTCGGGGAAACAGTACTCACAGGTTTTCTCTATGAGTGAGCGGTAACAGAAGTCAAATTTTTCTTCTACGTAGGTGGAGAAGCAGGATTCACAAGCTTTCACTAGGAGTGCCTGGGGAAAGAAGGATTCACAGGTTTTATCTATGAGTGGACAGGGAAGCAGGACTCACAGGCTTTATCTATAAGTGGGAAGGGGAAGCAGGACTCACAGGTTTTATCTATGAGTGGGAAGTGGAAGCAGGACTTACAGGCTTTATCTATGAGTGGGCAGGGAAGCGGGACTCACAGGCTTTCTCTGTGAGTGGGCGGAGAAGCAGGACTCACAGGCTTTATCTATGAGTGGGAGGTAACAAGGAGTCAAAGGCTTTCTCTGTGAGTGGGTGGGGGCAAAGCAGGACTCACAGTCACAGGCTTTCTTTTTGAGTCCTGGCAGCATTTCTGTAGTAAAGTTTTTTTTTTATGAACTGGTCACTGGAAGGAAATTGTCCATTTGCTATACACTTTGTGGGACATTCCTGTAAAAAATTGGGACTATTGTTATATTGTAGCTCTGTTGGGAATATGGTGATGCTAACAACAGTTGAACATATTAAAGAAAACCATGTAGTGTGCCCTTGGCAGCAAACTTTCAAATTGGTAATAATAATTGAATGAGTGGAGCTTGTGACAAAGTGAGCCCAGGGTAGTGAATGATAAATTTGGCTCATCTCCATAGGCATGTTTAACACCTTCCTCTACTCCACATCATGCCTACTATACATATTCACCAAGATTTCATACTAAAAAGTGGAACACGGTTTTAATAAATTTGGCGCACTTTACGACACTTCTTTGCCACGCCCATTTTTCTTGACACTTTTCAACACTGCCAAATGTTAGGTATAAAATTTGTCTAAATTTAAAGTTTAAAATTAATTTTACACAATTTGTCACTGGATTCTGGCACATTTTGATTAACTGATCTCTTCCATTGTGTTATCAAAATGGATTTCAGGCAAATTTGAAGTGAGTAAAAAAAAAAAAACTTTTGATAGGTGAGTGGGAAATTGAGAATGGTTAGCCAGGCGACGAGGTGTACATCAAATTTAACAAATATGATTTTTTTTATAAACCTACAAAAAATGGTGAACCCTCACTCTAGTAAGGGCGTGGCCTACAAACTGGAGGAATAACTTTTGGCAAAAGTGTTATTTGTAAATATGCATCAAATTTATTAAACAATATGTGACTCATATTTGATACATTTGTTGCAAATGACAGAAACTAAGGCCTCTTTCACACAAGCGAGTTTTCCGCGCGGGTGCAATGCGTGATGCGAACGCATTGCACCCGCACTGAATCCTGACCCATTCATTTTAATGTGGCTTTTCACATGAGCGTTTTCTTTCACGCATCACTTCTGCGTTGCGTGAAAAACGCAGCATGTTCTATATTCTGCGTTTTTCACGCAGAACTGGCCCCATTGAAGTGAATGGGTCTGCGTGAAAATCGCATTGCATCCGCACACAAGTGTGGGTGCAATGCGGTTTTAACGCATGGTTGCTAAGAGATGTTGTTTGTAAACATTCAGTTTTTTCGCACGCGCGTGATAAACGCATCAAAACGCTTCGCACCCGCGCGGAAAAAACTGAAAGAACATACGCAATCGCAGTCAAAACTGCATGTGGATTTGGTGCGGAACAAATCCGGACCAAATCCGGACACGCTCGTGTGAAAGAGGCCTAAGACTCAAGACTGACCTAAAAAAATTCTCCTTGTGATGAATCTCTCCCAAAATCTACTTCCAGTCATGGATAACCCCGTTCAGTTTTCGGTACAGTTTGGTAATGGGGTGAAAAAGAAATTCATATGGTAACTTTGTCACTATTTACTTGAAAGAAGCTGAGCTGCAATACCAGGAATAGCCTATGGACAAGACTGGTGCTGTTTCTGGGGGGAGGGGGGAAGTCAGTGGTCTTATAAACCACTATTGCCACCACATCAGGGTCCAGTGATTGAGACCATATATATTTATTTTACAGTATTATTTTGTAAGCTAAGATATGGTAGGAATCATACATGACTACTATATGACATGTACTGTATAATATATGCATGGAATACATATAGCACATGTGTAATATTGCACTTGACAAAAAATATTGTATATGACTAGTGCAACAGAAGGCTCTTTGGGCAACTTTTATGGCCTCCTGGCCTCCAATGCTTCATCTCTAGCAGGACCCCTGTCATTTATGACACTGTTGTTCTCCTATGTGGTAGAGTGGCCATTGGCCCTCCATCAAGCGCCGGGACCCAGGGATCCACTGCAATCTCTACACCCCCCATAGCTAGGGCTCATGCACACAAATGTATTTTCTTTCCGTTTTTTTTTTTGCAGACCGTATGCGGAACCATTCATTTTAATGGGTCTGCAAAAAAAACGGAAGTTATTCCATGTGCATTCCGTTTCCGTATGTTCGTATGTCTGTTCCACAAAAGAATAGAACATGTCCTTTTGTTGTCCGCATTATGGACAAGGATACGAATGTTCTATTAGGGGCCAGCTGTTCAGTTCTGCAAAATACGGAATGCACATGGACATCATCCGTATGTTTTACGGATCCGTTTTTGTGGACCACAAAATACATACAGTCGTGAGCATGAGCCCTTATACTCTTGGTCCTGAAAACACAGCAATAATCAATTTTGGGTAGACATTTCCTTTAAAGGGGTTCTCATCCTGTTCAGTGTTCATCCTGTTCAACACACAGTGTTGTAGCCTGTGTGATGAGTGAGCCATCCCGCAGTATAAGGCCACCTGCACACATTGCAGAATACATGTGTTTTTTTCTGTGCGGATTCACGTGCAGAAAAACCGTAGCGTATTACAGTACCAGAAAACCATGTGAGACTAAACAAATCTCATCTACACTTTGCAGATTTTTCCGTGCGGAAATTGACCTGCATTGCAGATTTCTAAATCTGCAGTATGTCAATTACGGTTGCGGTTTTAGTTGCAGATTTCACCCTTTTTAGTGGAGTGAGATCTGCGGCCAAACTGCATCAAATCCACACCAAAACTGCTGCTAAACATTGTGGATTTCGATGCGGATATGTTGCAGAAACGCACATAAATCTGCGCAGAAATTTGTGCAGATCATAAGTGCATTCGCCCTGACCAGTGTGCAGGTGCCCTAAATTCTCTGAGATTTAGAGGCGCCATCTATGGTGGAGCTGAGATTACAAGTTATTAGGTTTGGCGTTTGTTGTGTTTTTTTCAATATGAGAATTAAAGGGAAATAAGTTGTATCCCAAAGAGAATGTATATGATCTAAAGCAGGGATGCTCAACCTGCGGCCCTCCATAGGTTGCAAAACTACAACTCCCAGCATGCCCTAATAGCTGTAGGCTGTCCAGGCATGCTGGGAGTTGTAGTTTTGCAACCGCTGGAGGGCCACAGGTTGGGCATCCCTGATCTAAATGGCCTCTATACCCATGTAATTACATTATTTTAAGAAAATAAATGGATGTTCTAAATTCTTTTAAAGTGAGCCTGCAGTTCAAGAAAAAAAAAATGATTACCTGTCCCCCCCCCCTTTTTCATCTTTTTAGCTGCAGATCCATTAATACCCAGGTTCCTCTGCTGCCATCTAAGATGGCCGCACCACTTCTTGCACTCTGTGTGTTTGGTAGCCCAAGACACTCCCTGCTGCTCTTGGATTGGCCAGCATTGCTCATGTGAACAGTGCTGGCCAATCTAAACACAGGGCTGGACAAGCAGGGAGAGCCTTGGACTACTGATGCATAGTGTGTACCAGATGGTCTTGGTGAGACCATCTTGGGTGGCAGAAGAGTCTAAAGGAGCCTGAGAATTAGCAGATCTACAGCTGGTAAATGTTTTTCTCACTCCCCAGTTAACAAAAATTTTTCATGTTTTTGAGCCATAGGATTGCGTTGATCGATGTCCGATCCCTCAAGAAAAAAATGGCAACCACCAGAAGAGCCATAGGTTTGCTTTAAGAGAGATGTCCAATCCCTCAAAAAAAATGCAACCAACAGAAAACTGTTTTAAAAAACCTATTGAAAGTCCCTCCATTTCACTGCCCATGACTTCTCCCCCCTCCGCTGCTTCCAGGTTCCCACAGATTGGAAGTGACGATGTCCATGTTCACGTGACTACTTCAGCCGTTCACTGGCTTCAGCAGTGACATGACCTGAGCGACACCTGACCACTGAGCTGCTTTAAAGGTACGGTCGCATCTGCGGCATGCCTGATCAAGCACAAATTTGTGCATGCAACGGTTTTTGTCCAGCCAAAACTCAGAAAGTGGCTCGATCACCACCAGACCCTGTTATAGTCAATGGGATCCGGTGGTGAACTGTAGAATTCACTAAATACTGGATACGATGAAATCTGGCAGACTGCTCTCTGCCAGAACAGCCTGCCGTATCCGCTGCCACATATGTGAACGTACCCTTTGATAGGTTTGAAATGATCAGCTATTCCAGATCATCTAGCAGATCTAGACAAGTTCCATAGAGGTTCTCTCTGTTCAGTCTTCAGCCTCGGCTGAAATCCAGTGTTTGAGATTATTAGATTTTCCAGATTGTAAAATGCTTGATTAAAGGAATTTGATTTATTTTTACCAGTTGTCCTGCCACTCGGTCCATATGTACATTGTATTGTCAGATTGTCCAGCTTTTCACTACTAATTCTTTTTAATGTAAATTTTTATTTTATTTTTTTATATTATTTATTTTCTTTTATGGTCATTGCTGATATTAGGAAATAATGCAGAAAATGGTCATACAGAATCTTTCAGACCTCTAAGTGCTTCAGTAATCTCATCCTTCCCTAGGAAACCGTGTTTGTTGTGATATTTTTGACACAATGCGATTAACCTCAAGCAATTAAAACATTGTTAATCTTGAAATTTACAAAGCAACAATCCAAGAATGCCTAAAGTAACTTCCTAGCCCCATATATTCTGCTTCCGTCACTGAATGCCCTTAAAGCAGGGATCAGCAACCTTCGGCACTGCAGCTGTTGTGAAACTACAATTCCCAGCATGCTCCATTCATTTCTATGAGGGTTCTTAGAAGAGCAGAGCAAGTATGCATGCTGGGAGTTGTAGTTTCCCAATACCTGGAGTGCCGGAGGTTGCCTACCCCTGCCTTGAAGGCTATTGCCAAGAGTCACCTCCATTCCTCCCTGCAGTGGGCTCACGTTTACACACTGCCTGCACACGGTCTCCTGTGCCTTCAAACTGCATCTGTGTCTTTCCAGAATCCTGCTCACTGTATGAAACTATAGCTGCTGATAGATTCGATCTGCCCAAACCTCCCTTTGTGATGTGCAAAATCAAGTGCTTCTGTTGGTCAGACTTCTTTGATATCTGCACGTACACAGAGGTTTTTGGCTTCATGCAATGAACAGATCTTGTATGGTCACCATTTTGAACCATTTTGAAGGATAGTCTCCCTTTAAGGCATTTGACTTTGTGCATTGCTTCACTGCTGCACTGCTTCTTCTTCCGGTATTCCTGTCAGCCTGCGGTAGGCTGATTTTGGTTTGTGAAGTAGACCCACCAAGACTACTAACGAAATAATCCCATATTACAGAGCAGGTCAAGGCACTGTGTAACATTAATATATATCAGAGTATATAATATAATGTGCTGTACTGAAATAAATGGAGTATTCAGATATGAGTCCCATTCAGTTTGTTCCTTCTTCCATCTGGCTGCAGATAATTGGAGTTTCCAAGTGTTTGACATTAGACAATTGAATCTACAACCTGACAAGGTCCTGCTCATCATAAACTAGGCGCATGTTTGGTTAGTCTTTGCACCTGCTGACAGAAGGAGAAGGGGGGCTGGTTTAGATGCTCCAATATTCTGACAGCTATAGATATGAGCCTGGTCGAGCCTGGGGATAAATGCGGTAATACCAGCTTTTGCTTTCACTTTCCGCTGCCTTCACTACATCCCGATTTCCACTGATATCTTCCCCTGTACTGAAGATAATGCTGTGATTCTGGTATTGTTTGAAAGCTTGGAATGGGCTTAGAACAAGCCCATATCTCTAGCTGCTACCTATCCAGAGATATGAGTAGCTAAAGCAGAAGTCCCCCCCTCCCCTTTAGTCTGGAGGAGGAGGGGGAGCAGTTGCAGAGCTGACAGTCTGCAGGAGGAAAGGAAAAATAGTAAAAACATATAGAAATTTGTCATTATCATCATTGTACTAACCCACATAATAAAGGTATGTTATTTATACCACACAGTGAACGACGTAAATAAATTCCACAAAATAATGTTTAAATTGTAGGGTTTTTTTATCTTTCTCCCTAAAAATAAAATAATAAAAGTTATTTACTACACTATATATACCCCAAATTGGTTCCTAAAAAAAACTACAACAAATCCCACAAAAAAAAAAAAAAAAAATAGAATAAAAAATTATGACTGCTGGAACTCAAAAGGGGTAACATAATGGTACTTAAAGGGGTTGTCTCAACTCAGACAAGGGGGGCATATCGTTACTTAAGGGTTAAAAGTGCAATTGTATCCCCTGAGCTTTGTGCCATCAAGATTTACTTCATCAAAATGTACAATAAAAAAGTAACATTTTTGGGAGGTTTTTTCCAAATTTAATGTGACTGTTAGGTTTTCCCATCTTAGACATTTATGACATACGCCATAGATGTCTGATAGTTGTGAATTCCACATCTGGGACCTGCACCTATCTCCAAAACGGGTGTCCCCCGACCCCCATCCCACGGCTGCTGTGAATGGCGTGGTGGTTGTGCATATGCCCCCCCCCCCCTCCATTCACTGCTATGACAATTCTGAAAACAGCCGAGCATCATCCAAACATGAAGGCTCATGGGAAGTCGAAGAAGATAGCTGCCGCTCTGATTGGGTCTAATTTTTCCCACACAGCCTTAACATTAGGCTGCATTCACACGACTGTATCAATGGGTCTGTGTCCGTTCTATAATTTTGCGGAACGGGTGCGGTCCCATTCATTTCAAAGGGGCCGCAAAAGCTGCGGACAGCACACAGTGAGCTGTCCGCATCCATAGTTCCGTTCCGCGACCCAATATATACAATATAGAGCAGGTCTTATTCTTGTCCCCAAGAATGGGCACTTTCTATATAGTCCTGGCCCTGTGCATTCCGCAAAATGCGGTACTCCCACAGCCGGTATCTGTGTTTTACGGATTGGCAATTTGCGGACCTCAAAACACGGCACGATCGTGTGAATGTACCCTTGGATTTCTTAGAATCGTAGACTTCAGCCAGACATATCTTGAAGCTCCTGGGTTCCAATGTACAATCCATAAAGGGGGTGTTCGCCTACCATGTGCTATAATGTGGATGGTTTTCTTAAGGGGCCTTTGGGATCCCGCAACCACCAGTGCCCAGGTGCAGCTGCTATTTCTGCACCCCCTATACCTACACCCCCGACTTTAGCTCAAGCGTCCATGACAAATGTTCTGCAGTAATAAAAGCCGCCGGGCCCCGAGGCTGACAGATGATGAACGTACCATCCAGTGCTAGAGGTGCGATGGCGCAGAAGCTTCTTACACTTAACCTGTAAAATAAACACAGGAGAATGAAGGTTGTCATTGGTCTGGGAACGAAATTCCTCAGTAATGAGGTAGGATCATTCATCCTTACATCACACCCCTTTCAGTGATTTCATTATATGGAACGGGACATGTCAAAATATAACATACCTCTCTGCTACTGAGAGTATCACCCGAGTATTAAATAAACACGTAGGACGGCGCTGGCATGTTTAGCGCGTCTTCTGTGTGTACTGTAAATGAAAAGGAATTCACTGATAGACTATGAGGGCATCACCGCCTATCTGTCAATCATAGGATGAATAATATAAGTCAGATATGGAGGGTGGTATATACCTATGTATGCATGAGACACATATCAATGCCCACATAATACTGCCATTCAGTGCTCAATGGATACTGTGCCCAAATAATGCTCATCCTGCAGCTGTTCATTGTAGACACCAAGGGGTGGAGGGTAGAAGGAAATTGTCCCTTTTTTGAGTTGCAAACCAGCCCTAAATACATGGAGATGCATAAGATGGAAATCATTTGTGCGTCATATAAGCTAACAAGGATCATCCATACACTCCCTGTCTAAATTAAACCCCAACCTTAAAGGGTTATCCCATGATTAAAGTAAAAAGTGAAAATCAGACATCATATAGTACATGACAATCTCGTTCTAACAAAGCTAGAACCAGCCCTGTACCTCACATGGATCCAGAGATCTCCACATTTGTTGCTTCAATTGCTCTACTAGATTTATATCAAGCTGGCAGCTTGGGGGGCATGTCCTTTCTGCTGAGCCTGTAGCTCTGTCCCAGTATCTGCCATAGCTTCTAACAGAAGCTATGGCTATTAGCAGTTGAAGATTTAAACTGAGCACGTGTGACCGGCTCAGAGAGGTGGGCGGAGAAAAAATTAAATAAGCAAACAGCAGGTGGCGCTATACAGATACATTTTATTGAATAGCTCAGAAGCTATACTACATTTTTAATGACATACAATTATAAAAGTATTCAGATACAAGTGTTGGTTTGAAAAATGTAGAATATGTTTCATGGCATAACCCCCTTAAAGGGTTCAGCAAATGGCATTTTTTATGTAGAGAAAGTTACTACAAGGCACTTACTAATGTATTTTTATTATCCATATTGCCTCCTTTGTTGGCTGGATTCATTTTTCTATCACATTATACACTGCTCATTTCCATGGTTACGACCACCCTGCAATCCATCAGCGTTGGTCGTGCTTGCACACTATAGAAAAAAGCACCCGCCTACATGAGCTCCCATGGTCCTGGCCACCACAGGAAAAACCGTGGAAAAAGCAGTGTATGTATGTGATGTGATAGAAAAATGAATGAAGCCAGTAAAGGAGACAATATGGAGAATCACAATACATTAGTAAGTGCCTGGTGTTAACTTCCTCTACATGATAAATACCTCTTGCTGAGGTTACACAACCCCTTTAAGTGTGGGACTCTCTGAGAACCTTATGACTTACTAGGGCAAATGGACAAACCCATTAATGTTAGATTAATCTCATTATTACTATCACGTATGAGATACATCTATACAGGAGGAGGTCGTGTGGAGGTACACACAGACAAAGACATGCACATATATGAGATACATACACACATAATGGGGGAGATTTATTAAGAGTGGTGCAGAGGTAAACTGACTTAGTGGCCCATAACAACCACCTTTCAAGGCTCATTTGGAAAATTAAAGGCTCAGTCTGGTTGCTATGGGCAATTAAACCAGATTTCCACTGCACCAGTTTTGATAAATCTCCCCAAAATGATATCAGTGCCAGCCACATACATAGAACTTCAAATACATCAATAGCAGCAGATTTTGAGTGCAAACTTCTAGCAACAGTTAGGCCCCATTCACACGACCGTATGAATGGGGCCGTATGTATTCCGCAAAATTTCGTAATACATGCAGCCCCATTCACCTCTATGGGAGCGCACAGCCGCGGCACGGAGACGGCTCCGTGCCGCGGCTCCGCAATAAAAAGATAGAACATGTCCTATACTTGTCCGTACACACGGACAAGTATAGGAATTTTCAATGGGGCCGCACGGCGTGTGTTCCGAGCGCTGCGGAACACACGTCGGGCGGTCCCCATATATTTGCGGGTCCGCAATAATGCGGACCTGCAAATATACGGTCGTCTGAATGAGGCCTTAGTATGAGGGAAATAGGTTGGATGGTTGCAGTTTATCAATAGGATAGTAATGACCTTGCAGTGTTCTAGGTGATGGGTGTCTTAGCCGTAGTCCCTCACCTTACAGCAGTGTCTCTAATGCTGGTTGTACCTGTTCACTCTGCTGTCTGTTTTCTCAAGGATTTACTTGAGGCTGTATATCTTTAGCTATTATTCTCTTTGAAGAATCCTTCTAAGGAGCAGGAGCTCAGTCGTGTGCTTCCTCTCCACACTCAGGCTTGACAGGACCTCCTGACAGGAAGCAGGACCAGCCGACTTTAACCAAGAGGGCAGGAACAGAGTGGTTAGCCCTGTTCCTTGCCAACCCGTTGCCACGCATTCCTTGCTTGGAACAAATGAGCAGAAACATGTAAAATACATAACAATATAAAAATATAAAACACAACAATTTATATTGTCTTGCCCCTAGATCTGGTTTACTACAACCACACCACTCCTCACCAAGATGGCTGTAGTGAGGAAGGCCAAGTCAAGTGTTGCCCATACTAGGGATCCTAGCGAATAGGGAAATGGTGGTGTATGCCCCCTTAGCGCTTGGTGTCAGGGGGGACAGGGGTGCAGTTACACTCAGACATTGCACCTCTGGGGTGACCAACAATATCTAACTTTGGTTAGTTACTGGAGAAGTGTATGAGGAACATATTGCTACTCAGCTCAGTCTAATCCTGGACCTCAGAGAGTACCATTTGAAGTGTGGAGAACATGTTTAGGCTCCTTGATTTCACCCCTGAGAGAGTAAGAACAACTCCGGTGACATTATGTCATCATATACGTTGATGTGACATGTAATGACGCACATTTCCCGTTGCATTGACCTTCAGGCCATAACATATCTCTCATATTAGCAATGGCATGTAAAAATATTTACCAGAGACCTCGTAGAGAGGGATTAACAATTTGACAAGCCGGTCACTAAGCATAATGGACATTACACTAATGGAGAGGGTGCTGGCCACCCACCGCATATGGAATTCGCCATTGCCATATACACAAGTGGAGCCACATTCCTGGGAAAAATCCAGTGGGCGAGCACTGAGGGATCCGTGTGAGCTGTCAGTGCTCAGAAAATCTCCACTAGAAGCTCACATAATCTGGTTTGAGGAATGTTCATGCTCTGCTGACAGTCGCATGGACCCAGCCAAAGAGAAAATTCAGCCAGGAGACTTATCTAAGGTGAAAGCGCATTTTTCCTGGCTTCAAGTGAAAGCTTCTACAATGAAACTTAAAAGAGAGCCGGACAAAGGAAGGAAAAAATGTAATTTCCCTTGGTGACTCAGTTTCAGGTTCATACATTAACTGTCTATGTGCCATACAAGGCCAGTTGGTTGTCTTAAGGGACCTTGAGGATCTGAGCTGAAGCTCCATGTTTGACCAAAGATTGTACTGGAGACAGAAAATCACAGAAATCATGGTAGCATGAAGACCCTTTTCTATGAGATCTCATATATAGAGATCAATGTCTATAGGCTACTATAGGCCCATAATGTGCATCTGATTTGAGAAACTAGCTTTTTTTTTTGTAGGGATGAATATGGTGTCTCATTGTGGAGATCCAGGGTTGCGTGAAGTGCATATAACAAATATTCTTTATTTGTATAGCGCCAAAATATTCTGCAGCGCTTTACATTCAGAGGGTTCATATAAAAATAAAAACATGCATTAAATAGCAAGTCAGCAATTAAAACAAGAGGAATGAGGGCCCTGCTCGCAAAAGCTTACAGTCTATGAAGAGATAGGGTGACATAAAAGGTAACAAATATGGTATGTAATACACAGTGTACCCATGCAGGGTCTATACATGTGGCAATACCATGTTATGAATGCAGTCTCCCACTGCAGAGCAGCTGTACACTGCAAAGGGGTTCAAATATATGTTTCATGTATTTCTGTGCACATGGTATTAATAGGCCATATTCACAGCCACCACTAGATGGAGCTGGTGTCACTCTCTCTATATAGAGAGGAGGAGTGAGAACAGTCTAACCAATCAGTCTGATTAGTCAGTCATTGGGGGAGATTTATCAAAACTGGTAAAAAGGAACACGAACGTTGGAATCTGATTGGTTGCTATGGACAACTAAGACAGTTTTCCATTGCACCCGTATTGATAAATCTCCCCCATTGAGTGTACGCTGAGATAGCAGAGAGATAGAACAGATGGAAAATGTAGAGCCAACAGACCAACCACCAGTGGGCTTAGGTAACAGCCAGGGCAAGGCAAGAAAGAACAAGAGTGAACCTACAAAAAGCAGGCCAGAAAAGAGAGAGAGGTGCAGAGTAAAAGTTCTATAGAGGTGAATTGCACTACAAGAAGATTATAGACTCTACAGCCATATTGTCCAGTTGGGTAAAGGCTTTTGGCCCTGGACAAGTATCAAAGGCAGAAATTTTGATGCACACTGTTCCACAACCCACCGAGGACAATGTGAAAAACATAAACTGTGAGTACGGCAACCTGTTCGAAAAGGGTGCAGAGCATAGTCTGACATTTAGGATCTACCCTGTGGTTACTTTGTATCAGAGAAAGTGTGTACCCTCATTCCTGGAACCGTCCCTACAATTCACTAGAGAAGCACAATGTAAGGAGGATTGCTTTAAAATGAACACCTGTGCTGCTGTGAAACCTGTAACATCTTAGAAAAGTGCATTTTATGTACCAACTTCCAGTCTGTGCATGCTAAGAACTGTCCTGATATGTTTTCATTTGAATTCTTCAGTAAAGAATCATCTACAGCTTTATCAAGGGATCCTGCCTTGCACCCCAAACCACTAACACTAAGGGCATCCCAACCTAAATGAGGCAGGAGCCTAGAACCAGATAACAGGTGTGCCCTTCCCATCACTGCACAGCCCAGGCGAGTGACAGAGTGGGAACTACAACCACCATTCTTGGACTCTCTTCTCCTGGGCTCGCTGCATGAACCCTTACCCATATTCTATCAATGGCCTGTTATGAAGAAAGCAACTTTTCCAGTTAAATTCCATCTATGAGTTTTTGTCTGGACCATAATAAAATGGTCTAATGGTCTAAGCCAACCATACACTTGAACCTAAGATTCAATAGGGGAGTAACCTATAGGGAGATCATCAAACAGAAACAAAGATTCCTACATTTACGATTCCTGTTTACACCAGCATCTCCTATAGTGGTACAGACTGACTGGCTCCTAAAATCTACTGTAATTTCCGGTGAATGTGTTAATTTGCAGGTACTGGGCCTCTAACTGTTAATACGCCTTTGCAACCTTTTTGTATACTTTATTTTTTAAAAACTAAGCAATGTTGAATATAGTCTTGTTAATTTTGAGTATACATCTCCTACGCAGCCCTATGTGTCTCCATGGTTACAGACCACAAACATACTCTGAGAATAGTCTGTACCTGCAGTCATTAAATGTGTAAAAACTCTTGGTGGTAACCAATCACAGCACAGCTCACATTTTGCATTCTGCTCTTGAAATGTGAAATTTTTCAATATGACATTTTCATAAATCTGCCTCAGTGTTTATAAATCTGCCCCTTACTTTCTTCTTCTGTCCCTAATGTGTCTTAATGGGGTTTTCCAGCCGACAACCACATCAATCGTAACCTGTGCCCAACTCCCCTGTCTGTGCTCTTGTTGCTCATACACCGGTGCCCTGTTCCCAGACACTGCTGATCCCCTGCAAACCTGAAATGGCTTGGTCCTGGGACCACTGAGGCCAGTGAATGGTGGTCAGGGGACCAGCCCAAGCATGGGGCAGTGGATCTGGTGAGTTTTTTAATTGGCCACAGATTAAAACCATTGAGGTTGTTGGCTCCTAGAATGGACAAACCTCGTAAGATGCTTTACTTGTTCCAGGTTCTGACAATTCAGTCACAATGCGGCCCATGAGATCGCCTGAGACAACTGTTGGATATCGCCTTCTGCTGCGAAATATCATATTTTTGGGGGTAATTTAATATTGGTTATATATCACCTGTGTGTAAAACCCAATGTCACAGCACACCATACACCACCTTTTACTCACTCCTTGGCTAGGCCTATGCTCGTTTCCCCATGGGTCAATAAAGAGGGCTATTCCCAGACTACCCCAGCCTATACAAAGCCGAATACAGGCTAGGAATATTCCCACCCACTGCGTAGCAACCACTGAGGGTAACCACTCTCATGTATTCTGCAGCCAAACCTATTCAATACTTTACGCGCAGTAGACTGCATTACTAAATATAGCCAGGTTTCATCAACAGGACAACCTAAAGGTTTAATAGGATTTAACAACAGAATGGACAATACAAAGGGAGGTAAAGCAAAGGGGATTACATAAAAACTAAACTTGTGTCCCTAAAAGATGTGGATCAGTTATTCCTGCAAGTGGAGTTTGGCATTCAGTTCTTGTAGTCTTTTATCCATGGAGCTGTGGTTATATGTTATAGCATAGCTCCACCCTCAAGAACTCCCCCCACACATCTCAAAGTGGTTCTAAAAACTTTCCCTGGGCAAACACACCATATATTTCCTTTGCCCCATGGTTAACAAATAATGTTATCAGATGTGTCCTCCCCTCCAGCCAATTGGTGACTGGAGCAACATGGTTCTGGATCTACACTCAATTTCAGTCTCTTCAAATAAAGGCAAGATGGAGCCTTACAATCCCATAATTCTACACTCTCCTTGCCCAGTTTTAGAGAAGGTCTGCAAGGTCATAACCCAGCAGGAGGTCATGAACTGGCCAGTACACTACAATTCGGCCATTAACTTTTTCAAACATAAATAGTATTTTTCGGCTTATAAGACACTCTTTTTTCCCCCATCACAGTGGGTGGAAAATTTCAGTGCGTCTTATGAGTTGAATACTAATGAGTGCTGCCATTATGTTAGCGCACATTAGTAGGAGTACAAGGAAGCAGTGAATGAAGTACTCCCCAGGCTCTGTACTCACTGCTTCCTTGTCCTCGGCCACTGGCTGTGTTGTGACTGCGCACAGCGTGAGGACATCGGCTGTCTGTGACCTCATGCTGTGAGTGTTGGGTCACAGTGGCATGCGGCAGGAAGAAGAAAAAGAGCGCTGGATGACTGGAGAGGTAAGCTGGTTTATTTTTTTTTTTGAGCTGATCTGAGCATGGGGATCATTCACATGGAGGTCTGATCTGAGGTCTGATTAGGGGACTTATTAAGGTCTGGTTGGGGGATCATTCAAATAGAGGTCTGATCTGAGATCTGATTGGGGGCCATTCACATGTAGGTCTGATGTGGGGTCTGATTGGGGGAGTTATTAATATGGAGGTCTGATCTGAGGTCTGATTGGGGGACTTATTAATATGTAGGTCTGATCTAAAGGCTGATTGGGGGACTTATTAATATGTAGATCTAATCTGAGGCCTGATTGAGGGACTTATTAATATGGAGATCTGATCTGAGGTCTGATTGGGGGAGTTATTAATATGGAGGTCTGATTGTAGCTCTCAGCTGAGATCTGATGAAAATTATATTTTTTCTTAGTTTCCTAATCTAAAACCTGTGTGCATCTAATGCACAGGTGCATCTTATAGGGTGAAAAATACGGTATAAGAAATACAAAAATGTCATATGTTTGTCACACCTTCTCCTTTCAAAATGAGGGCCCTGGGGGTGTCAGTCCTTGCGGTTCACGGGCCTAAAAGGTGTTAGAATCACATTGCATTTTCTTGCCTAGAAAGGTCATCAGCATTACCCTGTTGACTGCCTTTTTTGTACTAAATGCTGAAAGTCAGTGTCAGACTGGAAAGAACTCTGAGGGCCACTCTCCGTCTATACAGAACTTGTCTCATCCACCTATAATCACACTGAAATCCTTGATGCTGTCATTGTACATACAGGACAGATCATCACTAAGATCTAATAGGTTATTTGTGAGTGGATCCTAGTGTCCAGTGGGATATTTCTACAAAGAGGGTGAATTTTTAAGCAAAGAATAAAATCTGACATTGGAACCAAATACAATAACCATGGTTTAATTAGGATTTCCGTGTACAAGGTCAGTCTGGCTCGTACAGCATGTAATGTGCTAAGAGGCACCTGCTGTAGAGCAAACTGTCCCCGGAAAACACCTCCCGGCAGATGTCACAAACCAGTTGCGTGTATCTAGTTTTTGGATTTTTTGTCCTCTCTGTTAATTCCTGTTCCCAGTAAGTCAAAGGATAAAAAATTGATGACAAAACGTTTCATGAGGTAAATGTCTTTATTTTTAAAGGGATCTCACTGTCACCCACACTCCTTTCCCCATTGTTATACCTCCCTACATCTCCCCCTCTCTTCTGTCCACCAACCTACCCATACCAAACATCTAAAACTACAATCATCTGAACCTCCCACTCTAAGACTTCTTTCGAGCTGCACCAGTTCTCTGGATAGCACTAATCCAGACAATTATTGAATAAATACAGCACAAGTTTAAAGGAGTTTTCTGGGATTACTATAGTGTTAAACAGATATGTTCATGTAGTTGCTTACCTCATGTACATCTTTCCCACATTTTTTTTTGGCAATTTGGACTCTCCTGCCCTGTTTTCATCATGTAAACTAATGGTTTGTTTCCTTCCTGTATGTACTTCCTGTTCCTGTATCCAACCAAACTCATGATGCACTTCTACTTCCTCTACCAGAGCTCCAGGACCACCCCTAAAAACACCCAGCTAGTTTATAGCTCCTCCCACCAAGCTGGTTACATAGACACTCCCCTATCACTGCCCCTAACAACACCCAGCTAGTTTATAGCTCCTCCCACCTAGCTGGTTACATAGACACTCTCCTATCACTGCCCCTAACAACACCCAGCTAGTTTATACCTCCTCCCACCAGCTAGTTACATACACACTCCCCTATCGCTGCCCCTAACAACGTCCATCTAGTCTATAGCTCCTCCCATCCAGCTAGTTACATAGACACTCTCCTATCACTGCCCATAACAACATCCAGCTAGTTTATAGCTCCTCCCACCCAGCTGGTTACATAGACACTCCCCTATCACTGCCTCTAACAACACTCAGCTAGTTTATAGCTCCTCCCACCAAGCTGGTTAAATAGACACTCCCCTATCACTGCCTCTAACAACACTCAGCTAGTTTATAGCTCCTCCCACCAGCATAGACACTCCTCTTTCACTGGCAATGCCTTTGTTGGTTCTGATGGTCATGTGACTGATCACTTGATCACCACAATGCCAGTAACAGGTGGCTGCAGTTGGATCTCATTGGGCCATGCACAGCCATGGTAGTGATTTTAATCACTGAAACATGGTTGATTTCACCTGTAAGGCTAAATTCACACTTCAGTTATTTGGTCAGTTATTTCCATCAGTTTTCGTGAGCCAAATTCAGGAGCCAGGCCTACTCTCGGATTAGGTATCATGAATAGGTCTACACCTGTTCTGTGGGTTTGACCCGCACCTACTTTGAGAGAATAATATAGGTAAAAAAAAAGGAAAAAAATTTGATTACATAAAAATACTCCTCCGCGCCCTATTGTTGTAATTCTTCTCCTGACCAAATTACCTTAAATTTGTCATGTAATCTATAGGTATGTATGGGATGAGATTAATTAGAAAGTAAAAAATATAGCAAAAAAATGTATAAACCTAAATATTTTAATAAAAAGTATAAATTATGTATGTAAAATGATAGAAAAAAAGAAACCTGCATTGGGTATTAAAAATGCTGCAGAAATCTTGTTGATGAAGAGCACATTAAAGAGTTATAGCTGTTAACATAAAGTGTACGAAAAATGTCTATATTGTGTGTGGTCCTGAAGAGTCAAAATACCCTGGGCCTGAACCAGTTAAAGGGAATCTGTCACCCCATTTTGGACCATTAAAGGGGTATTCTCATCTTAGACAATGGGGGCATATCGCTAGGATATGCCCCCATTGTCTTATAGGTGCAGGTCCCACCGCTGGGACCCACACCTATATCCAGAACGGATATATGCGCTCATAGAAATGAACGGGAGCGCAGCGCGCAAGCGCGGCCACCGCTCCCATTCATTTCTATGGAGCCGACGGAAGTAGCCGAGCCAGCGCTCGGCTATTTTCGGCGGCCCCATAGAAATGAATGGAGGGCGGCTGCGCATGCGCAGTGCGCCCTCATTCAGTTCGGGGGCTCCGTTCTGGATATAGGTGCAGGTCCCAGCAGTAGGACCAGCACCTATAAGACAATGGGGGCATATCCTAGCAATATTGTCTAAAATGAGAATAACCCTTTAACTGCAATAATACCTGAGTAGTACTGTAGATATGGAGTCCATATCACTATTTTTTATTTTAATTTTTATTTGCTGTCAGCACTCAGAGCTACACTGAATTACATTGTCAGGACTCCTGTGCATGTGCAGGAGTCCTCTCCATTATGTTAGAACAGCACAGCAGTCCTGACTCTGTACAGTGATCCGTTAACATACAATGGTCTCAGGATACAATATTTTCAGCATATAATGGTCTTTTCTGATCCATCGTAAGTTGAAACCAGACTCAACATACAATGTCTCAGATCCAACCAATCATGGCCACTTCTCTGGTAAAATATCTGTATAAGTTGCTAGTTATCAGCTATTCCTGACTGTTATATGTAAGGACATGTTTTATCTCTCTTAGGCTACTTTCACACTAGCGGCAGTCCGGATCCGGCAGGTGAAGGGTGCTGCCGGATCCGGACTGCCGCAGCGACATGTGTGGAGCCTCAACCGCAGCAAAGTCACACAGTACATACATACACACAGACACACATATATACACAGACATATACACATACATACTTACATGCTCCCGGACGGTCTTCAGAGCGCCGGAGGAGCAGGACGGCTCGCACAGGTGACGATTCCCCACAGCGCCCTCTGCTGGGCACCTGGTGGAATCGTCATCTGTGCACGCCGTCCTGTCCCTCCAGCGCTCTGAAGACCTGCCGGGGAGCATGTAAGTATGTATGTGTATTTGTATGTGTATATGTATATGTCTGTGTATGTTTATGTTTATGTCTATGTCTGTATGTGTGTATTGTGTGTATGTGGTGACGGATCCGTCATGAACTCCATTGAAAGTCAATGGAGGGCGGATCCGGTTACCATTGTGGTCACACCAGACGGATCCACCCCCATTGACTTGCATTGGGGGTCATTCCGGATCCGTCTTGGTGCGGATGCCTGGACCGGAGAGCAAACCGCAGCATGCTGCGGTTTGTTCTCCGGTCTGAAGACGGAACGGAATGCTTTCAGGAGCCTCCGTTGTCTTCAGTTCAGTTTTGTCCCCATTGACAATGAATGGGGACAAAACTGAAGCGTTTTATTGCGGTATTGAGCCCCTATGGCGGAACTCAATACCGGAATTATAAAACGCAAGTGTGAAAGTAGCCTAAGTTATCTGCTTATTTTTCTTAAATCTTCATTTTCTCTTATCTTGGATGACATTTTGGGGCTTTGGAACCGATGACTCAACTTACAATGGTTTCAACATACAATGGTCGTCCTGGAACCAATTTATATTGTAACTTGTGGGACCACTGAATTTCACTTCAGCTTGAAGTGCTGACAGCGGGGGAATTGGGGCAGCAGGAAAATATAAAATACTGATCTGGACTCCTTATCTGCAGTACTACTCATGTATAACTTTAGATAATAGTTCAAAATCGGGGTGACCAATTCCCTTTAAAGGGGTTGACTCATTATAAACACTCTTTGTCTCAAAGACAGAATTTGTACCTGGCTGTCTCCAGCAGTCCTGTAGAGTTGAATGAAGCAACAGAGCGTATTCAAATGTAGAAGCACTGAGTCTCAGTTCTTGTTATCAGCAGGGGCCCCAGCGCTGGGACACTTATCGTGTGGATAGGGGATAGGTCTTTATGATGGATAACCCTTTTAAAGGAGTTGTAGAATAAAAAAATAATTTTTTTTTTAATTAGAAACAGCGCTACATCTGACCATAGTCTGAATCTGGTACTGCAGCATAAACTTGCATGTGGCTGAGATGCACTACCAGACACAGCCTGTAGAGAAGAGTGGCGCTGTTATTCAGGAAAAAGCATACCTATTTCTTAGAAAACTACTTTATCTTTTGCCAAGTGTCTGTTTTCCATGAAAGGAGTAAACAGAGATTTGGTTGATGTTGCTTGCTGGCTGGATAGATACATTGATTACAGCTATCAGGACATGTTGAGAGTTGTAGTCTCGCAACAGCTGGAGGGCCGCAGGTTGGGCATCCCTGCTCTAGACAATCAATATCTGATTGTCAAGGGTTTGACACCCTGCACCCCTAGGATGTGCATGGAAGGTCCAACACCGAAGATAAAATTTCAAAGTATTTAAAGCTTCGTATTAAAAACCACATTGGCATCACAAGTTGGTTATGCGTTTCAGGCCGAGTAAGAACAAGACTGGAATGAAACGTGTAAGCGATTTGTGATGCCAAAGCGGTTGGAATTATAACTACAGTGCTGGATCTTCGATACATGTCTAGTCATTGCTGTAATTGTTCTGCTAGATATATTTCAGGTTGGCAGTTCAGGGGTCATGTCCTCTCTCGGGGGCGTGTACTTTCTGCTGTAGCTTTCTGCTTTTTTCCCCCTGTAACTGCCACAGCGTCTAACAGAAGGCTGGTGGCAGTTGAAGATAAAAATTGAGCGTGTGCGACCACCTCAGTAAGGTGGACGGAAAAATAAGGAAAAGAACAATCAGCAGGTGGCGCTATACAGATAGATTTCATTGCATAACTCACTGGCTATACTAAATTTTTAATGACATGCAATTACAAAAGTTCTCTGGTTTGAAAAACGTAGAATATTTTTAATGGCACAACCCCTTTAACGGGTGAGTAGTACTCTTCGTATGTGTATGTGTCCTACACTGTTCTAAAGTGCTCAGGGTTCGATTGGCTGTAGAAAGAAATTTAAAGGCAGTTATGCCCCAGCAGTGCCTCCCCCTCTTTTGGGTCCTGATGAAGGGGACAATGTGATGTCACTCCCACAAACAGTGCACTGTAACCAGAGATCAGGGTTCCTGGCAATGAAGGGGAGCCCATTCAGTCCCCATGATGGCGTCTATCATGAATTAGCTGCCATCTCCTTATTGTATGATATGATTTAAAGGGGTTGTACCATCTCAGACATTGGGGGAATATAGCTAGGATACGTCCCCAATGTCTGATAGGTGCCAGAGGTGATGGCAAAGTCCTGGAGGGCGCACAGCACATGCGCGGCTGCCCTCCATTCATTCCTATGGAAGCTCTGAAAATGGCGCACCATGCAAGCACTACCACCGCTACATTGACTTCTATGTGTAAATAGCTGAGCCAGCGCTCAGCTAATTTAAATGCTCCCATAGGAATTAATGGAGGGCAGCCGCCCTCCAGGACTTTGTCGGCTTTGTGTGGGACTTTCACCTATCAGACATCCTAGTGATATGCCCCCAATGTCTGAGATGGCACAACCCCTTTAAGGGATGGATAATGGCTCTCCGTCAGTCGCTCTGACTGAAGCGCATTATCCCCACCGGCAAGCGAAACCTCATGCTTACTATTATTTTTCTTTCCAAACGCGGTGGAGAAATATTTTAACAGACGGTGTAATATTTCTTTATAGACGGGCGACAAAGAAACATAATACAGTTCTATTCACTGAATATATTTTTTTTGTTTGCAGCAACAAAAGATCTAACAGAGGATCCGCTGCTGCCAACGACTCCACCTGGTGACACCCTCTGCCCACGCCTGAGGTCTAGCTCGTTTCCATCATCAAGGACTTATTATTCTCCATGTGCTAGCGGTCCTGTTGGGGCAGGAGACTCCACTGAAATATGCCGTACGCGGTGACTGCTCTCACAGGTTTTATTTTCGATGAGGATAAAGAAGTACAAAGCATCTTATAGAACGTCTAACGTGCTCAGTACCTTCTCTGCCAGAGGCACGCATACCTTAACAATGAGGTGCCGCGGGATTAAATATTCCCTCACAATTATCTGGTGCCTGGTAAATGCTCGTAAATTACGTAGCGTTTATTAAGGCATCTTTTCACGTGGGCTGAGGAAACTGCCACTGAAAATAAAATCAGGGATATTGGCGGATAGTAAAGCTAAAGGGGTATTCTGGTTGTGGTGGGTTATCCACTGTCCACAGGATTAAATTATGGGGGTCCTACTGAGATCATGAGAACACTGCACCCCTCTGGAGCCCCCTGAAATAAACATGGTGACGGGTCAAGCATGCTCACTGCTGCTCCATTCATCTATATGGGAGTTCTAAAAGCCATACTTGGCTGTCTCCGGAACTCCCGTAGAGATGGATCGACAGCGCGCATGCTCAACCTGCCACCCTGTTCATTTTGGGAGGCCTTGCAGGATACAAGGTTCCTGTTCTCATGATTATTGGAGGCCCCAGCGATTGGACACCCACCAATCTAATAATTATCCCCTATCCTGTGGGATAACTTCTCACAACTGGAATACTCCTTTAACTTTCTCAACCAATGCCAGGCAGCTGCTGACAAGCCAATAGAGGCATAGATGTTCCAGACATAAACCTAGGTTTTCCTCTATGCAAATCTAGGCAGACCTAGAAATATTGTCTACAGTTTTAGGCACATTTTTTGGAGGTGGTCAGGACGTGTCAGAAAATGCTTTTTAGAGAATGGGTAGATTGCTGTAGAAAGACAGAATATCAAACATACAGTGAATCAGTTTGGAAAGAAGATTACACCATCATCCTAGAAGATGATTCTTTACAGTAAGAGCAGTGAGACTATGGAACTCTCTGCCTGAGGAGGTGGTGATGATGAACTTACTAAAAGAGTCCAAGCGGGGCCTGGATTTATTTCTGGAGGGTAATAATATCACTTTACGGGTCCAAGGTTCAGGAGATGCAGGGATTTTTTTTTCTGCCTGGTATATTTGGAGTTGGAAACCAATTTTTCTCTAATATGGGGCAATTGGTTTCCACCTCATGGGGGTATTACTTTTGGATTAGCTGGAATGGTACAGAGCACACTGATTTGATTTATGATAGGGATATAGGTCTCTTCTAACACTAGGTGATAATTCCCAATGAGTGTTGGACTGGGGTTCCAGGGGTCCAACATATGAAATTATTATTGACGACCAACCTCTGTGTCATCATAAGAAATAGACCCTAGTGGCGATGCATTATTTCCAAAGAAAGCTCCAAGTGGATTTTGTTTCTCCGGGGACTTTGGGGCCTACTATTTATTGTTAGCAATAAAAGACAGTAGCAGAGTAAGAGAATAGTAACACCACTCCAGGGTGTTACAGATATATGTCCTAGTGCTGTGCTCGGTGGGGGTGGAACTGTTCCTGCGTAATTTTCTGGGGAGGACACAGTCCAAGCTCATGTTATACAAGGCTCAGCTGAGTACATTGCACGATACATCATATATATTGTAGTCTAATGTTCTCCAAAATGCTTCAGGTGAACCAAGACCCTTGTCTTGAGGCCATTCATAAGTACGGCGTACAATACCTCTGCTAAATGCGCAGCAATAATTCTCTCATTGAAATAACGGGGCCACCCAGGATCTCATTAACTTGTGCTAATGGCGGGAGAAGATGATGAAGCAAGATCCTTTTATCCAAATCCATTCAGCTGTTTCTTGTAAACCACTTGTCTGACACTGAATCCAAAACCTTCCTTCTGCACGTGGGGGGGAAGAAGCTTGTTTGTACTGTATGTATTTTGCAGACCTCAAATTGTATATCCACAAAATGTGGATACGTGGTATGGATTTTGTGGACATGTTCTATCTTTTTGCAGATGCATCTGTATGTCCATTCCGCAAAAAGATAGAATATGACCACAAAATGCAGACCACGGGCACATTGAAGTCGATGGGTCCGCAGAAAAAAAAATAGTGGACGGCACACAGATCAAATCCGTATTTTGCAGATCTGCAATTTGCGGATGAAAAAACGGATACGGTTGTGTGCATGAGGAACTGGAAATGCTGACATAATACAAGGCTCTACATGGTCATATAAAGACAGATGTAGATTTAACATGTAGGTATTATGTTGCAACATGCCTTCCCTTTGGGACTGGAGAGCTTAAAGGGGTTATCCCATGAATAATGTAAAAAATGAAAATCAAACATCATACAGTACATGACAATCTCTTTCTAACAAAGCTAGAACCAGCCCTGTACCTCACATGGATCCAGAGATCTCCACATTCATTGCTCTGATTTATATCAAGCTGACAGCTCAGGGGGAGTGTCTTTTCTGCTGCAGCTCAGGGGGCGTGTCCATGTTCTCCCTATCACAACTCAGGGGGCGTGCCTCAGCTCTCCCTATCACAACTCAGGAGGCAAATGAAGGATGAATCTGAGCATGTGCGGCCTTCTCAGTGAATAGGTCAAAGAAATAAGAAATCAAGTGGTCCTATACAGATACATTTTACTGAATAACTCAGTAGCTATAATAAATTTTTAATTACATGCAATTACAAAAGTATTCAGATCCAGGTGCTGGTTTGAAAACTGTAGAATATTTTTCGTGTGACAACCCCTTTAATTCACCAGAATTGATATCTGGCAAATGTAAGAGAATAAGGATGCATTCACACTGATACATTCCCGACTGATATCTCTTATGGATGTCCCTCTATATTTATACTGTGACTTTCGTCACCCATACTGTGCATTATACAGTTTTTGGGGGTTGCCTTTGGATAGAATAGCATAGTTGACCTAAAAAAAAAAAAGTATACCAATTTATAGGAGTCCAAACGGTGAATGGGGACCTACAGATATGTTTAATGTATACGCCGAGAACTATCTGATATATATGTTAAACTTATACCGCAAACCCTGTCTGAACAGATCTATACAACAGATGCTGCAACCTCTTAATTCAGTGGAGTCAGGGGTGCACCTAGCCTTTCTGCTGCCTGACCCCTTAACCTAACCCCTTCCCTCCAGCCCTACTGTTAAATACATACTTGGAAAACATTACATACAGGGTAGTACAGTGACAAATACTGCGCCCACTGAGCTTCTCAATACTATACTGCAGAAACAGATAATCCCCCTTTTTCTGCCCCCCCTCTTGCCCCTACCTGGTGCTGCCTCACCTCGCCTCATTGGTGGTGCACCCCTGAGTGGAGAGGATGCCTGGAATTGGGTTCCTACCAATCACATCAACACCCTTTAAAATAATCCTTTATGTAATTGTGTAATGTATTTCTTTTCCCTTTATTGGGCTGTGGTCACATGACCAGGGGCGGAGTGGCCATAGACCTTACAGGGAAATTTCCCGGTGGGCTGATGCCCAGGGGGCCGCCTTGGCTCTCACTCTTGGTCGGCCAGTGGTAGTTTTTGGGGATGTATTTTGCGCTGCTGGCAGTATTTTGTGTTTGACTGTGGTATTTGGCTCTGTTGGGGTGGTATAATGTGCCATAATATGGTATTGCTGGCCCTGCCTTCCATCAATTTGGACCCGACTACAAAATGCGGCCACTTTTAGTATTTTTTCCAGGGCCACTTTAAGTTGCCAATCCGCCCCTGCACATGACCATGTCCATGCAACTCTTTCTTATTTCCTGTGACGTTATGTCCATGGGCGGGGCAGTGATAGGGGAGTTTCTATGTAACTACCTGGGTGGGAGGAGCTATAAACTAGCTGGGCGTTGTTAGGAGCGGTTACACGGTGGTGCCTATGTAACCAGCTGGGTGGGAGGAGCTATAAACTAGCTGGGCATTGTTAGAGGCAGTGATTGGGGAGTGCCTATTTAATCAGCTGGGTGGGAGGAGCTATAAACTAGTGGGGCGTTGTTAGGGGCAGTGATAGGGGAGTGTCTATACGATTAGCTGAGTGGGAGGAGTTATAAACTAGCTGAGCGTTGTTAGGGGCGGTGCTGGAGCTGTGGTAGAGGAAGGAGAAGTGCATCATGGGTTTGGTTGGATACAGGAACTGGAAGTCCTACATACAGTATGGAAACAAAACACAGGGATTGGTTTATATGATGAAAACGGGACAGGAGAGTCTAAAATGTGAAAAAAAGCATGGGGAAGATGTACATGAGATAAGCAACTACATGAGCATCAGGGGTGTAGCTATAAGGGTATCAGGGGAACCGATTGCTTTTGGGGCCCAACCTCAAGAAGGGGTTCCTCCAAGAGGAGAACTAAAATATTTTATTGTCAGGGTCCACTCAACAGTATTGCACAATTACATTATATCCAGTAACAGTATATACAGTGAAATGACATACAGTATATACGTGTAGGAAACAGACAAGGAGGCTGCCAGGCCTGGTCTCAGAGAGCTATCTTGACTAGCAACAGGAGTGAGGGTTGTAGGGGGCACTAAGAAGTTGCTGGGGGGCAGGCCCAGACATTTCTAGCTATGCCACTGATGAGCATATCTGTTAAAAACCATAGTAACCCTGGAAAATCCCTTTAAGGACAGGTCATCGATATTACAGTCCTGGAAAACTCTTTTATTCTAATGACATCTGTCAAATAAATGTAACTTATTTGGCCCCATGTAGAAGGTAGGTCTTGGACTTCCATAACTTGCTATTAAACACAGCAGCGCTCTTATATGCAAGAGGTCCTGGAAGTCTTGGCAGTCTGTCTGGCTCTCTCCAGGGGGTTGTCAGTCAGAAAACAAGTTCTGCCACTTAAAGATGCACTTGGCATGAAGACAAATTGCTGTGACATAATAGACCATTCTAATCAGATTTTGCCATGCTGTAAATGAAATAACTTATGGTCTTCCATGATAACGTGTCTGGGCATTGTCAGCGGTGGGAACTTTCAGGAGATAAAAACTCAATCAAAAAGCAGATCCGTCCATCAGAACGTGTGTGGCATTTAATAGTCAGGATCTGAGGTCAACGTCGTGGTTAAGACAGCTTTCCAGTTACATAGTTACATAGTTACATAGTTAATACAGTTGAAAAAAGACACATGTCCATCAAGTTCAACCAAGGGAGGGGGTAGGAGTGATAAAGGGGAGGGGGACTGGTAACCTTAAGACATGACTCTACATTTCTTAATATGTGGTGACCTTCTTTTTCTCTAAGAATTTATCTAAGCCTGTTTTGAAGCCCTCAGCTGTCTTTGCTGTGACCAGCTCCTGCGGTAGACTGTTCCACAGATTCACAGTTCTTATAGTAAAGAAGGCTTGTCGCCCCTGGAGTCTGAACCTTTGCTTCTCCAGGCGGAGGCAGTGCCCCCTTGTCTTTTGAGGGGATTTTACCTGGAACAGTTTTTCACCATATTTTTTGTATGGGCCATTTACATACTTATACAGGTTGATCATGTCCCCCCTTATACGTCTCTTCTCAAGACTAAACAAGTTTAACTCCTTCAATCTTTCTTCATAGCTCAGATGCTCTATGCCCCTTATCAGTTTAGTTGCCCGTCTCTGCACCCTTTCCAGCTCCAGGACATCCTTCCTATAAACCGGAGCCCAGAACTGAACAGCATATTCCAGATGAGGCCGTACTAATGCTTTATACAGTGGTAATATGACATCCCTGTCCCGCGAGTCCATGCCTCTTTTAATACATGACAATATCCTGCTGGCCTTAGAAGCAGCCGATTGACATTGCATGCTATTCTGCAGTCTATGGTCTACAAGGACACCCAGATCCTTCTCTACAAGTGACTCTCCCAGTGTTACTCCCCCTAGGACATAGGAGGCATGCAAGTTGTTAGTACCCAGATGCATAACTTTACATTTATCCACATTGAACCTCATCTGCCAAGAGGATGCCCAAAAACTCAGTGTGTCCAAGTCAGCTTGTAACTTCTGCACATCTTCCATAGACTGGACTCTACTACAAAGCTTAGTGTCATCTGCAAAAATTGAAACAGTGCTGTTAATTCCTCCCTCTATATCATTAATAAATAAATTAAATAAAAGTGGACCCAGCACTGAGCCTTGGGGTACACCACTTATAACTGGGGACCATTCAGAGTAGGAATCATTCACCACCACTCGCTGAGTACGCTCCTTCAGCCAGTTCTCAATCCAGTTACAGAGTAGATTTTCTAATCCAACCGACCTTAATTTACCCATCAGTCGTCTATGAGGGACCGTGTCAAACGCTTTTGCAAAGTCCAAATACACAATATCCACAGCCGCCCCTCTATCCAGACTTCTACTCACTTCTTCATAAAAACCAATCAGGTTAGTCTGACAGCTTCTGTCCTTAGTAAAACCATGCTGGTTATCACTTATAATACTATTATCTAAAACATATTCCTGTATATAGTCCCTTATTAGACCCTCAAAAAGTTTCCCCACAATGGACATTAAGCTCACCGGTCTGTAATTCCCAGTTGTAGGGTAATATAACTTAAAGGCTATGGACACCATTATGGAATATTTTTTTTTTATTGCAATCTAAGTATTTTTGGGGAACAAAAATTCTTGTGATAGTTTTTTGTTAAAAGTGTTTTTTTACTCTGCAGCCTGCATGTTGTTATATACATTGCATGCTGCTCTGCCCTGTTCAGTGCTAATGGTTTCAGATGAGGTCTCAGCAAACAGCATTTATTAAGTAGAGGAAGTAAATATAAGGCACTTACTAATGTATTGCTATTATCCATTTTGCCTCCTTTGCTGGCTGGATTCATTTTTCCATCACATTGCAAGATAACAGGCCGAACTGGATGGACAGGTGTCTTTTTTCAGCCTTATAAACTATGTTACTATGGTACTATTATACACTGCTCGTTTCCATGGTTACGACCACCCTGCAATTCATCAGTGGTGGTCATGCTTGCACATTATAGGAAAAAGCACTAGCTTATCCGCACTCCTACGGTCCTGGACACCAAATAAGTCAGCACTTTTTCCTATAGTGTGCAAGCACGACCACCACTGATGAATTGCAGGGTGGTCGTAACCATGGAAACAATCTGTGTATAATGTAATAGAAAAATGAATCCAGCCAGCAAAGGAGGCAATATGGACAATTACAATACATTAGTAAGTGTCTTGTATTAACTTCTTTTACATAATAAATGCTAGTTGCTGAAGTGAGACAATCCTTTTAAGCTGAATTCCTATCAAACTGATCAGGATTCAGCTTAAAGCGTTATTTTGACATTTATAGTATTTCTGCAGGTGTGGGTCCCTTCTCTCTCTGATCACTTCCAATGGAGGCCAAGTAAGCAATTTTTGGAACTTCCATAGAAGTGAATAGATGCATGCCAAACTCGTTTTTCACTGCAGCCATGAGACGGGGGACTCCCATTCATGAGATGAGGTGAGAAGTCAGAAATTTATGGCATACCATGTGGATATGCCATTAAAGGGGTTGTCTGCTTTTTTTTATATTGATGTCTAGTGATGAGCAAAGTATTCAAAAATTCGATTTGGCTGCTTCGCCGAATTTTATTAAAAAATTTGCTTTGTGACGAATTACTTCATACCAAAGCGGATTTCTTTGTAAGTAGTAAGTGCAATGACAGGGAGCGGCAATTGATATCTGACATTGATATTACAGTGTAAAATAAAAAATAAAATAATAAAAAATTTTAAAAAAACCTACTTACCTCATCCATTTGTTTGTGAAGAGCCGGCTGCCACCATCTCGACTGAAGATCTAGCGTGAAATTTCATGTGCAATTACATCTCGCCTTCCCATTCACTTCAATGGGATGGCTCCTTCCGATTTACATGAATAGGGAAGAGCCGTACTGAGATGTAATTAGCCGTACTGAGATGTAATTAGCCATACTGAGATGTAATCAGCACTGCGGGTGCGACGGCAAGCAGATAAAGATTGAAGAGCGCGGCTTTCTCTTCAAACATCCAATCGGTGGGGGTGCTGATCTGATATTGTTGATTTATTCTGAGGGTAGGTCATCAATATACCGTAAATAAAGTGAACAACCCCTTTAATTTCTGAGATGGGAATACCCCTTTAAATGAGTGTTTCTGAGTGGCTGGTCAGATTTCTGGAAAGATAAACTCTGACCTTCACACAGCACTGGAAGGCTGACAGTATGACTGCGATGTGTACATTGTGCAGGGACCGGGTCTAATATTTGTACTGCAACTCAGGAACAAGAATAATCCAAGGACAAAGTATTGTACGAAAAGCAAATATAACATTGGCACTTCTGTAGTCAGGAGGAGAAATTGACTTATTGGATTCATTCCTTGCAGCTTTCAAGATCTCTGCTTGCAGTCATTCAATGAGAATCTTTGTTGTTTACTTCCAGGGGATGAAAATATGCCCTGGTCACGAGAAGTTGCTTGGTCCATTACATTTAGGCCACATGCACACAGTGCGTATTATGTGCGGATAGTCCACATTCCTTTTCATGCAGAAAATCAGCAGCGTAATACAGTAGCATCTAAGTAGATGACATTTTTAAAATCTCATCTACACGGTGTGGATTTTGAAATCTGCAGCATGTCAATTGTTCGTGTGGATTTTCAGTGCAGATTTCAACATTTGCAATGCAAGGGGTAAGATGTGGGACATCAACATATTAGGATTTTGGTGTGGAAAAAAACTGTTGGAAAATCGACATAAACTAAACTTTTGTGTGCATGTACCCTTAGGAACACAAGCTGAGCCTGCGTTGGGTGTCAGCTGTATAATATAGCAGACACCGGCCGTAATGACTGCGATCGGAGATAACTCCAATCCTGGTCATTTAACTTCTCGGATGCTATGGTCAATAGCGACTGGGGCAACTGAGTGGTCAGACAGAGGGAGGGGGCGTCCTCTGATCGAGGAACCCCCCAGAAAAATTGTGGGGGCTTCAATCGGTTGCTATGACAGACTGGGGTCTTGTGACGTCTCCCAGTCCTGTCATAGTAATCTGCCTGACAAGCCTTGCCAGTGGCAGGGCTTTACAGGTGGTTTATGAAACATAATATTTTATTGCAGTCCACGGTACAAGCGATCAGAAGATTGTATGTTCAAATATCCTAGGACAGAAAATTACAGTAAAAAAAAAATTAAAAACACACAAAAATCATATAAATTCAAATCACCCTCTTTCCCAATTTTGCATATAAAATGAAATAAACAATTAAATAAAATAAACATAAATTGGTATTGCCTTGTCTAAAAAAGTCCAAATTATTAAAATATAGTAATATTTTTCCTTCTGTGGTGAGTTCCATAAAAATTTTCCAGTGTTTGGTCACCTTCTCCCCCCTAAAAAAAATTTAATAAAAAGTGATCAAAAACTACAGCTCGCTCTGCAAAAAATCAAGCCCTCACATAGCTCTGTAGGCAGAAATATTAAAAGGTTATGGGTGTCAGAATGGGATGATGCAAAGAAAAGTTTTATTTTTTCAAGAGTTTTTTTTTTTTTATAGTAAGAGATTTTCCCCCTTTTTCCAATACAAGATATAGTAAATGAAACGGCCCCATTAAAAAGTCCTTGTAATGTGGCTGAGAACGGAAAAATAAAAAAAGTTATGGCTCTTGGAAGGCAGTGGAGGTACAAATGAAAATTAAATAACAAAAATTGGTCCTTAATGAAGAATTGGGTATCTTTTCATTATAAAGCGAGTAGCGGGTTTACTCCTGTAGTGAATGTGAGGCCCTGCCCTCCTATAGTCAGTATATCTATATATATTCTCGCTGATACGTGGGAAAGACGGTTTTCCGAAGGCTGCATCTATAACGTAATCTCCACCATTGTTGAAAGATACAAGTAGCTACTGAGAAACTCTTGAGTGTTTGAACTTGCTTAGTGCTCCGCTCTCCAGAGAGAGACCTTGACTTGTGGCTGTCCCCATGCATCTGTATTGGAGCCCCCCAACATCTAAGACACTTAAATGTTTATCAATGTAAGGCTGAGTTTCGGGCCCCCAGAAGGCCTTTGTGAGCGTGAGCAGCCTGTCTGTGTGTCAGAGCGGTTTATGGCCTGTGAAACACGCTGGATACATTGTTTCCGAGCTGAATTGCAGCCGATTAATTAGCTCTGAATCACATTACAAAGTGATTGTTCTGGAGATGGACGGGATGATTAATGGAACCCGGCTCTTTAAGACAAGAGGCGCTCCCCTCACATGGGGTCAGTGTATTATTCTGCGTCCTCTTCTGTGTGTTCTTTCAATGTTCTGCCTGCTTTCAGACTTCATCGGTTTTTGAGTCGTTTTCGTCAGATCTGACCTTTGAGGAAGAAAAAAAGGAACCAGCTGGAGTCTCATGGTACAAAGAGGAACAAGCAACTGGTGCTCTACCAGCCACACACACATAAGAGCCTCTTTTTTCCAGAATGAGATCGGTGTCCTGGTTCTTGGCATTATTAGGAAAGTTTTAATATTTTTGTTTTTTTATTATTTGGTTGGAAAATGCATGTGGGTCACAGACGATCGACTAGTTAGCAGATGGCAGGCAATGTTGGGTTTTCAGCTACACTAGGCATAGACATTGACAGACAGACAGACAGACCGACTCCCAGCTGTGTGGTGGACTTGTCTTCTCTGCCCCCTTCTATTTTAGGAGACCCCTTGAAATTCCGGGAGAGTTGGCAATCAAATCCTCTGCTCCTCCGGGCCGCAGCATATGCAGTACTATATATTCCTTACGCATTCATCACTTTCATGGTCAATACAATTTTATGCAGATAGAACGTATGACTTCAGGGATGATGACCCTCAAAAATACAAAAAAACAGACCAAAGCAAAGCAAAAAACACTTTGTAATGAATTTTATAATTTATTTCAAAGTAGCACGAGACCAGTAAGGTGACGGTGGCCAGAATGCTGTATATGGCATGTAAATTAATTGGTCAGCACTGGCTAGATGAGTGTAGTCCCAGTAGTTACTTAAAGGGGTTGCGTCCTATGGATAGGTCATCAATATCAAAACAGCCCATCAGCTGTATGAAGAGACGGCACGCGCTGAACAGGAAGAGAGATGGGAGACGGCATGTGCGCACTGACGTTTTCTCATACAGCTGATCGGCGGAGGTTCCGGCTGTCGGACCCCCCACCAATCTGATATTGATGACCTATCCAGAGGACACAACCCCTTTAAATAACCAGTTAATCTGATATTGACGAGAGGACAGGTCATCAGCCCAACAACCCCTTAAACTTTGAGCGAGGGGTTTATAGGAAGTGGGGAGCCCTAGCTAAATTTGAGAAACTTTGGGATCCTTGGATCGACGCCTCTGGATTGGCGTCCCAGGAACTTCAAAGATATTGCCTGGGCCTGATGTGATTGGTATTGCCGATAGCACTTTGTACTTTTAACAAGGATGAGCTTGTGGTTGGAGGTCCTCCAAATGGCTCTGTGTCTACATTCCTTTTGCTTGGTGGAGGCGAGCTGAGCCCGGCACCCACTGAAACCATTATGGTTATTTTCCTGTGTACTGGAGGGGAGGTGCAGGTGGGAGGTGCATTTGCACTTATTATCGCTGTGGTGGCGATGTTGCAATACGGGACTGTGGCGGATGGAGAGCATCTTTTGGACATTGTGAGGGGGGGAGGGTTCTGTTATGTTAATTTATCAGACTTTTAATAAATGGACTTACTGCATTTTTTGCCCCGTAAGACGCAGTTTTATTCCCCCAAAAGTTGGGGGAAAATGCCCCTGCGTCTTATGAGGCAAATACTAATGAGTGCTTCCATTTTGGAAGTGCTCATTAGTATCGGAGGACCAGGAAGTGGTGAATGCTCTGTACTCACCGCTTCCTGTTCCTTTGCCGTTGGCTGTGCAGTGCTGTGCACAGTATGAGGGTGCTCTGTGACTACGAGCTGTGCGCGTCAGGTCATAGCACAGCCGTGGCAGGAAAAAGAAGAGAGCGTGCTGGCGGTGAGGAGCAGTGGCACACGGAGCAGGAGAGGTAAGTGTTTGTTTTTTTTTTTTAAATTTGCTCTGTGGCGTGGGTGCTCATAAATAGCATGGGGGCTCATAATGGTATAGGGGCTGATAAATCGCCTGGGGGGCTGATCTCAGGTCTTATTGGGGATATTATTAACATTGGGGGTCTCATCTGAGGTCTTATTGGGGGTCTTATTAATACTTTGGTCTCACCTGAGGTCTTATTGGGGGTCTTATTAACATTGGGGTCTCATCTGTGGTCCTATTGGGGGTCTTATTAACACTGGGGTCTCACCTGAGGTCTTATTGGGGGTCTTATTAACACTGGAGTCTCACCTGAGGTCTTATTGGGGGTCTTATTAACATTGGGGTCTCATCTGAGGTCTTATTGGGGGTCTTATTAACATTGGAGATCTCATAGGAGGTCTTATTGGGGGTCTTAACATTGGGGGTCTCTTCAGAGGTCTTATTGGGGGTCTTATTAACATTGGGGGTCTCATCTGAGGTCTGATTGGGGCTGTGAGCTGATGTCTGATTAACATCGGGGATCTGATTGGTGGTCTCAAATATTTTTTTCTTATTGTACTCCTCTAAAAACTAGGTGCGTCTTATGGGTCGATGTGTCTTATAGGGTGAAAAATACAGTACAGGTAAAAAAAACTTCAAAGGAACACAATAAAATGTGAACCAAAGAGCAAAAAAGGAAAAAATAGCAAAAACATTAAAAAAAAAGACTGCGTCAACAAGCCTAAATCCAAATGTTGTGGCTGTATTTAAGTAGTATGGCAATCTGCATCATTATCCCAAACCCCCACGTTGTGGCTCCTGGATTCCCCTTAAATTTCTGATGCCCCTGCATAGAAAACCAGCCCGTATAGCGCCATATATAATAAAACATCATCAATGGCTTTTCATGAGACAGGGACATTGTCTCGCTGTCTTATACCTCCACAAATTACACTTATTACAGTCTATTGTAACTCATTTGTACTAAACTATTACTTTGATAGAAATGACAAATTCGTAATTTCCCGTCCATTAAACCTAATTAGATATTTTGGCTTTAAATGAAAAGATGACTAATAAGACGAATTACGAAGTTCAAAAGACGGATGGACAGAAGTGAATTATCTGCAGAGGAAAGTGATTTACAGCTGGACAGAGTCCAACAGGTTTAAAGACTCCACTAATAGAAGGGAGCAAAATGGGGACAACTTGATAAGAAAAAATTTCCTTGTGGCTTACATTTTTTAAAATATTATTTCAAACAATGTAATTTATAGTTTTATTTCTTTCAAAAACTTAAATTCATCATCCAATGTCCACTGGAATAACGTCATCGTGGAGTAGCCATTAAAGAAGAATTGGAGACAAATTTTGCCCATATTTTTACCTAAATTTTTGGCAGATTTTTAGGGCTTTGAGGTCCCAGAAACCTTTTTATGAATCCATTTTAGGGGTCAGAGCTCGGTTTAATTTGACAGATCCACTGATAATAGGTATAGGATACATTAAAGCGGTTCTTCGGAAATTAAGTAGATGAAAATACTTAAATATTACTTTATGATAAATATATTCCCGAATACCTTTGTTTAGTTATAATGGCTTGTTCTGTCTGGGGAACAATCATCGGGAGAAATAAACACTGAGCTAAAGAGCTGCCTCATCCTCCTCTCCGACTTGTTAGGGATTATGGTCCTAAATACAGCTGATAAGATCTTCAGCTGAATCTCTGTAGGAATGGAGTTCATGAGGAGACATGAAGTACAGTGAAGACAGACAGGACAGACTGTGGTAATGGAGGCTGCATACAAGAGCTGCTGCTCATCAGCCACATCCCCACCTCCTCTCTGTACTTCATATCTCCTCATGAACTCCATTCATACAGAGATTTATTTGAAGAGCTTATAATTTTTATTCAGGATTATAATCCCTGACAAGCAGAGCAGAGAGGAGGATGAGGCAGCTCTTTACCTCAGTGTTGTGAAGTAACTTCTCCTGCTGTGTGATTAGGACAGGTTCTGTGTGCACTAATAGAACGGTGGGCATTTTATTTCTCCTAATGATTGCTCCCCAGACAAAACGAGCCATTATAACTAATGAAAGGTATTTGGGAATATATTTATAATAAAGTAATATTTAAGTGTTTTCATTTTCTTAATTCCTGGAGAACCCCTTTAAGCAGCTAGTGAAGAGTCGCATATTGAAGTTGATGTGTTGGAAGCAGAAAAAATGGGCAAACGTGAGGATCTGGAGAACTGAGACAATGAGTAAATAGTGATGATGGGAAAACTGGGCCAGAGCATCCCCAAAATGGCAGGTCTTGTATGGTGTTCTTTGTATATAGGGTTAGTACCTACTTTATAAGAGTGGATCAAGAGAGGACAACCAGTGAACTGGCAACAGGGTCACCAACTCATTGAAGTGCATATTGAGTGAAGACTATCCTGTGCGACCCTTCTCACAGATCTACTATAGTCCAAGCTTCTGAAAACAGTTACTGCTGGTTATCATGGAGAGGTGTCAGAGTGTATGAGGCGTGATGGTAGCGTCCTGAGTATAGGGCTCCATGGCTGATTGGTATGTATGCTGTAAGCTCCCCCTGGAATTTAGATAGATAGATAGTAGGGTTGAGCGAATCAAACCCGACCAAATGAAACTGGATCCGAATTTGAGGGAAAATTCACTTCACCACAAAGTCCAATTTCGTCATGGTAGTGAATCGATTTTCCCTCAATGGCAGTAAAAGCCTCAAACCTCATCTGTTTGAGTGTGAAGAGCCTGCCGCCTCCATCTTGATTGAAGATCTCACACAAAATCCTGTGAGCCGTGACGTATGACGTCACCATTCCGGCCAACATGATGACATCATCACGGGCCACGCAAGATTTTGCACAAGATTTTCAGTCAAGATGGGGGCATCCGGCTCTTCCTGATCAAATGGATGAGGAAAGTATGATTTGAGATAGAAAGATATATATATATATATAATAGATACTGTAGATAGATAGATAGATAGATAGATAGATAGATAGTCAGTTGGATGGGCTATCTTAGATATTTTGGACGGACTTGTCTTCCCACACCGCCATTGTTAGTCGTCCTGGCACAGAGGAACACAATTATGTAACAGTTTTAAAAACTTTCTTTCTTGCTCACATTTACATGTTAGATCCTACGGGATTCTTCTAGTGTACAACAAGCTTGTTCTGGGGGAAATGTCCACAGATAATAGATCTATTGTGTTTCCAGCACAATGGAAATGTCACTGTATAAAACTAAGTAGCCGGACTATGACTTAACCAACTGGTTACCGGCCAGGTCTGCACTGGCACTAATAGCACCCGCTCTGCACTGCAGCTTTGAAGGGAACATGTCATCAGATAATAACCTATTGTTTAAATCACATTTATATGTTTAAAGGGGTTTTGTTACTTCAGCAAATAGCATTAGAAAGTTAATTCAAGACACTTACTAATGTATTACGATTCTCCATATTGCCTCCTTTGCTGGCTAGATTCATTTTTCCATTACATTATACACTGCTCGTTTCCATGGTTATGACCACCCCGCAATCAATCAGAGGTGGTCGTGTTTGCACACTATAGGCAAAAAGAGTCTGCCTCTCTGGTGGTCGGGACCGTAGGAGCGCCCATAGGCACACACGCACAGTAGCTTCTGTCCCGGCCACATCGTATCTGCGCTGCAGTGATGGTCATAACCCCTGAAAACGAGCAGTATATAATGTGATGGAAAAATGAATCCAGCCAGCAAAGGAGGCAATATGGACAATCACAATACATTAGTAAGTGGCTTGTATTAACTTTCTCTACATGATAAATGCCATTTGCTGACATGAGACAACCCTTCAAATAATCCTGCCATTCAGCTTCCAGATAATACCCCATATAATGCCAAAAAGATAACTCCTTGACTAGCACTATTTGTTACTCACCTCTCCTGGAAGTAGGACTAAGCTGTGCCCGAACAGGCAGCACTACAGGACAGCCATGGGGCCTCTGTTAAGCCCCAGACTACCAGCATCAGATATTCAGCTCTGGTGATCACCGTCCCAGGTTTGATTGGGAAGTGATAGAGATCGTCCCCTCCCTCTTCAGGGCTGGAGAGGTTGAGCTATCGGGGGTCGTTTTTTTTTTCTGATCCTGGGCGGTGTGTTCATTTTTTCTGGACTGTTCCTTTAAATTACACCTCTGCTCCAGGCCTCCTTAAAAGGTTAATGTCATGTTTCTCTTCTGTACACAGACTGTGAAACACAATCCAACCGGTAACGTCACCGATCCGGACAGCACAGAGAATGACATCACAATCAGCAACACAACGGTGAGGAGCACTTCCAGCTGAAATATATTGTCATCCGTTCTACTCATCTCATTAGTCCTTTCTTAAAGGGGAGGTCCAGGTTGCATTTAAAGAAGAACTCCCGCAAAAATTTTTATTCCATGTCCTGCTAGAAATGTACATGATGTAATCTGTAGTGAATGTCATTTTCTTACCAGTGTCTGTATTTTTGACTTATATAATCCTGAAGTTTCTTATCTGTGTCACGTGACTAGGAATTAGACCCACCAACTGACACAGAGACTTATGTGTGGACAGGAAGTCTAATTCTCTATGCATTCCTATGGGAGCCTCACTTTCAGTCTCATAGGAATGAATAGAGAAGTGACTGGCTTCCTGTCCTGGGTCAGTTGGAGGTCAGGAAGTTGGTCACATGACCCAGCTACAATAAGAGAGGTTATTACTCACAATTACATTCTCTGATAAGAAAATGACATTCACTACAGATTATATCATGTACCTTTCTAACAGGTCAGAGAATACAAATTTTTGCGGGAGTTCTTCTTTAAGGTACATGAAAATCATTGCCATAATCTAGATACTGGATATCCTAAATTACTATGAATACTGTGTTGTGATTGGTTGCTGGAGTTTTCTTTTAGACAGATTTCCTGGAAGTTTACAGAAATTGCAACCAATCAGATTCCACCTTTCCTTTGTCAGCGCTCCTTTGGAAAATGAAAGGTAGAATCTGATTGGTTGCAATGGGCGACTAAGCCAGTTCTACTTCTGATAAATCTTCTCCTTGCATTAGGTTAAACCTATACAACAAAGGGGCAGGCTTAAGATGGTGAGATTACAGCAAGAAAAAGCTTTTCCTGTCTTGGAATTTACAAGAACAGGGACAGAGAACAGGATTTGAGCCGTGTACGAGCATAGTCCTAGAAAGTCCACCAGGCTGAGGAGTATGGAACTACACGTACCACAAACCATGGTATGGCGGATCTTATAAGGACATCGTGCAGCTTACAAATTCTTAAGGAGCTGAAACCGGACGAAAAATCAAACGCCATGACTGAGGAGGAATTTGGTGACAGTCCGGTGTCCAGCGATGAGGCTACTGGTCACCTCAGTGAGAAGGTCAATCTCTACAACGTTAGAATCTGGGGCTCAGAAAACCAACAAGCCCTTATCGAGCAGATGAGGGACTCACCTGAAGTATACGTGTTCTGTGCAACGGTCCCTGCTTTTTTGCCGAGGATTCGGTCACTGGTCTCTCCTACCTGGAAATGTGACAGGAATGGCTTATGTCACAGACAGAGGAAGATCTGCCAAATCAGGATGGTGTCCTCCTCACTGCCAATTGGACGTTCGCTGATACCTGAATAGACTCTAAAGGAATGCTGGATTGGCCACGCTGGAATAAACAGTTCACCAATGTGGTGCTGGCCCTGCGACTTCTTGTATCTGCCCCCCACCTCCCAATCCAGGATCTGAATGACCTGAGATGACGCATCACTGAAAAAGTGGAGTCCATATCCAAAGATATGCAGGGACAAGTCTGGACAGAGCTGGACTACGGCCTAGACATCCGCTGTGTCCGCTGAGACATCCGAGCTCACACCCAACATCTGTAGATGGATAGTGTGTCTGATAAAATTGTGTTATCGTCTCTCAGTTATAAATACCAAGGCTAGAATTTTGCACCATTCTTTTTCAATCACCCCGTATAGACGAGTATTAAAGTGCATCTGTCAGCAGTTTTGTACCTATGACACTGGCTGACCTGTTAGGCCTTGGTCACACGTCAGTTATTTGATCAGTTATTTCCATCAGTTATTGTGAGCCAAAGCCAGGAGTGGAGGCTACACAGAGGTAAGATATAATGAAAAGATCTGCACCTGTTCTGTGTTTTTGACCTGCATCTGGTTTTGGCTCACAGTAACTGATGGAAATAACTGATCAAATAACTGACGTATGAACAAGGCCTTACATGTGCACTTAGCAGCTGAAGACATCTGTGATGGTCCCATGATCATAAGTGCCTGCATTGCTGAGAAAAATTATGTTTTAATATATGCAAATGAGCCTCTAGGAGCCCTCATTGCTCCTAGAGGCTCATTTGCATATAGTAAAACCTCATTTTTCTCAGCAGTGTGGGCATATATGAACATGGGACCAACACAGATGTCTTCAGCTGCTAAGTGCACATATAACAGGTCAGCCAGTGTCATAGAGACAGAACTGCTGACAGATGCCCTTTAAATGTATAGGAATTTTAAGAGTATGAGAAATGAATAAAACCCATTGCTTTTTTTTTCTTATTGTGTTCACCGTTAAAATTAATAGAGGGGCATAATAACCAGAGTAATACTTTTTTTTTTCCTTTGATAATTTAGGCTATAACAATACATCTGCATATACAAAGCTCATGTACAATCTAACAGCTCAGACAGCCCTGCAAGTAATACTGGAGGATGGGTGTGCCCCTCAACGGGGAGAGGTCCAGAATCCCCCCACAGCAGCAGATAATTAAAGCCAAAGAAGATGCGTCTACTTCTACTGGAGTGCTGGCTCCATCTTCTGTGCGGGATTCTGGACCCGTCGAGGGGCACACCCATCCTCCAGTATTACTCGCAGTGCTGTCAGAGCTGCTGGACTGTACAGGGCACATGTAAGGTATGGCCTAACAGACACTATAAGGGCTTATTCACACCTCCGTTTTTTGTATTTGGAGAAAACTACAAATTTATTTATTTTTTTAAATCATAAACTTTTCTATGTAATGGATCAGTGAAAAACGGACCAAAAATGGATGTCATGGAACATTCTGTCCATAAAGCGGGCCAAGGGCGGCCTGCTTCTGTGTTTCTCCTGTGGACCAGCGGTCTGCAGCAAATCGTGAACACTGAACACTGACGTGTGAATCAGCCCTTACTAGATAATAGGACCGGGGTTATCACTATTAGATACACACATGCACATGTTGCCCGGCGGTGGCCGTATTGCGTATCAGGGATGTGGACCCATTCACTTGAATGCGTCCGCAATCCGGGGGATGCGGTGCGGAACGAAGGCACGGATCGGAAGCCACGGAAGCACTGCGGAGTGATTCCGTGGGTCTTCTGTCTGTGCGTCTGCACCGGAAAATAGTAGTGCATACACTACTTTTATGCGGTGCAGACAGTCGGATGCGGATCGCAGACCCCATGGGAATGGGTCGGTGACCGCATGCGGAGGCCCCACGGTCGGTGTCCGTGCATTGCGGACCGCAATTTGCGACTGAGCCCTTACCTGGTCATTAGAGCCACATGCCAGTACGATCATCACAAATATAATATGGGTAAAGGACATACCCAATTGACAAAGGGAATAACACCCCAACGCCCCATCGTCAATTTAGTCATACCATTTCCAGGAGGAAGAAGAGAGGAACAACATAATACAGAATTTTGAGAAAAAAAAAAAAAGAGACTGGGACACGAGTGACACTTTGGTGAGAGCCCCCCACCAATCAGCAATCAGCTCTGCATACCGGCTGGTTAACCCTTTCATGAGTGTCTTATGGTTCATATGGTTTCAAGCATCACTACTCATTTGGATCCTAAAAATGTTGGTGCATTTGCAATACCGCCCCCGGTGCCTGTGCATGTGTGGTGTTTGTGGACGAAAGCAGCCATGTTTTTCTAGTCCAGGTCGACTGCTTTAAACGCCATTCTGGACATCGGTAATCAGCCGGAGGAAGGTAGAGACTAACTAGAAATATGGGAGATCTCTCGCCAGTAACAGACAATATAGATCATTTCTCTACCGTGTAGAATATGACAGTCGTTTTCACAAAGTTACAATCTAAATACTACCGCAACATGAAATAGCTGTAGTTGTGTTGCAGTACGGACAGCGTGACGTCTCCGAAATAACGCAGGAGACACAACGAACAGAGAGACACCTAGTGGTCAGCAGCACACATAGCAATGGAGGACAGACGGGACAGTCAGTACAGAGGAGATCACTGGGGGCAATCACGACAAATCCCAGTGTAGACAAACCAAAGATAATTTATTCATATAATATAAGGGCAGGACAGACAAACGGAATAGACAGAGGACAAACACTGGAAGACGTCTTCATCTTGGTCTCCATTTAATGTCTTTTACACCTTGGAACTGCCTTTTCAAGGAGTTGCTGTCTGCCCAATCCGCATTTAAGTACGAAATATCCTCGTCCTCCTCAAGTTTCTGCAATAAATAAAGCGTCGTCTTATATTACACGCTATCCACAGCCAATTCTACATAGGTGTCTGGTGTGAAATCGGAAAGGAGGGCTGAAGATAACGCAATACACTTTCTTAACAATGGCTCCTGATCTAGAAGATGCTTAAAGGGGTTGTCTCACATCAGCAAATAGCATTTATCACGTAGAGAAAGTTAATACAAGCCACTTACTAATGTATTGTTATTATCCATATTGCTTCCTTTGCTGGCTGGGTTCGTTTTTCCATCACATTATACACAACTCGTTTCCATGGTTACAGACCACCCTGCAATCCATCAGCGGGTGCAATCCACCCTATAGAAAGAGAGGCAGCACCTTTTCCTATATCATGAAAGCACGACCAGCACTGATGGATTGTAGGGTGGTCGTAACCCCTGGAAACAAGCAGTGTATAATGTGATGGAAAAATGAATCCAGCCAGCAAAGGAGGCAATATGGACAATCACAATACATTAGTAAGTGCCTTGAATTAACTTTCTCTACATGATAAATGCCATTTGCTGACATGAGACAACCCCTTTAAGTAAGAGTCTTAAACTCCGTCAATTTCTGCTTAAAGAGGAGCTGCCCCCTCTCCTGACATGTCTGTATTAGTAACCACTTCAATTCTCCATGTAATAATTCTGGAACATCTATTCTTATGTCTCTATGTTGTGCCATTCCTCTGTTATTTCTACTAGAAGTCATGAATGAATTGTCAGCAGCTTGCAGAGGTACAGGTGGTGTTACCAGTTGGGGGTGTGTCCCTGTACAGTCTTACACCAGCAGTATTGATTGGACAGAGTCTGACACACCTGCTACTGGTATCACCCAACAGTACCTTTACTGCAGACTGCTGGCAACTTATTTTTTAACTTCTAGCAGGAATAATACAGGAATGGCACAACATAGAAATATACTCTAAGTACAGATGCTCCAGAATTGTTATTACACCTGGAATGCAGGTAGTTACTAAAACTGACAAGGCAGCAGAGAGGTGAGAAAACCTCTCTAAAGGATTGTCCGGCCTAGGAGCTAACAACCTGTGTGCTACATGCTACTGCCCTGTTCCCGGCCACTGCCGGTCCCCACAGGGGGGCACTGCTGATCTACCGTTCATCTAGATGTGACTGCTAAGGCCTGCGCGAGGCTGGAGAGGTCATGGGACAAGGCCTCTTCCTGATGGAAGCGGACGAGGACGGGGTAGTGGCACCTGCACAGTGGAGCTGCGGACAGGTGACTTATTTGTGCTTTTTTTTTTTTAACGGGGCAAATATTAGGCTCATAAACCTTTATGTAAGCTCCCTTTTAGAAGCGGGCGAGGAACGAACACCCAGCAATTAATAAAATCCTGTAAATGGCAACTGCAGCACAGAGTATTTCTGGAGACAAGCGTGCTGATCTTGTGGCAGGCAGAGACTGTGATTAGGTGAGGCCCATGGCTGCACGTGGAAGGGGTATCCAAAAATCAACGTGGAAATATGAGCGTGACGTGGATTTTACCCCAGAATTTACTCGCTTAGAGTGAAGTCTGCAGAAAATCCAAATGTAGGAAAGAACTGTAACAAGCTGATATGAATGGAAGAGAGAGGGGAGAAATGTAGCATTGAGTGAACTTGCGATTTGCAAAAAAATTCTGTAAGGGATTCTGTTACCACAGACCATAGCGGAATTCCATGAGGGCATGCACCATGGATGCCTATAAGAGGCATTCCGTATTGTTTTCTGTCATAACAGAAGTCTATGCTGGCCAGAGACTTCTATTATGACGGAATGCCTCTTATAGGCTTCTGTGGTGCATGCCGTCATAGAATTCCGCTATGGTCCGTGGTAACGCAATCTATTACGGAACTCTTAGATAACCCGAACACCGAACTTGCAAATCGCAAGTTCGTTCAACACTAGAGAAAAGTGTTACCTTAAGTTCCTCCTGGCGCCTGTGGTAATACATCATCATCTTCTTCTGCTCCTCCTCAGGTATTACAGGTTCCCGGGCCGGGGCTCCTTGTCCTCTCTAGAAGGTGACAGAAATCCGTATTCATAGCGACCACAGGAAGTGGTATAAAGAAGTCTTAGTTTAAATCTGTCCTTACACCCAAGACGAGGGGCAGTCAGAAGATCACATTTCCAGATCCCTACAGTTTACCTGAACATGTCGAATACTGAAATTCAGGGGAATCTCTCATTCCGGTTACACATGTAATAACCAGAGAGAAGAGTGGTTTACAAAGAATGTCTCTCACTCTGGAGGACCCATGCATCACGGGGACAGCCCATTGATTTCAATGAGTATTGTGTAATGCTTCTTTTCCCCTGTGGTGGCGCTGGGACACCCTGTGATCAGCCTATTGCTCCTGGACACTTCTAACATATTGGGACTGCCCAAATCAGACAAGCCCTATAGAGGGCGCTGCTTCTCTAAGGTGAAATGAATCCGAGTGGGCCCTGTGAATTCGACACAGGATACAATCCCCACCCGCTCCACTGAAAATAGACATTCTGACAACCCCATAGGCTTTTCTGCGTAATGGTTATTTTATTGTCCAGGACATAAATATTAATGGCCTATCTTAGGACAGGTCATCAGTATTAGATCTGTGGAGGTCTGACACCCTGCATCCCCATCAATCAGCTGTCAGAAGGGGTTGCAGCACTCAGGGGAGCTCTGCAGCCTCTTCCTCATCACCGCCAGAGGTCACATGGTATATGGACCTGAAAGGGACGGAGCTGCAATGCCAAGAAAACAGCTGCGATATAACGTACAGTGCTCTGCTTATTACACTGTGAAAAGTCCACAGTGCTTATCTGAGCATTGTGGCCCCGTCAAACAGCCGATTAGCAGGGCTGACGGAAGTCGGATCCTCACTGATGAGATATTTATGACGCATCCTGAGGATAGGCCTGAAATGGTCACTAACTTTTCAAATAAAAGTCAATAGTTCAAGGAAGTTTATATCTCAGCCCAAGTGCTTTGTTCTATCTTTACAGGTCAGTATTTCGCTGTCATGTCCTCCATGATCCTGGGGCAGCTAGAGTAAGTGTGAGAAAGTTAGGAAGGAGATTCTCCTCTACTTTAAGTGTGCAGTGAATGGGAGACGGTCTCCACCCACCTGGTCAAGGAGAATGGCAAACTAAAGATCTAGTATACACAGGAGAAAAATGCTAAAAATGCCAGACACAAGTCACAATATGACCAGTGCTATTGAGTAACGCAAAGGTTGTTGAAAATTTAGGTATGCTTTAAGTCCTGTAAGGTGGGTTTTCCAGCTCCGTGTTACCTTTTGTATCTTCACAATAATTTTTGTCTTCTCATTTTTGCCAGTGTAGTCTACAAGTTTCTTTTTTCTCAGCATCTCCTTCCCGGCCCACCACAACTGGGCATCAGGTTCAGCAATGACCATTTGTCCAGCCTGGAATAAGAAGCGTAAATGTTGTGAGGGGATCAGGTGATATCTGGGGCCACAAATGATTTCCAGAATAAAATGGTCTCTGTAGAGCTCTATGACCCCTTTGGTACCGCTCAGAGATTTCTGTTACTGAAAACCTGACACAATATTCTAAGACAGTGGTCTCTAATCTGTGGTGCTCCAGCTAATGCGAAACTACAGGGTGGGCCACACATCATCATGTAGCAGTTGAATGGCCCCCACCACCCATCTTGAAAAGTCTCCCCTCTCCCATATACCAATGTGCCACAAACAGGAAGTTAATATCACCAACCATTCCCGTGTTATTTAGGTGTATCCATATAAATGGCCCACCCTGTACAACTCCCAGCAAGCCAAGTGAGCCCCAGTTTCACAACGGCTGGAGAGCTGTAGGTTGGAGACTAGAAATCTAAGCAAATTGCCAACAGTTTCATTAGATTCCTAGAAATTGCTCTATAGAACCCGAGATGAAAGACATCAGGTGTGGTCAATACATATCAGTTTAGCATGAAGTCATAATTCCAGAAAATGAGATCATACATGGACAGTACATACCTGAGTTCCTGAGAGGTCCTCATTGTTTTCAAACTCCATCCGGATGGGGTCGTGTGGCGGTAATCCCATTGGATACACAATCATGACGGCGCCTCTCAGCTGATCCAAGGCATCTTTTACCATCTCCATTGTGACACAAACATTAGCTTCTGCTTGTTTCTAGACAATAAAACACGACAGAGAGATAACGATTGTCAGATTTTTGGGCATTTAATGCAACAAGGCCTTAGGCTACTTTCACACTAGCGCTTTTAAATTCCGGTATTGAGTTCCGTCATAGGGGCTCAATACCGGAAAAAAACGCTTCAGTTTTGTCCCCATTCATTGTCAATGGGGACGAAACTGAACTGAAGACAACGGAATGCTCCTGAAAGCATTCCGTTCCGTCCTCAGACCGGAGAACAAACCGCAGCATGCTGAGGTTTGCTCTCCGGTCCAGGCATCCGCACCAAGACGGAATGATCCCCAATGCAAGTCAATGGGGATGGATCCGTTTGGTGTGACCACAATGGTAAACGGATCCGTCCTCCATTGACTTTCAATGGAGTTCAGGACGGATCCGTCACGACAGACAGACATACATACATACACACAAACACATACATACTTACATACTCCAGGCAGGCCGCACGTCTTCACGCCCAGGAAGCGCGCAGCTATGACGATGGGCGCTGTAGGGAATCGTCATAGCGGCGCGCCTCCTGGGCGTGAAGGTGTGCGGCCTGCCTGCCTGGAGTATGTAAGTATGTATGTGTTTGTGTGTATGTATGTATGTCTGTATATGGTACTGTGTGACGTGTGGGGCCGGAACGCGGTTCCGGCCCCACACATGTCCCTGCGTCAGTCTGGATCCGGCGGCACCCTTCACCTGCCGGATCCGGACTGCCGCTAGTGTGAAAGTAGCCTTAGTTGAAAAAAAGAATTAAATTCTGTTTTCCTGTAGTCACCACTAGAGGGAGCTCACTGAAGATATCCTTTTCCAACTTGAAAAATCTGTCTTTGGATGGCTCCCCCTGGAGGTGAGCTTTACACTAGAAAACGACATCTTTTTAAAACTGATAACTTCCATAAGGATTGATAATGGAGATGTAAAAAACTCCATTATCCATTATCAATCATTATCATTATCAAACTGAAACTCACGTAGGTGAAGTTTATTAATATATGCGGAAAAATGGGTAAAGAAATATTTTATTTCCATGACTTTGGTGCTGCTGCTAATCAGTGCTACTGGAGGGCAGAGTCAGTCTCCTTCCACCTCTGGCAGCTGACAGTATAATAACCCTACACACTTCTTCTGCAGATTCAGTCTTCTTAGTTATACTGTCATACTAAAGCACAGGCTCTGCACCTTCCCAGACAAGCAGGGCAGAAAACTATTTCTATTGGTTGTCCTGCGGTGAACAGAGGATCACTAAGCAGAGATATGGCTGTGGGGGAGTGACTGAGCATGTGTGTCCTCCAGCACTCAGCTCGGTAGATGGACATGCACATACACTTTGAACTCTGAGGTGGCGCCATACTATGCAAGTAATTTCACAACTTCATTGGATGGTTTTCACTGGGTATGCTTTATTTGTATAATCTATACAATGAATATGATATTTAATGGTGGGGCAAATCCATTAATAAGGCGTAATGTGGGTTAAGAAACCATAAGCCATCATATCTATTGCATAACATCAGTATGACGATATAATAGACACACGTAGAGTGCAGTACATAAAGTTACCTTAGATATTAAAGCTTTGGCTTCTTCCATTGTTTTCTGCAAAACCTTCTTCATATTCTCATTTGGTGCTGCAAAAAGGACAAAATATAAAACAATATACCGGTAATAAAGAGGAAGAACATCACAATGTACAGAAACATAAAAACTAAAATCTAACCGACTGTGCGTGTCTACGTTACTGATATTTGTACTTGACAACTCTCCTGGGACACTCAAGGAAAAAGGGAAGACCTCTCGCACTCCTGGAAAAGATGGCAAATCTCATGGGCAAAGCCTGGAGTGAAGCTCTCTCCCATAGAGCAGCCGTCAGTGTACTACTGTCAGTGTATGTGGCATCAGGACTATTAGATGCAGCCCTCCATGTACTACTGTCAGTGTATGTGACATCAGGACTATTAGATGCAGCCCTCCATGTACTACTGTCAGTGTATGTGACATCAGGACTATTAGATGCAGCCCTCCATGTACTACTGTCAGTGTATGTGGCATCGGGCACCAGCTGGCAGTGAGGGGGCCTGCCCGCGCCATCATTACCATGCCCATTTCGCCTGCCAATCTCATCCTTCTTGAAGACGCTCCCTCCGCTGGGCACACATTTTGCTTCCCATTCATCCTTCAGCTTCAGCTCCTCGATCTGCTCGTCCGTTAACCCCTGCATGTTGGGGGGCAGTGTGATGCCGTGTTCTGCCAATTCCTCCATCTCTGTGAATGAAGAGAGGCGCATTACTAACAGCGGAGAATATTCACTGACCGTCCTGCCGTAGACTGCACTCCAATCAAGAGGGAGAGAGGACAGTAATACTTTCCACATCATGAGTGCTGCTCCCGAAATATGGAGCCTTGTGCCCTACCCCTTATACAGGGTGAGTCAAAAGTCCCAGGATAACCTTTCATTTCAGAAACTAAAGGGAAAATGAAATATCTGAATACCCCAGCAAGTAATGGGTGAGAGGGCCTATTTCTTAGGCTATGTCCGGAACATGGCTGCCATCTTGAAAGCCTCCATATCGGATCAAGGGCAAATTTTTCCAGTGGGAAGGGGGTCATGCAGCATATCAAAGAAGACCACAATTTTCTCAGAAATCAATTGCTGCAATCATATTTAAAATATCTCTTGTGGTTCAAAAGTTATCAACACAAAAAGTTGCAACAACAATCGGGAACGTTCCCTGTGATGCACAGCTATTTGACGTCTTCAATGTGCTGCCCCTGGTGTTGAACGCAGAACTCCACCAGAGCACCACAAGAGATATTGCAAATCTAATTATGACAATCGATTTCTGAGAAAATTCTGGTCTTCTTTCATATGCTACATGACCCCCTTAACACTGGAAAAATTTGCCCTTGATCCAATATGGCGGTTTTCAAGATGGCAGCCATGTTTTGGAACTTAGCCTAAAAGTTAGGGCCCCTCACCTATTACTTGCTGGGGTATTGAGATATTTCATTTTCCCTTTCGTTTCTGCAATAAAAGGTTGTCCTGCGACTTTTGACTCACCCTGTATTCCAGTCATGGCGATGGCCTCTTTCACACGACCGTCGCGGATTTGTTCAGGATGCGTTGTGGATGCGTTGCGGATGCGTTGCGTTAAAAACGCGCGGATTGCATGCGGATGCAATGCGTTGCGTTTTTAACGCACCCCCATTCATTTCTATGGAGCCAGGGCTGCGTGAAAAACGCAGAATATAGAACATGCTGTGTTTTTCACGCAACGCAGAAGTGATGCGTGGAAAAAAAAACGCTCATGTGAAAAGCCCCATTAAAATGAATGGGTCAGGATTCAGTGCGGGTGCAATGCGATTGCATCACGCATTGCACCCGCGCGGAAATCTCGCCCATGTGAAAGGGGCCTAAGGCCCCTTTCACACGAGCGTGTCCGGATTTGGTCCGGATGCGTTCAGGAAAATCCATACGCATCCGCACCAAATCCGCACGCAATTGCAGTCAGTTTTGACTGCGATTGCATATGTTCTTTCAGTTTCTTCCGCGCGCGTGCGAAGCGTTTTGATGCGTTTTTCACGCGCGTGCGAAAAAACTGAATGTTTATAAACAACATCTCTTAGCAACCATGCGTTAAAACCGCATTGCACCCGCACTTGTGTGCGGATGCAATGCGATTTTCACGCAGACCCATTCACTTCAATGGGGCCAGTTCTGCGTGAAAAACGCAGAATATAGAACATGCTGCGTTTTTCACGCAACGCAGAAGTGATGCGTGAAAAAAAACGCTCATGTGAAAAGCCACATTAAAATGAATGGGTCAGGATTCAGTGCGGGTGCAATGCGTTCGCATCACGCATTGCACCCGCGTGGAAATCTCGCCCGTGTGAAAGGGGCCTAAATGTTTAATGATCATGATTTATAACGGACATCCTTGGCAGTGAAACGCTTAACTATAAGCAGCTGCATGAAATGTGAATGGGTGTGACCCCATGGTGCGTGTGGCACATACGGCCAAGCCACGCCCACCTGCTGCATCCAATGGCTGCACAAGTCTGAGGAAACCTTGTGCGGCCATTGGTTGCAATGAATGGGTGTGTCCTGGCAGCACCCTAGGAGGGCCACAGTTTAGTGATTGGTGATTATTATTTAAAGGAGAAATGCCCTTTATTTACTATGCATGTATCGGAAATATGCAGCAAGATGCAGTCAGTCCCTTGTTTCCCCCCGAAACCTCACATGCTCCACGCTTTGGACAGTAGCATGTCCCATAACACGCCATGCTCTCCGTGCACACTGGTCTCCTCACCTGAACAGATCCTACTGACTTTCAGTCGTCCATTGTATATGGAGGCCACCTGCTTCACCAGCTCCTCCACAGAAACCTGAACAGTCGTATCAAACAGGAACTGGCTCTCATCGCCGTGTTTCACGTGTAAGTGCACCATTTCTGGGGAGAGGGAGAAAACGGTCACATGACAGGACTGGGGACATCAGGTGATAATACATCAGACTGGGAATTTTCCATTGAGAGGTCTGTACATCATACAGGCATCAACATCTGACAAATATACAGAGATAAACGGCAATACATAGGCGCCGCTTATCTCTCGTCTGCCACAGTTCCTTCTCCTTCTGCCACACACTGGCATCTAGCAGCAGCAGCTTATGGTGAGGGTCTCTGGCTCTTTTCTGCACCTCGTCTGCTCTCTGGCTACAGCAATTTCATCACAGCTCCTAAGTGCCCAGCTCTGCTGCTGCAAGTGCCCAAAGCAAACCAGACTGAAGTTCTTTTTTTTCCAGTATTGCAAAACAGGAAAAACTAAATAAAAGTGGTATCATTGTAATTGTCCTTGGAGAACGAAGGACACAGGTCAGTGTTACCGACAGTGAATGCTGTAAAAATGAAACCCATAAGAGTGGCCAATTGTGTTTTGTTCCCAATTCTACCCCCATTTGGAACATCATATGCAATATTAATTAGTGTAGTTAGAAAATACAACTTGTCCCGCAAAAAAAACAAAACAAGCCCTCATACAGCCATGTGAATGGAAAAATAAAAAGGTTATGGCTCCAGGAAAGCAGAGAGTAAAAAGGGGATATTCAGACAGAGCATTTTTGCCATGGATTTCAAAGGCTGTACGCCTTACATTTTCCAAATCCTGCATGTGAACATAGGCTTAGAAGACAACCCAAAAGCTAATAGGAGGTAGATTAATGAAAATTGAGGGTTGCCATAGCAACCCATTACAGCTCTTGTAAGTGAAAGCTGATCGTCGATGGGTTGCTAGTGGCAACAAATGCATAATTCCTTGCAGAGTTTCAGTGTTTTCAGTTACTGGCTGTGTCAGTACATCCAGTTATTAGGTATAGCTGTTTCCCTCAGCTTTACACAGTTTCTAGAAAACCATATACACAGATGTGATGAGTGACACAGAAGCTTTCCTGCAAGAACTACAAGTTCCAGCATTCTACATCAGACTGGTAGAGCGCGGGTCAGTTGTCATCTACCTGATGGGCTCGTAGTTCCCTACATATACCGCAGCAGGATATCATTGTATATGTAGATTACTATATTATATAGCCCGCTTACCTTCAGCTCCTCTCCGTCCTGCAGACTGATACACACACTACACTTCCGGGACTGGTTTCCAGGGAGACGACCGTCAACATCCGGCGATGTATAGGGAGGAGCTTGTAACAGTCAGGTAGAGAAGCCACACCCCTTGTCGCTGATTGGTCGGTTATCTCTTATCGCTTAGCTCGAGGGGGGGGACGTCACTCCGGCAGGGAAAAGACCTGGTGGTGTCACGTGACTATACAGACGTTGCTGTGCAGTTTTGCTGGTATTATCAGCCAGCAGCTGGGTCTTATCTGGGGGCCCACTAGTTGGGCTTCAGTGCCATCTGGAGCTGGAACACATGATGGGGTTTTATGGGTGTCACATTAGTATGTATGGAATGAGGGCACGGGTGGCGGTGCACACAGGAAAACAATGGATCAGTGTGGAGTTTAGAGGGGCCAAATGAAGTTCCTTTTTATCGTGCCATGGGAAAGGACATATAATCTATAATGCAAATCACGAACTTTGCAAATAATGCTGGGGGATTTCACCTCTGAAGGCTGCAGAATTGTAAATGCAGCCCCAAGACGGTGTCCACAAGGGATGGATGCGCAGTGGAGTTTCTGTGACAATCCAGTGTTTACAGCAACAACAAAGTGGATGAGACTTCACGAAATCTCACATGCAGATTGTAGAAAATCTCACATGCAGATTCACGAAAATGCTGCTATCATTGCAGATATTTTTCTGTTGCACATTATGTCCTGCGTGGATGCAGCCTTTAAGGGAGTTCTACAGGAATAGAGACTTTTTTTTATCTAACACAGCCTTCCTCCATGAATAGAAGATTCATACTTACCTGCTCCCCGCCGGCTCCTGCATTTCCGGGTTCTACAAGCTGGCCATGTCCACAAGCAGCACATCACTGCTGAAGCCAGTTATTGGCTGCAGCGGAGCAGGTGACCATGCAGCGCCAGATGTACACAGTCTGAGGAACGGAATATGGACATGTGCGAGTCAGCGTTGAGGACCAGCCTGGTGGGGGGGAGCAGGCTATGGGCATTTGAGAAAAAGTGTTTATTCCTGGAGAACCATCTATGTTCCATGAACACTGCCAGCTTGAAAGTTAGTTTCCAGAGCATCAATGGTCCATGAAAAGCACTGACAGAACACAGGTGTTTTCCACATACCCATAGACCAGGGGTCAGCAACCTCCGGCACTCCAGGTGTTGTGAAACTACATCTCCCATCATACACACTTGCTTTTCTGTTATCTAAACTCCCACAGAAGTGAAAGGAGCATGCTGGGAGTTGTAGTTTCACAACAACTGGAGTGCTGAAGCTTGCTGATCCCTGCTATAGATTATAATATATGTAAGGGATCTGTAATCACAAACAAATATAAGGCATGCTTCCATGGTGTCACCCCAGACCCACAGTACACCACTGATGTCTGAATACACACATTAATGTCATTGGATACATGAATAGGCCGGTGAGTGTCGGTGATTCACTGCTCCGTGAAATAGGCCTTAGGCCTTTCACACGGGCGTGACAGATTGGCAAGTTTAGTCATTTTTAGCTGCGATTGCGTTCAGTTGTTTCAGCACCAATGCAATGCGTTCTCATGCGGGTTCCCTTGCAGGTTTCGGGAGACGAAAGGGACAGGTGGCAGCAAGTCCATGTGAGGCTATTCGGGACTAGGGCTCTTCCTCCAAGAACGGTGAGGCCCAGTAGATGAGCTTCTGATAGGCAGGAAATTGGTACTCCTGGCCGCGTCTCCATGCCTCAGGTAGGCCGCAACCACACAGAAGCCTCCTGGAGGAACAAAACAGCTACTTCTCAGGAGTGCAGAGAGAGATGAGCAGTGCCGGACCACGTAGTGGTGGTGCAGATGTCTGCGGGTGGAGAAAGATTTTGATGTTTTCAGCAGGAGCACACTTTTCCTGCGTCTGCCCCAGTCATCGGTTAGCTCCGCCCTTGCAGGAAAAAATGTACGCAATTGCAGACAAAACTGACTGCACCCTCAGTTTTTTTTTTTCCTGAAGATCCAGATGCAATCCATATCGTTCATATGAAAGGGGCCTAAGTAAAAAGCAGTGGGCAGACAGATGGGAGTAGGACTGCAGGATCAGACTTTCCTCTCATGTCAAACCAGAACTAAGGACTAGTTCACACTTCAGTGATTTCCAAAACCAGGAAAGTTTTTTTTTTTTTTTTTTTTTACCCACACCTATTTTTGGCTGAAAATCACTGACCAAACACTGAAGTGTGAACTATGCCTAAGTCGATTTTCACATCAAGAAAAAAAGTGATTATCTGATTAATCCTATGGAAAGTCCAGGTTATAACGGACTGTAGGGATGGAGACACGTAGCAGCAACAGCGGTGCTGAGGTGCGGAAAAAACTGCACCGACTTATGGTTTTACCACAGACAATTGTTTGTTAAAGGGGTATTCCAATCTGGGACATTGAGGGCATATCACTAGGATGTCATCATCAATGTCAGATCCCACATCTGTGAGAACAGGAGCCTTGAAGTGAACAGAGCAGCTGCACATGCGCAGTCATCCTCCAATCGCCTAAGGGAGTTCTGACAACAGCCGATCACCGACACACCAAAATGGTTGTCCCATCTTGACACTTATGGCATATCCGCAGATTATTTATAACTCTCCAGTGGAGTGCAGGTCCCACCCCTGTGTCAAGGGGCCCTGTCTTATGCCACCAGGAATGGTGAGGTAGGTGCTCATGCACAACTCTCCATTCACTTCTGTGGTACGTCCAGAAATAGGACAGCACATGGCACCATTAAAGAAGAACTCCCGCAAAAAATTTTATTCCATGTCCTGCTAGAAAAGTACATGATATAATCTGTAGTGAATGTCATTTTCTTACCAGTAGCTGAATTTTTGAGTTATATAATCCTGAAGTTTCTTATCTGTGTCATGTGACTAGGAATTAGACCCACCAACTCACACAGAGACTTATGTGTGGACAGGAAGTCAAATTCTCTATGCTTTCCTATGGTAGCCTCACTTTTAGTCTCATAGGAAACCGGAGTTTAAGACAAGGAGGAAAAAGTAAGGTGGGAGAGAGTTTCCTTGTGTGTTAACTTGATTTGTAGTCCTCCAGCTACAGCAAACCCTAATCATATATTTACTGTTTTTCTGTACTGTATATCCCCATCTAGCAGGTGCTCCATGGACAATGCTACTAAGTGTGTGTCCTGTGCAATGTATGCATGTATTCATGGGTGAATACATTTGCACTAGATGCAATCACGTTGCATATTTGGAAGCCCAGATCTTGGATCTAAATAAGCAGCTTGGCATACTTAGGGGCATTGAACACCTGGAGAGAGGCTTAGACCTCACAGTGCAGGCACTGACTGGGGTCAGTGAAGAGGAGGAGGGAGGAGATGGGCAAGAGCAGGACTATCAGGTCAGCAGCTGGGTTAATGTAGTAAGGAGGGGTAGAGGGAAAAGTGCCAGGGAGGCTAGTCCTGAGCTGGAACACCCTAGTAAATATGCCTGTTTGGCTGATATTAGGGATGAAAGCCCAGGACCAGCGACACTGCAGCAGGCTGTTTCTCCTAGAAAAACCAGGAGGATGACTGCTGCAGGAAGGATGGGAAAAGGAGAGCAGCAAAGGCCAGACAGATGCTGGTGGTAGGGGACTCTATTATTAGGCGGACAGACAGGGTCATCTGTCGCCGAGACCGTGAATGCCAAACAGTGTGTTGTCTCCCGGGTGCTCGGGTTCGGCATATCGTGGACCAGATTGACAGATTGCTGGGTGGGGCTGGGGAAGACCCGGCGGTCATGGTACATGTTGGCACCAATGACAAAGTCAGGGGGAGATGGAAGGTCCTTAAAAATGATTTTAGGGAACTAGGTGAGAAGCTAAAGTCCAGGACCTCCAAGGTAGTGTTTTCAGAAATACTACCAGTGCCACGAGCATCACTAGAGACACAACGGGAGATTAGGGAGTTAAATAAGTGGCTCAGAGGCTGGTGCAGGAAGGAAGGGTTTGGGGTCATGGAGAACTGGGCCGACTTCTCTGTCGGCTACAGACTCTACAGTAGGGACGGGCTGCACCTTAATGGGGAGGGTGCAACTGCCCTGGGGGAAAAAATGGTTAGACAGCTGGAGGAGTTTTTAAACTAGGATCTGTGGGGAAGGTGGGGGGTAATACTAATAAGGGGGTAGATAGTATAGATAGAGAGTGGGTCATAGTCGGGGAGAGTGGGGGGTTAGTGGGGGTTGGGATTAGTGAGGAATGTAGGGAGAATATTGGGCAAAACATCAACCAAAGTAACCCAAAAACCCCGGATATTCACTTCACAGGTAATAGTAATTTAAAAAGGGGGGTAAAAAATATACATAGACCTCTTAAGTGTATGTACACTAATGCCAGAAGCCTGACTAATAAAACTGGTGAACTGGAATTAGTGATGTGTGAGGAGGACTATGACATAGTGGGAATAACTGAGACATGGCTGGATGATAGCTATGACTGGGCAGTTAACGTACAGGGTTACAGTCTTTTTAGAAAGGATCGCCAAAACCGGAGAGGGGGAGGGGTCTGCCTTTATGTAAAGTCCTGTCTAAAGCCCACACTGCGGGAAGATATAAGTGAGGGACATGAAGATGTGGAGTCACTGTGGGTAGAAATAAATGGAGCCAAAAACAATAATAACATACTAATAGGAGTTTATTATAAACCCCCTAGTATACCAGAGCCCATAGAAAATCTACTTCTAAACAAAATAGACGAGGCGGCAAATCATAATGAGGTCGTTATTATGGGGGACTTCAACTACCCAGATATAGACTGGGAAACTGAAACCTGTATATCTCATAAAGGAAACAGGTTCTTGGAAATAACCAAAGACAATTACCTTTCCCAACTGGTTCAGGACCCGACTAGAGGGACGGCCATACTGGACTTAGTATTAACCAATAGACCAGACAGAACAACAGATGTGCAGGTCGGGGGACTCCTGGGAAATAGTGACCATAATATAATAACCTTCCAATTGCCATTCAAAAGAGCGTTTCTTCAGGGAGGAACAAAAATACCTAACTTCAAAAAAGCTAAATTTAGCCAACTATGAGAGGCCATAGGCCTAACTAACTGGGACAAAGTCCTCAAAAATAAAAATACAGCCACAAAATGGGATATTTTTAAAAGCATCCTAATATCTAATTGTGAGAGGTACATACCTCATGGGAATAAAAGGTTAAGGAACAAGAAAAAAAACAATGTGGATAAATAGAGCTGTAAAGAAAGCAATAAATGACAAACAGAAAGCATTTAAATCACTAAAACAGGAGGGGAGCAAGGAAGCATTGAAAAACTACAAGGAAAAAAATAGAATATGTAAAAGACAAATAAAAACAGCCAAACTAGAGACCGAGAGATTAATCGCCATAGAAAGTAAAACTAACCCTAAAATGTTCTTTCATTATATAAATGGTAAAAAGTATAAACCTGAAGGTGTCGGCCCCTTACAGAGTAATGAGTGGGGAGTTGCAGAGAGCGATGAGGAGAAAGCAAAGCTACTAAATATCTTTTTCTCCACTGTATTCACTGAGGAAAATAAACTGTCAGATGAAATGCAGAATATAAAAGTAAATTCCCCATTAAAAGTGCCCTGTCTGACCCAGGAAGAAGTAGAGCTGCGTCTTAAAAAGATTAAAATAGACAAATCGCCAGGACCGGATGGCATACACCCCCGTATCCTAAGAGAATTAAGTAATGTCATCGCCAGACCCTTATTTCTGATATTTAAGGACTCTATACTGACAGGGAGTGTTCCACAGGATTGGCGCATAGCAAATGTGGTGCCAATATTCAAAAAGGGTCCAAAAACAGAGCCCGGGCAGGAACTATAGGCCGGTAAGTTTAACATCTGTCGTGGGTAAACTGTTTGAGGGTTTTCTAAGAGATGCTATCTTGGAGTACCTCAATGAAAATAAGCAAATTACTCCATATCAGCATGGCTTCATGAGGGATCGGTCATGTCATACCAATTTAATCAGTTTCTATGAGGAGGTAAGTTCTAGACTAGACTGCAGCGAATTAATGGATGTCGTATATCTGGACTTCTCCAAAGCATTTGACACTGTACCACATAAAAGGTTAGTATATAAGATGAGAATGCTTGGCCTGGGAGAAAATGTCTGTATGTGGGTAAGTAACTGGCTCAGTGATAGAAAACAGAGGGTGGTTATTAATGGTACATACTCAGATTGGGTTACTGTAACTAGTGGGGTACCACAGGGGTCAGTATTGGGCCCTATTCTCTTCAATATATTTATTAATGATCTTGTAGAAGGCTTGCACAGTAAAATATCAGTTTTTGCAGATGACACTAAACAGTGTAAAGTAATTAACCCAGAAGAGGACAGTACACTGCTACAGATGGATCTGGATAGACTGGAGGCTTGGGCAGAGAAGTGGCAGATGAGGTTTAACACTGACAAATGTAAAGTTATGCATATGGGAAGGAATAATGCAAGTCACCAGTACATACTAAATGGTAAAATATTGGGTAACTCTGACATAGAAAAGGACCTAGGAATTTTAGTGAACAGAAATCTAAGCTGCAGAAACCAGTGTCAGACAGCTGCTGCCAAGGCCAATAAGATAATGGGCTGCATCAAAAGAGGCATAGATGCCGTGATGAGAACATAGTCCTGCCACTTTACAAATCACTAGTCAGACCACACATGGAGTACTGTGTACAGTTCTGGGCTCCTGTGAACAAGGCAGACATAGCAGAGCTGGAGAGGGTTCAGAGGAGGGCAACTAAAGTAATAACTGGAATGGGTGGACTACAGTACCCAGAACGATTATCAAAATTAGGTTTATTCACTTTAGAAAAAAGACGACTGAGGGGAGATTTAATAACTATGTATAAATATATCAGAGGTCAGTACAGAGATCTCTCCCACGATCTATTTATCCCGAGGACTGTGACTGTGACGAGGGGACATCCTCTGCGTCTGGAGGAAAGAAGGTTTGTACACAAACATAGTAGAGGATTCTTTACGGTAAGAGCAGTGAGACTATGGAACTCTCTGCCTGAGGAGGTGGTGATGGTAAGTTCACTAAAAGAGTTCAAGAGGGGCCTGGATGTATTTTTGGAGGGTAATAATATTACAGGTTATAGTTACTAGAGAGGGGTTGTTGATCCAGGGAGTAATTCTGATTGCCTGATTGGAGTCGGGAAGGAATTTTTTTCCCTAAAGTGGGGAAAACTGGCTTCTACCTCACAGGGTTTTTTTGCCTTCCTCTGGATCAACTTGTAGGAAAACAGGCCGAACTGGATGGACAGATGTCTTTTTTCAGCCTTATAAACTATGTTACTATGTTAATAGAGCAGTTACTGGCTTCCTGTCCTGGGTCAGTTGGAGGTCAGGGAGTTGGTCACATGACCCAGCTACAATAAGAAGAGAGTGGAAACTCTCAATTTCAGCCTCTGATAAGAAAATTACATTCACTACAGATTATATCATTCACCTTTCTAACAGGTCAGAGAATAAAATTTTTTTTGCGGGAGTTCTTCTTTAAAGTAAATGGTTCAACATCCGACACGCAAAAAATGCGGATTGGATGCAGACAAAAACACAGCCATTTGCATAAACCCTTTATCTCAACCCTGGACAACCCCCTACTTGTTAGAAAAGTCCCTTCACAATAAGCTGATGACAGTGTCCTGTCTCTGTACAGCATTAAAACGAAGTTTTGAACGAATCGACTTCGGATCTAGGATCTGAAGCTCGATTTGCTTAACACTAATGGCAACCAATCAGATTCCATCTTTCATTTTCCAAAGGAGTTCTCAAAAATGAAAGGAGGAATCTGTTTGGTTGCTATGGGCAGCTAAGTCAGTTTTCCTTCACTCTGGTTTTGATAAATTTCCCACACTGTCCTTTCAAATCAGTTGGTTGGCTGTGCAGTGCAGGACAGGACTGGTCCTCCAGAGCGGAAAACACTCTTTGTAACTGCTCTCCAATATTTTTGAGAAAAATTTTCAATTTAAACTAGACAATCCCTTTAACCGAGTCTAGGACTCCACTAGGTAGATGTAGTGCAAAATAATTAATACAAATTTGTGTTATTCATATATATTTTTTTATTTTAACATCACGCACATATTTCACTGAACAGCGCACAGGTTACATTGTACTGGAATACTGCAGATCTCTTCAGTATATAATCTCATACACATACCACAGAAGCAATGTAAATCTGACATGAAAATCTTCACATACACCACAGGTTCCAGAAAAAAAACAAAAACACAACACTCCCGGTTTCCTCAGCAGTAAAGAACGGTGTCGAGCATGGATCAGTAACACATCCATAGTATGTTGGTTAAGGCAGAATGGGGAGGAAAGACGTCAGCTGTACCTGGATAACGCAGGCAGCCATTTTTTTTGTGCACAACCAAAGTAAATCAGCATAGTGTCTAGCACAAGTTTAAAGGGGAACAGACATGGAGGCAGAGCTCTTTGACTTACAGCATATATTAGATTCCTCATAAGCGAGGTTGTGCAGGGTTACAGAAATTTGTCTCTCAGTGCACTGCAACTTCTTGAACTCTTGGACAACCCCTTTAAAACAAGCCAGAGAGCTATATAGTAATTAGTGTGCTCCTCTCTGCTGATTTCATGGAAAGATGTCCGCTCGTGATCAACCTCCACTGAAACTGGGGAGGGGCAGAAAATTCACAAGTGTTCTCAAATTCTGCCCCTCTGATGTGACTCATTGCCATTTATTCAACTACTGGAAGTCCCTTAGGGCTCATGCAAACGAACATATTTTCTTTCCGTGTCCTTTCTGTTTTTTTTTGCGGACCATATGCGGAACCATTCATTTCAATGTTCCGTTCCGCAAAATAGGGAGCGAACACGGACGTCATCCGTATTTTTTGCGGTTGTGTGCATGAGCCCTTAAAGGGCCATTCCGGTTAGATTAGGTTATTCCCACATTTACAGGATGGTTGAGAGTCTTACTGCTTAGACCCCCACTGATTACGAGAACGGGGGCCCCATATCCCCGGCAGCCCTGCTGAAATAAATGGAAAAGCCGGTTGCACATGTGCTTGGCTGCTCCATTCATTTCTATGGGAGTTGCAGAGATAGTACAGCGCTCAGCTATATCCAGAATTTCCATAGAAATGAATGGCATATGCGAACTGCCGCTACATTAATTTCAGGGGGCTACGTTCTTATGATTAGTGGGCGTCCCAGCAATTGGCTTCCTTTATCCTGTGGATAGGGGATAACTTAATCTAACCGGAATACCCCTTTCACACTACTGTTAAAACTATCTGGCAGAGGAACAGCCTGCCAGAGTTTATCGCATCTGGCATTGCCAAAAAGGGCCGGAGCACCGCAATTTCCCATTGACTCTAAGGGCTCATTGAGACGGCCGTATGATGTCCGCAAAAATACGGATCCATTAAACATGTCTGCCAAAAAATGGATAGCATTACGTTTTTTTGAGGACCCATAGACTTCAATGGGGCTATGTCCTGATTTTCATGGACAAGTATAGGACATGTTTCATTTGTTTTGTGGAGCCATGGAATGGAAAAAAGGGCCCATAGAACTGAATGGGTCAGTATGTAATAAGCAAAAAAACGGATCCGCATTTTTGCGGACAACATACGGCCGTCTGAATGAGCCCTAAGGGGACCCAACCTATTTCCGGCACAACAAAAAACGGTGCTTGTAAAAAACTGTTTTTGTCTGGCCGAATCCTGGCATGAGTGCCGGAAATAGGCTGGGTCCCCTTACAGTCAATGGGCTCTGGCGGACTAGATAGTTTTAACACTAGTGTGAAACCTGCCATAGGCCTCATGCACACAGCCATGATCTTATTGTGTTACGCAAACCATGGATCCGCACAATAACGATACCGTCTGTGTGCGCTCCATATTTTTCGGATTCCCATAAATATAAATGAAAAATTCCCTTCCACAATACAGACCAGACTAGGACACGTACTATAATTTGTGGTCAGGCCAGACGGATCCACAATCTGGATGTGTGCACACCCCATAGAAATGTACAAAAAAAGCAGATAGCACGTGGATGAAAATACTTAAGTGTGCATGAGGCTTTAAAAGTGGTTGTCCAGGATGAGAAAAACATGGCTGCCCTCTTCCAGAAACTGCTCCCACACCTATTCATGAGCTGTGTTGGTATCGTAGCTCAACTCCATTGATGTGAATGGGGTTGAGGTGCAATATGGCACCAAACCTGGACAACCCCTTAGGCCCCATTCACACGACCGTGTGAATGGGGCCTTAATCACAAAGCACCAAAGCTCTGTTTGTAGAGACTGGACGACACGCATTTCAAGCCATTCACACAGTGACATGACGGTATCGAAGTCCATAATGTACTTGTAGAATAGTCATGGGGTTAGACATGGGCAATGTCCTTCTATATAGAAGCTCTGATTTCTAGAAGCATCAGTTCTATAAAACATACAAGATAGACGCACAATATAAAATATGCCTCCCCCCCTTACACTATCATTTGGAATATAATTTTTTATTTTATTTTTTTTACAATTATAGAGCCTTAAAAATCTAGTGACTCCTTTAATATATTAAAGTTCTCTTCCGTGTAAATGTAGGTAAAATGTCTAATGTGATGGCCAGGCCTGGAACAGAAGTCACTAGGCCTCACTGATCAGAACAGGCCTTGTTGCCCATAGCAACCAATCAGAATGCAGCTTTTATGTTTTCACAGCAGTCTAAGAACTGTAAGCTGGGCTCTGATTGGTTGCTATGGGCAACGAGGCCTGTTCTGTTAGACCTTCATGATTACCCACTTTCTATATGAGGTCTTTTTACTGGATGATCTGCAAGAGATTGTGTGAAACGTCCAAATGGTTTTAGAGCATTCACCCCGAATAAATTGTCCTCTTCGCCCCAGTTGTTATAAACACTTTTCTGCCTGTTCCTTAGTAGTTTGTGTTTGGAAAAGTCTGGTGACCACCAATATGGCTGCTTTTACTGTTCCACAATCTATACCAAGTGCCACCCAGCTTTCTGCTACCTACCTAGTGTTTGCCATTTCAACTTTCACAGGGTTTGTTTTTGGGCTCATGCACATGAAGTATTATGGTTCTATTTTGTATACAGTCGCTAACAGTCCCAAATCCAGCCAAGAAGTGTGTGTTCCTGGGTGGGTTTGGGGCTTAAAGGGGTTGTCCACTCCTTAAATACTAATGGCCCATTCTCAGGAACGGCCATTGATAACTGATCTGTGAGGGTCCAACACCCAGCATCCCTCATGACTCAGCTGCAGGTTCTGCAATAGCCCTGGAACTACACAATGGATAGAGCTGTGTAGTTTTGGTGCTGAAACTACCCTGAAACAGCTGGGGGTCTGGGGTGTCAGACCAAAAACATGCATATTAGATACTGATGGCCTAAAAATCGTAAATGAGTACACTACCCCTTTAAAGGGCATCTTTCAGCAGATTTGTACCTATGGCACTGGCTGACCTGTTGCATGTGCACTTGGCAGCTGAAGGCATCTGTGTTGGTCCCATGTTCATATGTGCCCGCATTGCTGAGAAAAAATGATGTTTTAATATATATGCCAATGAGCCTCTAGGAGCAATGGGGGCGTTGCCATTACACCTAGAGGCTCTGCTCTCTCTGCAACTGCTGCGTCCTCTGCACTTTGACAGGTCCAGGCAGTGAAAACGTCATCACTACTAGCTCTGTCAAAGTGCAGAGGGCGCCTTAGCTGCAGAGAGAGCTCAGCCTTTTGGAGTAATGGCAACGCCACCGTTGCTCCTAGAGGCTCATTTGTATATATTAAAACATCATTTTTCTCAGCCACGCGGGCACATATAAACATGGGACCAACACAAATGCCTTCAGCTGCCAAGTGCACATGTAACAGGTCAGTCAGTGTCATAGGTACAAATCTGCTGACTGACGCCCTTTGAATACCCCAAATTTACCAACCCAGTCTGAAATTTGGTGCAATTACTATATTTATTACTTGGAAACTGGATAATAACTAGAAAAACATGGCTACCATCACCTCTCTTAAAGGGATTGTTGCCCACAATCCTGAACAGGAAGATTTGTGAAAGCTATAAAGGCTGGCGGCCATATTGGTGTCATTCAGCTTTCCCATAAACAGATGTAATTGGGAAATAGCAGAAGAGAATATTTAACAATCTGACAGAAGAGACCTGCTCCTCCCTTTACATTAGGTAGAAACACCCTTTAATCACACTTGCACTGTCCCATATAGAAATCTATGCAGGAATGTATACACGCGCCCATAAATACTGTAGATTATTATTATTACATTGGAATATATTAAGCATTTATACCTGTAAATTGCATTTAGATTTCTATCACTATCTAAAAACACAGAATTTGGACCAGACAACCATACAGTGTACTCCTATAAACTACTGGCGAGGTTTAGGATACATGTCTTATATACAGTGCGTTATGTATAGTACATGGGATGCCTCTGCGGGTTATAAAAGCGTACACTGTACTCCGCAGGCAGCCATTTTGTGGCCAGCCCAATATTCAGGAAACAGTGCATCTTTCTGAATACCGGTTGAGCCTCTAAGATGGCGGTTTTCACATAGTGCACACGTTTTAGAAGCTCGAAATTGGAATTGTGGATGATTACGAGACAGGTTCAGCGCTGAAGCTCAGTAGATAATATTCTGAAATGTAACAAAGACAATTAAAGTGCATCGTACTAATTAATATCTGCCACGCTCCGGTACAACTCCGGAATACGGTGAAAGTCACCGATTAGTGCCAGGTTCGTCTGTGTCTACACCATTGCTCCCCAACTGTTGCAAAAACTACAGCTCCCAGCATATTCTGAAACCCGGTGGCTGTCAGGGCATACTGGGAGTTGTGGTTTTGCAACAGTTGGGGAGCACTGGTCTAGACACAGAAAGCTGTGGAAAATATGTCCTATGTCAATGATATTATTAATGGTTTTTTAATTTTTTTTGCAAATCTTCTATAGCAGCGGTTATACCAAGTTCATTCCTTATACATAATGTACCCCATATGCTGTGAAGAAATCGTCAAGCAGTTGCCAGTCACCAAACAGGCTCCTGCTTTTTTTCCCCAACGTGACAGGTTGCTATGGGCAACTGCTCCAGCTTTTTTATGCACTTTTTTCTTTTTGGTATTATACATAGCCCAAGTCAGTTTGGGTAAGATTTATTAACATTTACGCCCAAATTAGATGTTACCCATAGCAACCAACCAGATTACTGCTTCCTGAGGCCTGGTCACATTGCAAGGCAACTCGGTTTTCACCATTTACCTGTACTCTTCCCCCCATCCCTGAGACCTGTCCCCATTTAAGTAGTAAAAAAAAAATGTAAGGGCGCGTTTATTCTGCTTTGATGTGTCCCCATGTACGCTAGTTTTACAGCGGGGGCCATCCTGCGATATCCTATATGTGTAGGAGGTCGTCTCCATCATGGGTGATCCTGAGTGCAGTCCTCTGCCACATTAGTTATGTCTTGTCATCAAAACACATTTTTGCAGGAAAATAACAGTAACACTGCGGCAGTTATCGCACCCCAAACGCCATCATGCACTAATAATATGGAGCTACTAACATTGCAGGCTACTTAAAGGAGAAATCCACCACAAGTCTTCATCCAACAAGTTAAAGGTCCATATGGTTCGACCCCCTTGGTGACAGAGTCCTAGAGGTCCATAGAGTGAACACCTTGTGCGCTGCACTGAGACTTCCATCTAAGAATCGGAGCCACAGCTCTAAGTATGGCGCTATCTTGTATCCGAGTTCTCAAAGTTTTGGATCTTCAGAGGCGTTACTTGATACTCCTGACCCATGTCCCAAAACCTATAATAAGGACCCCTCTTTATGTCTTGTGCCATTTGGTACCCTTTTACGAGGCATAGGGGCCCTGGTGCAACTTCATCCCTTACACACACAACTTCAATGATTCCATAACCTACCTAGCTGAGGAATATACTGAAACCTACATGTCAGTAAGGCCCCATTTACACAACCGTATTTTTGGTCTGCATTTTTTGAGGATTGGATGTGGACCTATTCATTTCAATGGATCCACAAAAAATGTGGACTGCAAACCACGTGCTGTCCGCATATGTATGTCTGTTCTATAGCACCCCCCCAAGAAGTAGAACATGTCCTATTCTTGTTCATTTTGAGGACAACAATAGGCATTGTTACAATGGATACGCAAAAGAAATGGATGTCACTCGAACGTCATCCGTGTTTTCTGTGGGCCGCAAAATACATATGGGCGCTTTCACATGGCTGTAGTTGCGGATCTGCAAAATATGGAGGCGGTTGGTCTACATCCTGCACTTTTTATGAAAAGAAATCCCTAATATTGTCCACAAAACAGACCAGAATAGGACATGTTCTATAATTTTTTGGGTCATCCACACGGATGTATATGTCATAGGATGTCATCGATAAGCTGTCCACATTTTTTGCAGGTCCATTGAAATATATAGGTCCTTGTGGGATCTGCAAAAAATGGACAGAAAATACGGTTTTGTAAATGCACCCTAAGGCCCCATTCACACGACCGTGTATATTGCGGAATAGATGCTGACCCATTCACTTCAATGGGCGGCGTGCGATCTTGCCGAGAAAATATAGAACATGTCCTATTCTTGTCCGCAATAGCGGACAAGAATAGGCATCTTCTATGGGGTGCCGGCGATGTGTGTTCTGCAAATTTCAGAACACACACCATTCGGCATCCGTGGTATTGCGGACCCGCAATACCACGGCCCCTAAGGCCTGGGCACCACAGCAAATTTTTTTGGAGGACTGCCTTTAAGGGGAAAAAGTTGCAAGTCGCCACTTTAGTTTTTTTGCAATTATTTTTACCTGTTTTCCATAGGCTTCGACTAGCGCTCCCATGTTTCTATGGAGTCCGAGCCTAATGGAGAACGTCCTTCTCTGCATGCTATATGCTGGTCATATATGAAAGAGCAACGCAGATTATTTTAGCTTCGACTACAACTCTCAGTATGGTTTGCTAGAGGTAGATATCGTTAGCAAGCTTGATACCAAACCCCCACCTATAAATGATTGCACATTTTATCAATGGCAATGTCAAACATAATGCCCGACTTGTATATATTGTGCCAGAGTCTTAGGTTCAGAGGTTCCCTGATAAGAAGCCAGATGGATGATGATCAATCAAGGGATCGTTCTATTTTACCATTAGCATCTGGCTTCCATTGGAGACAGTGGGGGGGGGGGTTAATATAGATGATCTGACACCAAGCTGATGACAAGAGTGTCTCCTCTTCTGGGCGATTAGCTCCATTCTAAGCGTGTGATTTCCCTGCAGCGCCACCACAGGTGAAATTAAGCATTGCAATGTTCTCATCCACATCAGTGGGTTGTCTGCTTAACATCAGACAGGACAGGACCTCCAGACTAAGACAACTGCTCTCCATTCTGGTCAACAAAGGAGGATCCTAAACAGAAGACACCCCCCACCATTAAATCACAATTCCCTTACAGAGATGGGCTTTATAAACTGGACAACCCCTTTAAGCAACAACTGCTTTTACTGAAGCACATTGAAACTGGAACGTCGCCTTAACATCATCAATGAAGGATGGCTGAAGGAGTATCCATAGACTTGTGGCAGATGGTCATACTGGTGTCTACACCAGTCAATACATCACAGAAAGTCCACCCAAAACTATCGGTGAAGCTACGCTTGGACCCGTGGTACTGCAATCGCTTGACATTCACTCACCAATAATTCTACTGTAGCCTCAAACACATCATAAAAAATGTCCTTCATAGGAATATTTGGTGTCCATCAAGTTATCAGACATGGAAATGTTAATGATATGAAGTGGTTTACCTGTTACTGCAGTAAACTTAAAGCGTAATAGTAGTTTCCTACTAAAAAATAAAAAACAGTCCACATTTTAAAGGGAAACTGAGACCAGGACAAGCCCCAATAACACAACTGTACCCTTAAAAGTTCAAGCAAGGAACTAAACAGTATATACGCTCCTCTCATCTTTGAGGGCTTCTGCCATTCAGCAGACCACCTTAAGAATCAGAAGATTTCTCAATTGGCCACTTGACCGGTGTTCTCCGGGAACTTTGCACCTTCAAGCTAATCTTTGAAGGCCCAAATCTGAATGGGTCCTGTCCTGATAACAGGTTCACTTTAAATGGCTTTATGCAGAGCATGCAACTTTAGAAGAACCAATCCCAAAAAGAAAGTCACATTGGACAGGTCGCCCACATATACCGAGAAAATAAGGAGACGCGTTAAATAGTGGTTCTGTGTGAGAAGCCATGTAATTCCTCAGTCCTGGTTACCGGTCTGCAAAATCAAAACATGGTGAAGGGTTTGCCGGCAGTTTGGCAGAGGGCGGTTCAAGTTTTGTTCTTGACGGGACACGTGGAGGGGCTGGTGGCTTTCTTAAAGGCGCAGTCAGTGAAGATCCAGCTGGGAGAGCGTTCCAGTTGCTGTCGAATCCAGAAAGGTTCAGTTCCACTCCATTGCTGGGCGTTGACCTGTTTGCGTTAGTCATAAAGTTGGTGTCTTCAAAAGTCACCCAACCTTTGGAATTTGGGCCTGGCATTGTGGAGAACTTGTGCGGCAACGAGAGACTTTTTTCAGCCGGACCCACGGTAAACATCGGCCGGCTTTGCGGCAACTCAGGTTCGCTAACAGAATGAGACTGATCGAATATACCAGCTGGTACGGTAGTCGGTATGGTGGTCTGGGTCGTAAAAGGGTTTGGTGCCTCTCCTGATCTTTCCGTGAATGGGTTGGCTGTGTGCAAGGTGTTGGATCTATTGAGAAACGGGTTGGGCGATATCCTCAGACTGTCCCGAGATCCGCTACGGGCTGGGATCGGAGGAGGAGGAGCAGCAGCAGGCATGCAATTCATGTTATTCAGGATATGAAGGTTATTTGCTGATGAAGACGGCAACAGTTTTCGCTCCTTTGAGGTGGTTGATGATGAGGAGGATGATGGTGGTGGTGGTGGTATGTGAATATGCGCTGGCAGCTTTAAAATGGGAAGTTGATCGAATGCCAAGCCCACAAATGGATCACTGTTAAACTGACTTGTAAAGCCACCGACTTCATGAGCTTCGTTCTGCAAGAAATAATCACAGCGCATAATATTCAGATTAGAGAGATTTGTTTTTTGGTAGTGATTGTATCTCATCTACTTCCAAGACTAAAATGAACGAGATGAAAAAAAAAAAAAAAAAAATCTGATACCAAGATGCAACCACTCACTAGCTACAGAAATGAAAAGCTCTACCACCAGCGTGAAATGTCTTTGTTTTTGACGTTTCTCTACTTGCCTCATGCAATATTCATGCAATAACTGGGATGAAAATCCAAAAGGCTCTGGGTGGTCCGACAGTCAAAAAGCAAAGACAAGACGGGACTTTTTCTTCCCCCCGTACAAAATAGAAGGGTCAGTGACTTTTACCGCTGCAGCTTGATGGCTTCTCTTTCATCTAAATCTTATTGTCAGTCTCATAGACAATGATATGAAATGTGAATGGTGCTGATGCTGCATGGGAACATTTCATAAAGAGATGCTGGGGGGATGGGGGGGGATTATGTTTACCCCCAAGAAAATAACTGACGATGTATGGTATGAAGAAGCACAGGAAAATGATGGTGTTCATAAATGATATGGGACACAACTAGATCTCTGTAGCTAGTAGAAGAAAATCCATACAGGTCTTCTTCCGACAGGCGGAGGTGTACCTTCAATGGAGCAGACTACACAGCTGCTACAGGGCCCGGGCTGAACTGGTACGTCTGTCCCTGACAAAAAACACTGCATTTTCATGCAGCAGTCACTACAGGGTGCTCGGTTGAAGAGATCATTATAGCTCCCATTGCAGTGAATGGAAACTGTATAAATTTCTATGAACTGAGCTCCCCCTAGTAGTAGCTGCAGGCAGCCAGCTTAGTAATATATTATCTGAAGGGAAGCAGTGATTTAGAGCTGTATGGGGGAGATTTATCAATTTATTTGTGCCCATAGCAGCCAATCACAGCATAGCTTTCATGAAAGCAGTTTTCTTTTAGACAGACTCACTTAAAGGGGCTGTCCGCTTTTTTTTTTTTTATATTGATAACCTGTCCTCAGGATTAGGGATGAGCAAACCTGAACTTTACAGGTTCGGCGTTTGGGTGTTGTAGGAAATCCGTTATGGATTCTTTCATAACGGAATTTGTAGAGAGAATGCAAAATGGAAGCCTTTAAGAGGCATTCCTCTTTGATCCGTCATAATAGAAGTCTATGGCCAAGCATACCGGATCAGTCTGGTTTCCATTATGATGGACTTTCTAAAGTTCGGGTCCGCTCATCCCTACTCAGGACAGGTCATCAATATTAGATCGGTGGGGGTCCGACTGCCGGCACCCCCGCTAATCAGCTGTTAAAATAAAATGCAGAGCTGGTATGAGCGCTGCCTTCTCTTCACTGTTTTTCTGCTCACCTTCGGCATTGCAGAGGTGAGCAGTGTAAGAACAGCTCCGCTGTCCCATTCACTTCAATGGAGCGGCTCCTTCCTATTTACTTGAACATGAAGGAGCTTCCAATTAAAGTGAATGGAACGGCAGAGTTCTAATTACACTGCTCGCCACTGCGGTTGTGACAGCGAGCAGGTAAACAATGAAGAGAAAGCAGTGTTGGTATGAGTGCTGCTTTCTCTTCAAATAGCTGATCGGCGGGGGTGCTGGGAGCCAGACCCCTGTTGATCTGATACTGATGACCTATCCAGAGGATTGGTCATCAATATAAAAAAAACAGACCCTATTTAACACTCTGTCAGACCATTAACTCCAACCAGAGAAAGGCTCCTTGTAGTGACTCAATAAGAGCATCACACATTACACAAATTAATGCAATGCTGTAAGGATTGACCTTCAGATAACATCTTCCCCTCACAGTAGCAGTAAGTTGACAATGGATGTGTGTGGTGTGTGGACTGCTGCAGAGGCAACACCATTTATCTTCATAATTCACAAACTAGAAATTATCATTGTCTGCTATGTACAGTGGAGCTGCAGCACAGTCATAGTCACAGTTTCTACAAGACTGCTAGCTCATTTTACACTTGACACGCCTTACCTTACCTATTACGTTTCCCATAGAAACACACAACCATCCTGGATATTGATGTTTGTAAGATTTTTTAAAGTATTTTAACTTTATCTCTCTATCTTCTGTATATGTTGTTGGAGCGGACATCAGCAGGGAGGAAGTAAAGGGTTCCAGTACTGTAAGTCTTGTCCTACTTTGCCCCATATTGAAATGAATGGATTATGGAGCCTGCAAGTTAACTTTTCATTATAAGCATGAATTTACACAGCGGAGGTACATATCTTTATAGGTGACCTGTCGCCTGTACTGTACTGCCCTCACTAAGGGCAACAATATATAGCAACAGACCCACTGATTTCATCGGACTGTCACTCTTGAGCTGGCAGTCAGTACTGACACGCCAAACCTAACAGCGCTCATCACCTCTGAGATGGAGACGTGTCCAATGAGACTCTATGGCCATCTCCACCCCCACCTACTGACGAGGACTAGCAGTCCCCCCCCCCCCTTTGCGCATAGGAAAGAAACCTGCCAATCATGCTCACATGGCGGGGTAGAGCAGGGCAGGCGAGTCTCTTAAGACTCTCATCATCTCTGTTGCAACGCTGGTGTGCGCTGAGAGGTTTGGCTTGTCAGTACTCTAAATTTACTGACTGCCAGCTCAAAAGTGACAGACCGCTTTAATCTGCCGTCTGTCGCTATACCTGTTCATTTCAATATAACCCTTAGTGAGGGCAGTACAGTACAAGCGACAGGTCACCTATAAAGATATGTACCTCCGGTGTGTAAATTCATGCTTACAATGAAAAGTTAACTTGCAGGCTCCATAATCCATTCATTTCAATATGGGGAAGAGTAGGAGAAGACTTATAATACTGGAACCCTTTACTTCCTCCCTGCTGTCAGCTCCAATACCATGTAATGAGATAAATTTAAAACACAGGTTCCATTTTAAGTGGATCAGTGGAGGTACATTTTTTATTGAGACAAAGAAACAACAATAGCAATAGTTAAATAATATGGCAGTACAGCCATTGCATTGACCAATGACAAAAAACGGGTATTAATATATGTAAGGGGCACAAAAACATAAACTCTGGAAACTTTAAGATGGTTTATGTACCATTTCTGCTCATTATGGGGATGAGAAAGCTGGAGATCACCCACTGTTTGTTAGACAAGTATTGATTTCGGCAGCAGTAAAAGTTAATATGATATGGCAGGTATCATGTCATGATAAAGAATACTGCCCTATTACAATTCAGATACACGTTAAACCAGCCAGGAGATAGACAGTAGCTGCTTATTGTACACGGTCACAGATGATGCCACTAACATCACTAAATGGGTACATTTGTGGAAGGCAAATCTGCATCTGGCTACTTGTTGTAGTAGTGCATGGCGGCCATTTAAATGGGTCAAGCCTACCCGAGAGGAGGACCTACTTCTATAATGTCCACATGCCATAACAGAGTATAAGGAGAGAGGTTGTCTTTATGAGGCAACCCTTTTAGAGGGGTTGTGCAGTGGCTTAATACCTATGACCTATTTGATGACCTATCCTACTATAGGGCAGTTGTGATTCAAACAACTGCTTGGTGAGGGTGCTAGGACTGCCCCCTCCCCGAGGATAGGTCATCAATATTAAGACACAGCGCAACTCTTTTAAAGTACTTGGCAGGTCAGCCATTTTGGCATAGCTTGTGTGTGGCAGTCTCTACATCTGCCCATACGCTTGATAAGTACCAGCTGAACGCAGCTGTCAGATCATCCTTTTGGAAATCCTGTGAAAAAAAAATCAACATAGTTGATTCATTTGTCTCTACGGTAGAAGCACAAGTGGATCTAGCTGCCCCACATTTGTTGGTGGGTCCAGAAAAAAATGACAGGATCTGAAGATACCAACCCGATGTGTATAGGAAGTCCACAATTATATAGCTTTGTAAACTTTTGCAACAGGTCCTAATCTGCTGCTTCTTTAAGAGCTAAATAATAAAATTCTCTCTACCAAGAGCCGCCACTAGGGGGAGCTAACTGCATACAGAGGGAATGAAAAAAAAATGACCTATTGTTTACATCACATTTTTTTTTAGTTTCCAATGTCATCATCTATATTTTAAGCAAAATACCTAAAATTGTGTAGTTTTCACGTGCAGAAATTCTAAAAAAAAAGTTTAACATGAAAATTAAACAAACTAAAACAAACATAAAAATTAAACTTAAAATTAGATTTAAACAATGGGTCATTTTTTGATGACACATTCCCTTTAAGGCCCCTTTCATACGAGCGGGTGTCACGCTGTGGACTCACAGCAGGACACCTGGCCTGAACTTCCATAATGCTGTCAGTGTTATCCAATATATTCCAGACCGCTAAGAGTTACATAGCATCATAAATCAATATAATGCTATGCGACCCCTGCAGTGCTGGACGTTCAGGCCAGGTGTCACGCTGAAAGGGGCCCAACAGTCCCCAAAACCCAAGCAGAAGGTGCACAAGAGAGATCTGGGCTCATTCATAGGTTTTCAGCTCAGAGGTCACCTATCAATATAGAAACCTGTTCCCACTACCACACCTGAATACAAGTAAGAGTAAGATGAGCAACAGGTCCACTGTAGGGCTGTAGGACAATCATAGTTATCCCATGATTAATGTAAAAAAATGAAAATCAGACATTATATAGTACATGACAATCTAACAAAGCTAGAACCAGCCCTGTACCTCACATGGATCCAGAGATCTCCTCATTCATTGCTCCAATTGTTCTACCAGATTTATTTCAAACTGGCAGCTTAAAGGGGTATTCCCATCTCACAAATGTAGTTTGTATAGTTAGATATAGCCATACCAATATTATTACTAATAGAATGTATTTATAGAAAATGTACCGTTTAGAAGATTTGCCTATTTGTATATCCATGTCCCATACACATCAGTCAGGCTGTTGCCCCTGGTTACGGCCACTGCAGCCATGTAGTAGTGGTGGCCGGCTTGCTTCTTTTCAAACCCGCTCTGAGGTAACTGCTGTATTGTGAACGCACATTACATGAACATGTGGTGACACATCTTAGGGTACTTTCACATCTGTGTTTCGGACGCTACCAGTACAAAGCACAATGGTCAGGATCCGTCCAAAACGTAGACTTTATTATCGGATCCTGCTCCATAGAGATGAATTGATCTTGGAACAGGATCCGTTTCTCTGCGTTTTGGAAGCGCAGACAAAAATGCTACAACCCTAAGATGTGTCTCCGCATGTTCATGTAATGTGCGTTCACAATACAGCAGTTACCTCAGAGCGGGTTTGAACAGGAACAAGCCGGCCTCCACTACTACAAGGCCGCGGTGGTCGTAACTAGGGGCAACGGCCTGACTGATATGTGTGGGACAATGGATATACAAATAGACAAATCTTCTAAATGGTACATTTTATATAAATACATTCTATTAGTAATAATATCGGTATGGCTATATCTAACTATACAAACTACATTTGTGACATGGGAATACCCCTTTAAGTGGTGTGTCCTTTCTACTGCAGCTGGTGGCAGTTGAAGGATGGAGCTGAGCATGTGCGTCCATCTCAGTGAGCAGCACAACAAAATTGGAAAAAAAGCAAACAGCAGGTGGCGCTATACTGATAGATTTCAGTGAATAACTTTTTAATTATATGCCAGATCCAGGTGCGGGTTTGAAAAATGTTGAATATTTTTTTTTGGGACAACTTCTTTAAGACGCCCTCACTAATTTTAGCATAAACCAATAACACATCCTGCTGCCAAGAAAAGCTTTCAGATAATTTAGAGGTTACCAAGTAGTAATAGATTGCCCCTTCTTTATCATGACAGCAAACTGCAGAGGTAATGACGTTATCTGGATTATTACATGTGACAATTATCGGTGAGGTGAGAGACGTATGAAGCTAAGGGTGTCATTCACTGATGGGATATGGGAAGTAGGGGTAAATTACTGCGGTACCTGTTACCCTGATGGTTGCTCCTGCTAGTGGTAAAAAGGATAGATATTAAAGAAAAAAGATATAATGAGAAGAGATACACACAGTGTAATTAATACGCTCAATATGCACTGCTGAAATTCTGAAAAACCTCTTTAACCACCTAACTGTTTTGATACCTAACAGTATGAAAAATAGCTAACTGGAGGGGAAGGGTGGCTTTAGAAACATGCAACTGGTCTTGTGTGAAAGCTGACAGTCCAGGCTTTCATACAAGACCAAAATGACAGCTAAAGTCAAAGCAACAGAGGAGAAATCATTGCGAGTAAAACCTGTTTTTACTTTCACTTTCAGCTGCATTCACAGCATCCTAATTTCTATCAGTGATATCTTCCTCTGTCCTGAACAGATTACTGTCAGATTTCTGGTATTCTATGAAAGCTTGGAATGTCTGCCTCTGCAACCACTTTTATTGCCTCAATACATCTCAAATAGAAAATGAAGCCTTTGCGAAGCTTTGTGAATATTCAAGATAAAAAAAATATCCTCCTGTTTTGTGTAATCAGCTCCTATTCAAACTTATGCGTCTCCATGGATACAGACCACAAATAACCCTGTGTAGTCTGATCTTGCAGTCCCTTACTGGATGAATATTAGCAAGAGGGCAGATGGAAGGGAGTATTACTGCAGGATCAGACTACTTAGGCCATTATTTGCTCACAGAGACACAGAACTCTGCATAGAAGCTGTAGACATAAAACAGTACAATTTAAATTTTTTTAAATCAAGACTATTTGCAAAATTGCTTCATCCCCCCAATGCAACGGTAACCAAGGGGTACTTACCCTTTAAGGTTAATTTTGCCAACAGTAAGAAATTGAAGTGTGTTCTGTTAATATGGAGGAGGAAGGCATAGGTTAAAGGGAACCTGTCATCAAATTTATGCTGACTGTACTGAGGGCAGCATAAAATAGTGACAGAAATGCTGATTTCAGCAGTGTGTCACTCATGAGCTAAAAGTGAGTGGTTGCTGAGAACCAACATCACAAACATTGCATCCCAGGCCTTGAAAAGAGTCATATCTACCTGAGAAGAGTCACGGTTATTCCTAATCTCCTGCTCTCCCCACCCATCTGCTGATGACCTGCAGTTCTCTCCTAGAGAGAAAGGGAGAAAACTAGGTAGAAGACTGTCAGTCATCATCAGGTGGGCAGGGAAAGCAGGAATTCATGAATAACCATGACTCTTCTCATGAAGATTTGACTCTTTTCCAGGCCTAATCTGCAATGTTTGTGATGTTGGTTCTCGGCAACCACTTACTTTTAACTTATAAATGACAGACCGCTGAAATCAACTCACCTGTCTCTACTTTATTCTGCCGTTAGTATGGGTAGCATAAAGGTGATGCCAGGTTCCCTTTAAAGGCCATGTACACTTTTGGGGTCAATTTTTTTCTGATTGCATTTTACTCAATTTGGGCTTAAAATCATTTTTTTCAATTAGTCTTTATTAAAAATATTCAGCAACTTTATCATAAAGAGTTAACTTCTGCCTAGTGGTGAAAATCGTGCCGGTTATCTAATAACTCATATCTAAATTACTAATAGCTCAAAAACAATTAAAACTAAGATAACAATTGAGGTATAATGAGTCTTTATAATGTCAGAGAGCAGAGATAAGGAGCCATCAGCTGAGCTGCCTGACAGAAGGCAGTAAAAACACAGAGCCTGCTACTAGAGAATCTCAGGCTGTACAGAGTAAAGGGCTCAAAATTTGTAATAAAGACCAACTGAAAAAATGATTTTTAGTGCAAAATCAGTACAATGCAATAATAATAATACTAATAATAATAATAAAAATTGTCCTCAAAGGTGTCCAGTCCATAGCCTTTAAGCCTCTCCAGGTCTCACCTTCAATTTGGTGAAAACTTTGCCTTGCGCTGAAGATAAAAGTCTAGTTGCTAGTCACGTGCTGCCTGACAACCTTATTGTATAGTTTGTTGTTAGGAAGCGTATCCCTAGCAACCAGACTGCCGCCGATCCAGCTCGTGTCATGTCTGACAGAGTTACTTAAATCAATGAAAGGGGTTGTCCTGGATTAGAAAAACATGGCTGCCACTGCCTCTCAGTCCCAGTGAAGTAACAGGCTCAATACTACAAACAACCGGTAAACTGGTGTGGCGCTATTTTTTGGAAGAAAGATGCCATGTTTTTCGAACAATTTGGGGGGGGGGGGCATAGAAACGCAAGTGGCATTGGTCTTTTCTTCATTTACTGAAAATATGAGGTATAATTAGTTGTTTTATCTTTGCCTATAGCCTTTGTCTACAATGCTGATCATAAAACATAGGCAGCCATGGCCATTTTGAATAAGGGAGAGCTGCCCCTTTAATTTATAAAAATTGCAGCCTCAGCTTAAAGGGGTTTTCCGACTTTTTAAACTATTTTAACTCGCGACCTATTCTCTTCTCTGGATAGGTCACCAGTATCTGATTAGTGGGGGTCCGATACCCAGGAAGCCCGACGATCAGCTGTTTCAGAAGGCAATGGTGCACCGGTGGGTGCCGCGGCCTTCTCTCAGCTTTCCCTAGGCCATGTGACGTCAGGTTCATCGGTCACGTGGCCTAGGAGCAGCTCAGTCCCAATGAAGTGAGTGGGCCTGAGCTGCAACACCAAGCACAACCACTATACAGTGTGCGGCACTGTGCTTGGTGGTCAGGGAGAAGGTTGCAACACTCTCAGTGCCTTCTCAAACAGCTGATCGACGGGGGTTCCAGGTGTCGGACCCCCACGATCAGATACTGAAAACGTATTCAGAGGATAGGTTATCAGAAGAAACATCTCGGAAGCCCCCTTTAAATGTAGTAAAACTGTTGGTGATAACGATGCCTAAATCCAAGGGTATATTAATGGCACTTGGCTATCTAGTCCCCACTGGTGACCTACGTCACGGCGACCAGGCCTACCTGTTCAGAAGGGACCTGCTCCGAGGGCAGATTCTGGGCGGAGCGGCTACGAGGAGGCGGTTGTGGTGGAGGGTCTAGGCTCTGCACCGGAGGTGTTTGTGAAGAAGGATGGAACGCGGTAGGTAATAGAGGTTCTGGCAGTTTTTGGCAGGGTGGCTGGGAAGCTGGGCTGGGCTGGAGGGGGGCTGCAAGTTGGGGTTTCATGGGCTCAGGAAGAGAAGGAATCGCTGAAAGAGAAGAAGAAACATAAATGTATAATTAATAAGACATAGGGTCAGATGGATTAATAGTCAGAATGTCAGTCACAGTCTCAATATTAGATAAATTTACTAATGTGTCGCTCGGAACTTTGTAAATTTGGATTATCGTAAATCCTGTGCCAAATTTATGCTAGAATTCTGTTCATGTGCTGGTTTATATCAGCCATAAGTTGGCATAGTTTCAATTCAAAAACGCGCCACGGAGTTGCATTTAGAACACGCCCCCTGTCTGACAAGGTGTAAAATGCATAAAATAGTAAATGTGATGCAAAGCATGCAGGCCAGTTTTTTGGTGAACAACTCTCCAAAAAACAGGCCCATTTTCAATAGTAAATCTGCCCCAATATGTCAAGTCAATATACTATATCAGCAGACATGAGCAGCATAGGACCCGTCTGCTCTCCCGACAGGTCTGTTTTAATAAATGCTTGTATTCCCCATGAGACTGCAATTCTAGAGCATCTTTTCTTAGATCTCTGAATTCTGCCGCTCCTCTGTTCCTCCTCCTAAAAATGTACAAATAAGTAGACAACTTGGTGTTAACATTTCCCTGGTCAATAATGGCGCCCCTACACGGTAAGGGTTTGTCACATACAGAAAAGATGCTCTAGAATGGATCTCTCATGGGAGATACAGCTACTTACTAAAACAGACATGTCCAGAGTGGTCAGGTCCTCTTTAAGACAGTATATGTAGAGACCCTATGAGACATGGACACGTGTCAATGCACTGGTTCACACTGCGTCTTCTTGGAGCAGCCAGTGACCAGACCTATAGATCCTGGAAACTTTGGACTGTGTTCCAGGTGATGCATACCTTTGGCTGGCTCAGCAGCTTTCACTGGTGCCTCAGGATTTGGTCTGGACTGCGCATGTCGGCTCTGAGGGACACTGATGACCCCGGCACGAGGAGGTATCGTCTAGAGCAAAGAAGAATAAGAACATTCATTCAGTGAACCTCAGAGGATCCCCACTGAAATGTAAGATTAAGCGGCTGTTCAGATGGCCGTGGTATTGAGGATCCGCAATACCACGAATGCCGACCGGCGTGTGTTCGGCAAATTGCGGAACACATGGTCCGGCACTCCGCTATTGTGGACAAGAATAGGACATGTTTTTTTTTTTTTTTGTGGAGCTGCGGCTGCCCGCAATCATTCAAGTGAACAGGCCCACACCTATTCCGCAATTTTTCATGACCATGTGAACAGGCCCTAAGGCTAGGGCTACACGGCGACATATAGGGCACAACTACACCGCAACATGTGTTGCACGACATATTTTAGTCTATGGGTGTCGCACTTGTGTCATGCTGCGACTGCGACATGACAGTCACACAAAATCCAACTTGGACCAGCATTTAAAAAAAAAAAAAATGTTGCGTGACATTACTGTGACAAATAGTCCAGCAACATTACTCCATGTAGCCCTAGCCTAATAAAACCAATGCCTGGGGCGAAGCTTGACTGATGCCAGGCTAGTCTACCCTTCTCAGCTGTGAACAGCAAGTCCTTTCGGATTTTAGATCACAGACACCCGCATAAGTTCAGATCCCAGATCAGATTGCCAAATGAATTCAGATCTCAGACCTGATTGCAAAATTGATCCAGATCAGCCCCTAAATTCAGACCTCAGACCAGAGGGAAAGATCAGAGATATTCCTTGTATTCACCATTCCTTGCCCCCCTGGTCTGTTCTGACCCAAGAGCTGTCTCATACAGCATCAGGACCCAGCGTGATGGCACCTGGGGCAGAAGATGACCTTCAGTGCTCAGAGCACCCTGGTCTTTCCTTGCCAAGAAGGCAACAAACCTGGCACCAGAAAATTCACTGCTAACCCAGGCACATTACCTTGTTGAACTAGCTCAGCTGAAAGTACTGATACATTTTACTTAGCGATATGCAGCTTTATTTTAGAGAAAAATCAATATGCAAATAAGCTATTAAGTGCACCAAGGGAGGGCCCAAGCCACTCTGTGCACCACTGCTCCTTCTTCCTCAGCCAGTCCCTCCCTCTCCTTCCTGCATAGTCAGCTTTCCTGGCTCTGTTAATCAAGAAGCGGGTGGGCTGGCAGAGAAAGCAGGAGGAGCAAGGTTGCACTGAATGTCTTGGGTCCGCCCTTGGTGCACTTAGCTGCTCTTTTGTAAATGGATTAAAAGCACTGTTTCTCCAAATTGAAGTCATAGATCGCTAAGTGAAATGTTTCATAATTACATTAAGCCGAGCTGCAAGCCATTGTGCCTGGTTTATCAGTGAATTTCCAGGCTCTTTTAAAGGGGTTGTCATTGCCACTCTAGCATGTGACCCCTCAGGCCTGTGATATTCTACAGAAGTCACTGGACCAAGCCACTTCTGGTCCATTGGGGGAACTGGGCAGTGGTGGCAGAAACAGCGGGAATGCGGACAGGTGCGTGTTTTATTTATATTTTTAAAATTGGCCACAGGTGACAACTAGAGATGGGCAAAGTATTCATAAATTTGATTCGGCTGCTTTGCCGAATTTTACAAAAACAAAAAAGCTTTGTTACTAAACGCATTTCTTTGTCAGTAGTGGGTGCAATGACAGGGAGCTGCAATTGCGCCGCTCCCCATCATTGTACCCCTCAGATACCGCATTCATACACGATCGCAACATCTGATAGCAATAATCGGGTGTAAAAAAAAAAAAAAATTATAAAAAGAAAAAATTTAAATCATACTTACCACATCCATTAGCTCGCAGCCAGCCGCCGCTATCTTTTGATTGATCACGCATCATATGTCACCACTCACGGGATTTTGTGCGAGATCTTTAATCAAGATGGCGGCGGCCGGCCCGTCACAAGCAAATGGATGAGGCAAGTATGATTTTTTGTGTTTTTTACACTATTTCAGGGAAAATCGATTTGCTACCACAAAGCACAAGGCGAATAGGATTTTCCCTGAAATTTCTATCGAAGGCCACCTTGGGGGTTGTCACTTCCTAGGTCGGACATCTTTTTAACCATTCAGCTCCCTCGTGAGAAGCTCCTGACAGAGGGAATGATTATTAGATGCTCACCGGCCTCACTGAAGCACAGGGGGCAGTCACTGGGGCTCCAAGCTGGGGAGGAGGAGGTCCACGAACTGAAAGACAAAAATCTCAAAAGTCACTTAAATTCTCCACAAATAACCATGTCTGAATGATGGCATGGGACTAAGGCGCAGGCAGGACACTGCACATGCATTACTGGATTATTAGTTACTAGATTAGTACTGTACATACTACATGGACAACTAGTAGCACCGCAGGTACCGGCACACAAACCTTTCCTACACTGCCAATCACTTCACCTTACGGAATATTTTTGTACCAGTTTCTCAGATTTTTATCTAATGATCAGGACACTAGTCCCATGATTAAATATGAGATTACACATTTATAGAACATAAAATAATTTTTCTATTCCAATTATTGGCTAAAAAATGTTTCTGTAGCCATTATGGCGCCCCCTGGTGTACTTTTCATTCCCCCTCATGTGTCAGGTGCTGATGGGGGAGAAGCCCTTTCTAGAGCTGATTCTATATGCCACTCCACCACCTGTGTATAAGAGGATCCGAGGAACAGGGCTGCACTACTGAGCATGTGTGACCACTAGCACTGGACATGAGGTGGACGTTCTGGAAGGGAACCAAAAGATCACCAGGGGGTGCTATAGCAAGTATGTCACAGCAATATCTAGACACTGGAGCATTTTTTTAAATGATTCCAATAGAAAAATTCTTACTTTGCAAGGTCACGCAAAATGTCAAACCCAGAGGATCCAGTCCTCAAAATTTAAGTGCATAAGTGCATACAAAAGGCTTCTCAAAGAAGCACTCTAGGCAAAACAACCACAATGTTATTCCTAGTGCTGGGCCTAAGGGGGTTGAACATAACATAGGGGGTCAGAACGCCAGTGAACAGTTTTTATTTTAAAAACAACTTTTTGTCTACAGCTCCACTGGTGACCTATGTGTTTCCATGGTCACAGACAACAATCAAACCCTGTGTAGTCTGATCCTACAGTCACTCTCTGCACTAGGTCTTTTAGGGCATCCTGAGACCTAACAGATCCAGTGAATAAGATAGTTTATATATAGAACTTTTTGTCAAGAATCATCACTCTCAGTTAACAATACTAATATAAAGGAATGTGGCACAAAGCATAGAATCACTTTCTTCCTCAAAGAGAGTCCATCAGCAGTTTTGGCCATGCTAAACTACTGACAGCACTTGGTAGAACCTGGGGACTGACAGCTGTAGTGGTCTCCTGGTTGGATGCTACGGCTGTCACTCAGCAGAAGGGAGGGGCTGTAAGAAAGCTCAACGCAGAGAGCGCATCATAGGAGCAGAATCTGTCAGAATAAAAGTTCATATTCACACTACTCCTGATAAGAGCTCCATAAAAGGTACGTTTGTACAGCTCTTACCCAGTGTTAGCATGCTCAAAATTGCTGACTTTAATATTACTGAAGAATTTAGATACATACTCTGGAAAAACAAAAGCTTTGCCACAACCCCCCCCCCCCCTACTCCACAGGTGCAGACTTTTGACACTGTGGATTTCACCAAAAATCAACGTTAAAAAATGCAAAATATACGTGGTTAAAGTCAGTAACAAATCTACAGCAGAATGAAGCTGTGGCAAACTAGAAAATCCAGAGCCTTCACTTTCATGCATATGTTATTTACTGCCTGTGGTTGGGATTTTTAAAGTCCTGTCCATGTTAGGCTATTTTCACACTAGCGTTTTTTCTGGATCCGGCAGGGTTCAGCAAAAACTCTTCCGTTACTGATAATAAAACAATCTGCATCCATTATGAACGGATCCGGTTGTATTATCTTTAACATAGCCAAGACGGATCCATCATGAACTCCATTGAAAGTCAATGGGGGACGGATCCGTTTTCTATTGTGGCAGATTGTGTCAGAGAAAACGGATCCGTCCCATTGACTTGCATTGGGAGGTCATGACAGATCCGTCTTGCTCTGCATACCATGACTGAAAGAAAACTACAGCATGCTACAGTACGAGAGCGGAACCAAACGTTCAATGGGGACAAAACGGAAGTGTTTTTTTTTCGGTACTGAGGCCCTTTGACGGATCTCAATACCGGAAAGTAGAGGCGCTAGTGTGAAAGGAACCTTAATTGTATTGTAAATGGCTACGTTTGAAATATAGGGTACAGCGATGCATATTTAGGTAATTGGTTTAGCTGGTATCAGTGATCTGCAGACAACGGAGTATAAATATAATGAAATCTAAAAACCATTTCATGAAATAAAAGTAAAATATAAAGAAAAACAAGACCCATTTCTACTTAAAAATTAAATAAACGTGCAGAATAATACCATTTTAAAACTGCCCTGCATGCCGTCAATAGATTTTGCACTAGAATTGTATGCTTATGCAAAAAAGTTCCGTACACAGGTGTAGTGATAGCACATAGTAAAGGCAAAGTCTACCAGGGCAACCAAATTTTTGTAAATAATCAAAGGAAAATTAAGGATGGGTCCACATCATGTTTTTGCCATCTGTTTAACATATACAAAAAATGTATACGTTAAAGAAGAACTCCCGCAAAAAATTCTATTCTCTGACCTGTTAGAAAGGGGCATGATATAATCTGTAGTGATTGTCATCTTCTTATCAGTGACTGTTTCTGTGAGTAAAAACCTCTCTTCTTATTGTAGCTGGGTCATGTGACCAACTCCCTGACCTCCAACTGACCCAGGACAGAAAGCCAGTAACTGCTCTATTCATTCCTATGGGAGCCTCACTTTCAGTCTCATAAGAATACATAGAGAATTAGACTTCCTGTCCACACATAAGTCTATGTGTGAGTTGGTGGGTCTAATTGCTGGTCACATGACACAGATAAGAAACTTCAGGATGATATAAGTCAAAAATTCAGACACTGGTAAGAAAATGACATTCACTACAGATTATATCATGTACATTTCTAGCAGGACATGAAATAAAATTTTTGTCGGGAGTTCTTTAACGGATGCCTTAGACTGATACCATAGAGTTCCACTGTAAAAAAAAAAAAAATAATAAAAAAATGTAAATAAATATTTTTTGTTTAATATATTCGTTAAATGGATAGCAAAAACCTGACGTGAACCCACCCTAAGCAACTTTGCAAACAGTTTTTATTAAAAAAAAAAAAAAAAAGAAACTTATGCCTACAGCTCTTCTGTAGACCTGTTGGCAGGCAACAATCAAACCCTGTGATCCTACAGTCACACTCCTTTATCTCTTGCTTACTTCTTGCTAACATACATTTGATAGGTTAGCAAAAAATAAAGGGCAATTGGAAAGGAGTATGGTTGCTGGATCCAACTACGCAGAGTTTGTTTGTAGTCTGTTACCATGGAGATGCATTGCTCTGCGCTCTAGCTGTAGACATAGAACTAGAGTACATATAAAAAGGCATATTGGTAAAGTCGCATTCTTTTCACTTTTCATGCATTGGAGTTATCGAAACGGTTACCTAGGCGGATAAGTACTCTATTATTTGGCATCATTATACATCGGAAATTAGAAGGTTTAATATTTGAGGGAAAATTTTATTGGTTATGTCAACAATTAGAATGTAACAACATATGCCTGGCCTACTAGATATTAGTACAGAGCGTTTCTATGGCACGTGCTGGGTAGTCTCATGCAGTCCACAATATAGAAGTCCATTTACCTTCTGGATCTCTGCGAGCTACCCCTGGGCTGGGAGGAGCACCCGCACCTTGTTAAAGAGAGAAAAGACACTAAAGATTGTAGAGACCATGACAACAGGAGCTTCACACTGACAGACAGGTCACAGGGAAAGACAGAGTCAAGTACAGAGACACAATAACCACCACGATGTATGCTGTGTACTAGCGGACGTGCGCCTTTAAAGGCTATGTACAGCTTTGGAGGCAATTTTTTTTATCATTGCATGTTACTCATTTTTGGCTAAAAATCATTTTTTCAATTGGCCTTTATTAAAAAAAATATTGAGCTGTTCTGTCACAAAGGGTTAAAGGAAATTGGTCACCAGGATAATTGCTACTGAAGTAAAGCAATGGCCTCAGAGGCGTAGCTACCGGGGGGGCAGGGGGAGCGACGGCTCTGGGCCCCGTGCCTCTGGGGGGCCCAGCAGGGATGGCCAATACAAGTGAGCGCTTCCATTAAGGAAGCGCTCACTTGTATGTAGGGACCCCCCATCATCCCACCCAGCCACATAAGAGTAAAATAAAAAAGCTTTCTTACCTGTCCTGCGGCTGCCCTCCGGTCCGGCGCTCCACTCTTTTCCCTGGCCGGCATGCACTATGACCTGACGCTGCGCAGCGTCAGGTCATAGTGCGCGCCAGCCAGGGAAGAGAGTGGAGCGCCGGACCGGAGGGCAGCCGCAGGACAGGTAAGCTCTTTTATTTTACTCTTATGTGGCTGGGTGGGATGATCTGAGGTCTGATGGCAGCACAATAAGCTGATCTGAGGTTTGATGGGGGCCCCATGAGCAGCTCTGAGGTCTGATGGGGCACAATATGCTGCTCTGAGGTCTGATGGGGGCACAATACTCTGATCTGAGGTCTGATGGGGGCACATTACGCTGGTCTGAGGTCTCATGGGGGCACATTCTGCTGATCTGAGGTCGCATGGGGGCACATTACGCTGATCTGAGGTCTCATGGGGGCATATTACGCTGATCTGAGGTCTCATGGGGGCGCATTACGCTGATCTGAGGTCTCATGGGGGCGCATTACGCTGATCTGAGGTCTCATGGGGGCACATTACGCTGATCTGAGGTCTCATGGGGGCACATTACGCTGATCTGAGGTCTCATGGGGGCACATTACGCTGATCTGAGGTCTCATGGGGGCACATTACGCTGATCTGAGGTCTCATGGGGGCACATTACGCTGATCTGAGGTCTCATGGGGGCACATTACGCTGATCTGAGGTCTCATGGGGGCACATTACGCTGATCTGAGGTCTCATGGGGGCACATTACGCTGATCTGAGGTCTCATGGGGGCATATTACGCTGATCTGAGGTCTCATGGGGGCACATTACGCTGATCTGAGGTCTCATGGGGGCACATTACGCTGATCTGAGGTCTCATGGGGGCACATTACGCTGATCTGAGGTCTCATGGGGGCACATTACGCTGATCTGAGGTCTGATGGGGGCAGGGGACTGTTAGTTTAGTGATGTAAAAACTGGGGACAGGTTTCCTTGTTTTTTACTCCTATATTTTACTGCATTATGTGGTAGAGTATTTAGAGTAGGGTATGTAGAAAGTCTGTTGTACTGTACTTAACAACATAGATGATCTTGCAGTTTATACAGTCATCTTTCTAATACAATATTATAACCACAACAAGTAGTATGTGTCTGTGAAGTTAGAAACGTGCGTTTGGGAAGCCACTAAGTGGGGGGCCCACTCAAGTATGTTTCGCCCCCCCTGTGCTGAACCTCTAGCTATGCCTCTGAATGGCCTAATAGCACTTAGTACCTTATTACCAGATGTGCCTTTGTTTCTGCAATAGATGTTTTCGATCTTCTGAAAATCCAGTTTATTTGGTATGCAAATGAGCCAGTAAGGTGCCCAGAGGGGCGTCACTCTTGCAGGAAGGAGCCCAGGCACGCCTCCTACATCACAATCAAGCCATAACTCCGCCCCCTTTCCCCTGCTCCCTGCATGAGGGCGGCTTGGGCACTAGCAGGAGGCGTGTCTGGACTGCTTCCTGCAAGAATGACACCCCTCCGGGCACCTTACTGGCTCATTTGCATACCAAATAAACTGGATTTTCAGAATATAGAAAACATTTATTGCTGAAACAAAGGCAGATAAGGTACTAAGTGCTATTAGGCTATGGCTTTACTTCAATAGCGATTATCCTGGTGACAGATTTTCTAACTGTGTGACTGGTACTTTCACTTTGGTCATCTAATAAGCCTCATCTCTAAACTACTAAGAGGTCATAAACACTTATTTAAGCCACAAACTTATCAGTAAGATAAGAAATGAGCTGTAATAAGTGTTCTGACGGAAAAGACAGAAAATCCACAGGGTCCTTCCAGAGCATCTCAGCTCTGTACAGAGAAAAGGGCTCCATATTTTTTGACCAATTTAAAAAATTATTTTTAGCTCAAAATGAGTACAATGCGATAATAATTGTAAAAATTACCCTTAAAGAACTCCCCGCAAAAATTTTTATTCTCTGACCTGTTAGAAAGGTGCATGATATAATCTGTAGTGAATGTCATTTTCTTATCAGTGACTGTTTCTGTGAGTAAAAACCTCTCTTCTTATTGTAGCTGGGTCATGTGACCAACTCCCTGACCTCCAACTGACCCAGGACAGAAAGCCAATAACTGCTCTATTCATTCCTATGGGAGCCTCACTTTCAGTCTCATAGGAATACATAGAGAATTAGACTTCCTGTCCACACATAAGTCTGTGTGTGAGTTGGTGGGTCTAATTGCTGGTCACATGACACAGATAAGAAACTTCAGGATGATAGAAGTCAAAAATTCAGACACTGGTAAGAAAATGACATTCACTACAGATTATATCATGTACATTTCTAGCAGGACATGGAATAAAATTTTTGTCGGGAGTTCTTCTTTAAAGGTGTACATAGCCTTTAAGAGCAGTGTTTTTTTTTTTTTTTTAGCAGCGTTGCGTGCATGTAAATATAAATTCCCAGCTGGGTGACCACTGATATAGCCACCATTAGAAGGTGACTAACCTTTCCTCATTGGCTAATCAGTGCAATTGTGCAGCGGTGTATTCACCAGAGCTGACAATCAGGGGTTCGGAAAAGCCACTGTGGAAGCAAAAGATCGGAGAAGACCCTGAATCCAGGACCTACCTTTATAGCTGATGTCTGGACTTGGCTCTTACAAAGCAGAAGAAATATTTATACGGAGACTTATCAGATTTGCAACTAGTGCTCTCTACGCGGGGTCTACATGGCAAAATTGGGATGTCTTTGAAAAATCATGGGCCCTGCGACTGTGACAATCTAAAAGTTGGGGCAAATGTGATGAAATCAATGGCACCTCAGTGTCATGTCTGCCTGGTGTACTGTACTAACTGTGAATATTATAAAGCTGACATGATGGTGTGGACGATACACAGTAACAACACTACATGAATGACGCAGGAAAGGGAGTGAAATGTAAACCGGACGGGAGCCCACATTTACATTCAGCACAGGAGACAAGCTTCCATTACCTCCAATCTCTTTCCTAGCTGGAGCGGGGCTTCTAGAACCTTAACATGGCGAATGGAGAGCAGCAGAAAGCAGAATAGAGAGTGAACCATGGCTGTCGTCAGTGCACGGGTCAGATATAGTATATGAGACATGCATATAGTGTTTCATAGAGAAATACACCCCAAAAATCCGTCCCCCGCTTAGCAGTGGTCCACCAATGTGTATTCTGGAAGATTCTATATGTGACCCTTTAAGAAATATTTGCTATTTCTCAGCCTTTCTAGATATCATATTTGTGTTCATCTAGAGGTTTAAACCCCGTACACTTACGTCCAGTCTGAACAATCCCCTGTGTGCTAAACGTATTCGGTCTGTTTGACATGAACGTGATTGGCCTGGAACAAATGGTCCATGTGTCTGCCGGGCCGACTGTACTCCCCTGACTCAAACGGACTGTAATAGTGTTTTATGATGCAGTCTGTTAATATCTGATTGTGGATCTCTTGTACTGAACTCACACCATCATGATACAGTCAGTTCATATCTGATTGTGGATCTCTTGTACTGAACTCACACCATCATGATACAGTCAGTTCATATCTGATTGTGGATCTCTTGTACTGAACTCACACCATCATGATACAGTCAGTTCATATCTGAGCGCGGATCTCTTGTACTGAACTCACACCTTCATGATACAGTCAGTTCATATCTGAGCGCGGATCTCTTGTACTGAACTCACACCATCATGATACAGTCAGTTCATATCTGATTGTGGATCTCTTGTACTGAACTCACACCAACATGATACAGTCAGTTCATATCTGAGTGTGGATCTCTTGTACTGAACTCACACCATCATGATACAGTCAGTTCATATCTGATTGTGGATCTCTTGTACTGAACTCACACCTTCATGATACAGTCAGTTCATATCTGATTGTGGATCTCTTGTACTGAACTCACACCTTCATGATACAGTCAGTTCATATCTGAGCGTGGATCTCTTGTACTGAACTCACACCATCATGGTACAGTCAGTTCATATCTGATTGTGAATCTCTTGTACTGAACTCACACCTTCATGATACAGTCAGTTCATATCGGAATGTGGATCTCTTGTACTGAACTCACACCATCATGATACAGTCAGTTCATATCTGATTGTGGATCTCTTGTACTGAACTCACACCATCATGATACAGTCAGTTCATATCTGATTGTGGATCTCTTGTACTGAACTCACACCATCATGATACAGTCAGTTCATATCTGATTGTGGATCTCTTGTACTGAACTCACACCATCATGATACAGTCAGTTCATATCTGAGCGTGGATCTCTTGTACTGAACTCACACCATCATGATGCGGTCAGTTCATATCTGATCGTGGATCTCTTGTACTGAACTCACACCATCATTATACAGTCAGTTCATATCTGATCGTGGATCTCTAGTTCTGAACTCACACCATAATGGTACAATCAGTTCATATAGTTAATATAGTCAGTTTGGGTCAAGGAAGCGCAGTGGGCCCGGAAGATCCGGCTGACACACATCCCATTTTTCCCAGACCAATCATATCCGTGAGAAACAGCCCTTGCTGCAATGCATAAGTGCACAAAAAAGGTCTCAGTCTGAGGTCCAAATCGTGCAGCTCACGGACGGTTGCCTGGACTGTGTATACAAGAGTAGCAATCATCTCTGCATGTAAACAAAAAAAAAATTTCCATTCACTGACAGCAATCAGCTCTCGAACATAGTGAGGGATCTAAAATATATTGGAAAGGCGCTGAACTTTTCCATATTTGACGTACAAACCTTATTTACCTGACGCCTTCTTAACATAAATGCTGTGCTAACAGCAGAGGACTGTGCTCTCCAACTGATGAAGAACTACAATTCCCAGTATGCTATAACTGCCTGTGATTGCCGGGACATGATGGGTGTCGCAGTTTATCAATTGCTTGTGAGCCACAGGCTGACAAACATTACTATATAGAAGTAAATGGGCGTATACTGACTTAGGACATCGTCACTTGTTACGGGCAGATTTCTGTCAGTGTAAACGGGCCCGTATACCATCAGCCATTTGATAGGATGCCAGAGAAAATTTTGGGTAACGTTGTCTGCCTAGGAGAAGGCACAACCTTTGGCCTTGTTACTTTCCTTCATCTGCATTTAGAAATGTGATGAAATCTTCAGGCTCAATTGGCCACGTTGTACATACCACGGATATCATGCAGGTGTTATCACGGCTGTCTACAAGGATAATGAATCCTGAACAAACTTTGGGGGCGATTTATCACAAGTGGTGTAAAGAAAAACTGGTTTAGTTGCCCATAGCAACCAATCAGATTCCAGTTTTCAGAACTCCTGTAGTAAATGAACGATGGAATCTGATTGGTTGCTATGGGCAACTAAGCTAGTTTTCCTTTACACCACTTTTGATAAATCTCTCCCATAATGTTGCACATCATTGCACTTAACTCTTACCTGATGGAGGAGGCGGACGCTGCGGGGGAGCTGGACGTGCCGGTGGGGCCCCGGGTCTTGGAGGAGGTGCTCGTTTGGGTTCCAGAGTTAGAGATGGAGCTTCCTTTAGTACTACTGGCTGGAAGTCCACTGGAGAACCTATTAATAAGATGGAAGAGCTAGCTGCTATAGTCAAGTACATTACAGGTATACACTAAGGGCAGAGCATGCTGGGATATGTAGTTGCAGATTAGCAGACGACCTATATGAATACTGGGTTCTCAGTAATAAATATAATATCATGCACACCATGGGCAACAGACAGTTTTCATAAATCTCTCCTATTGGGCCTCATTTCTCAAACAGTCACTGTTGTCCATGGTAACCAGAGCGCGTGATTGCATTTTCCTCATTTCGGGCTACAAATAATTTTCAATTGGTCTCTATTAAAAATCTTCAGCTGTTCCTGAGTTAAAATAATCAGTCTGTTTACAAGCTGTCACTTTTTGTTATTTTTCTTTGAATCCCATCATCTGACGGCTCATGTGTAGTTCTTATCTCTGATCTCCTGACCTCAAACACCCAGAGCTCAATTCTTATCAAACTGATAAGAATGTGGCTTAAAGGGGTTCTCTGAGAATTTAGAAATTGAAAATACTGAAATATTACTTTATAATAAATATATTCCCAAATAGCTTTCATTAAGTATAATAACTAATTTTGTCTGGGGAGCAATCATTAGGAGAAATAAAATGGCCACCGTCCTATTAGTACATGCAGAACCTGTCCTAATCACACAGCAGGACAAGTTACTTCACAACACTGAGCTAACGAGCTGCCTCATCCTCCTCTCTGCTCGTCAGGGATTATGATCCTGAATACAGATAAGATCTACAGCTAAATCTCTGTAGGAATGGAGTTCATGAGGAGACAAAGTACAGAGAGGACAGACTGTGGTAATGGAGACTACATACAAGAGCTGCTGCTCATTATCCACATCCCCACCTACTCCCTGTACTTCATATCTCCTCATGAACTCCATTCCTACAGAGATTTAGCTGAAGATCTTCTCTGTATTCAGCACCATAATCGCTGACAAACAGAGAGGAGGATGAGGCAGCTTTTTACCTCAGTGTTTTGAAGTAACTTGTCCTCCTGTGTTATTAGGACAGGTTTTGTGTGTACTAAGAGGACGGCAGCAAATTTTATTCCTCTTAATGATTGCTCCCCAGACAAAACGAGCCCTTATAACTAATGAACAGTATTTGGGACTGTATTGATAAAGTAATATTTAAGTATTTTCATTTTCTTAATTCCCGGAGAACCCCTTTAACTAAGTGTTTATGACATCAGGAGATGTCAGATGATGGGATTCAAAGAAAACACAAAGTGGCATCCTGCAAATAGACTGATTTTTTAACTCTTGTATCTCAGAAACAACTGAACATTTTTAATAAAGACCAATTGAAAAAAAAAATCTTTAGCCTAAAATGAGTAAAAAACAATCATAAAAAATATAGCTGTACATGGCCTTTAAGCTGCTCTGGTAAAATGAAAGCTGTGCTGCGATTTCTTGCTAGAGACAGTTTTTCTTTCAGTTTCATAAGTTGTCCCCAGCTGATTTTGTGAGCACAATGCCCCAATGTATTAATGACATCCCTCCATAGCAGGAGAAAGTCACCTATCAGCCATTGTATGCTTAAAGAAGAACTCCCGCAAAATTTTTTATTCTCTGATCTGTTAGAAAGGTGCATGATATAATCTGTAGTGAATGTCATTTTCTTATCAGAGGCTGAAATTGAGAGTTTCCACTCTCTTCTTATTGTAGCAGGGTCATGTGACCAACTCCCTGACCTCCAACTGATCCAGGACAGGAAGCCAGTCACTTCTCTATTCATTCCTATGAGACTGAAATTGAGGCTCCCATAGGAATACATAGAGAATTAGACTTCCTGTCCACACATAAGGTGCTGTGTGAGTTGGTGGGTCTAATTCCTAGTCACATGACACAGATAAGAAACTTCAGGATGCTATAACTCAAAAATTCAGCTACTGGTAAGAAAATGACATTCACTACAGATTACATCATGTACATTTCTAGCAGGACATGGAATAATATTTTTTGCGGGAGTTCTTCTTTAACTCTAGGTATGCCAATCTATTGAAAGAAGTACAGATTCAGCTCAAAGCTACCATTGTTTCTAGCCATGGTTAGAAAAGGAAAGCAGCAAAAATCCCCGATGTATAATATGTAGCAGAGCCAGATATGATATACCTTGAGATGAGCTGACAGGAGGTCCCGGCGTCTTTGCAGGTGCCCGGCTTGGACGTATAGGCAGAGCAGGTGGGGGTCCCTCTGGCATGGTGGGCGAGGGGCACGGACTTGAACGTGGAGAAGAGCTAGGGGAGGAGCCCATGGCGGAGCACGACGACGGCTGTAAATGCTGAGGGAGGATTTCCTCTACTTCTGCACTATAGTCATCCACGTCACCTGCAGGATGGACATTGGGGGTCACGTGGAAGCACACTATCATGTCTACAATGGGTTAAATGAACGATAATACATATAACAACGAACCCCATAGTATAACATGACTACTTAGTCATTGGAGGATTGTTCTGTGCTGTTACTGCATTCACTACAAGCCATGGGTGTGACAACTGTGGGGCCCCATGGTAAAACTTGAGGGCCCCACTCTGCAATGATGACTACTCTCACTAATCAACGTTATAATGAGTCATTACAGACAATGCTCTGTCCTCTCCATCTTGTCCTCCACACCCTGCAGTCCATTACATACTGCATCCTTGGCTCTATCAGGAATTTGGTTGGGCCCCCTCAGCTATTGGGCTCCACAGCATCCACTGAGCCTGCTACCCTTGTAGTTACGTCCTTGGTATAAGCTTTTGGCAGGAGGTTGACCCAAGATATGAATAGGATAGGTGACAAGTGTCTGATTGCTCGGACACCCATGGTCCACGAGCACAGTAGTTCAATGTCCCCATATGAACGGAGCAGAGCTTCAGCATGTTTGCCCCTGCTCCATTCACCCTCATGGGACTGACCGAGATAGCCGAGGGCGGTATTCTGCTTCTCAGAGATAAATGAAGCGATGGGGCGTATGCTCAATGGCTGTTCTATGCATAGGAGGAAACACAGCGCTCTCGTGGCCAGTGGAGGTCCCAGCAGCGGACCCCAACCAATCAGACACTTATAAACTCTCATGCGGATAGGTGCATAGTACACCATGGAGACTGCCATGACAGGTCTGGAGCGATTTAGCAGAGATTTCACTGCGGGGGCTCAGATTGGAAGGCAGAGGGAGACGCATTCCTCTGCCAATGACTGTGTGAATGGGTCTGCATCTATTCCACAATATTGCGGAATAGATGAGGACTCATTCACTTCTATGAGAGCGGGCAGCCGCAGCATGGAGCTGGCTCCGAATTAAAAAAAATAGAACATGTCCTATACTTGTCCGCAACAGCAGACAAGTATAGGCATTTTCAATGGGGCGCCCGGCCGTGTGTTCCGCAACGTTGCGGGACACACGCCGGGGCGGCACCCGTAGTATTGTGGGTCCGCATTATTGCTGACCTGCAATACTACGGTCGTGTGAATGCAGCCTTAACGTCACAGTTGCCTGTGATCAACGCTAAGGGGTTAAATGATAGGGGCGATGCAATCGATATGATACAGCCTGCACTAGCATATGGAGCGGGCTCACTGAAGAGGGGTAAAGGGGTTAAAAGGAGTTGACACACAAAAAAAAAAAAAAAAAAATCTATTTTTTTTTTCAAACCAGCACCTGGATCTGAATACTTTTGTAATTGCATATAATTAAAATTTAGTATAGCTAATGATTTATTCATTGAAATCTGTATAGCGCTACCTGCCGTTTTTCTAAATTCTCTGTCCTGTTCACTGAGGTAGACACACATGCTCAGTTCAAACCTTCGACTTCCACCAGCTGCAGCAGACAGGACACCCCCCCAGAGAAAGGACACGCCCCCTGAGCTGCCAGAACAATAGGAGCGATGAATGTGGAGATGTCTGGATCCATGTGAGGTACAGGGCTGGTTCTAGCTTTGTTAGAAAGAGATTGTCATATCCTATATGATGTCTGATTTTCATTTTTTTTTATATTACCCCTTGACGTTCAAAACTTGGGCCAGCCCCTTTAGCAGGGGTTGTCCCATTAGGGCGACACTTCTCAGATGATCCACTGAGGACCGTCATGCTCTATTTTCCAGAGGAGGACACAGCAAGCTCATAAATGACGTAGACGCTAACTTTCGGAAATTTGTGATTTTGGACCAAGCACCTTCCATGTCGAAGTCAGCAGCAACGTCTGCATCTTCTCCCAGCAGCGTAGAGCTGGTAGAACAAGGCAAGGCGACGGTGATCCTCTCCAAACTCATCTCCTCCTCCACCTGAGCTATCCAGTCCGGGTTCTTCAGCTGAATATTCATCGTTTTCCCCGATATCTGCAAGGCATAATAGATTACAACCTCAGCTACAAGAAGGAGCGTTCGTTTGGTCCACAGCTTATTACAACTGCTAGAGGCTCAGTTCTAATGCTGCACACAGAGACGGTGCATTTGTTATTCATGGTACAGGGCTCTGCCTGGGGCTTCGGAAAGTAATCACTTCTTTCATAAAACACGGGAGATGTTCTATTCACTTTTTGAAAGATCATTCATTCAGCCTGCTGAATTTCTGCAATTAATAAATCTCCTCAGTAAGGCTACTTTCACACTGGCGGCTCCTGTTCCAGCGGGGGAACAGCCTGTCGGATCCCTGCTACCACAAGTCCACCGTGCCTCCAGAAGTCCGCTCCGGCCTCATTCACTATAAAACTACAGCATGCTGCGGCTGGACCCCATTATAGTGAGTGAGACCGGAGCGGACTTCCGGCGACACGGTGGACTTGCCGTAGCACGGATCCGGAAGGCTGTTCCTTCGCCAGAAAAGGCTACCGTAAGTGTGAAAGTAGCTTAAAGGGGTTGTCCAAGTTATGGAAAAAAAAAAATATAGCACTGTAAATCTGATGGGTAGCAATATATAACTAAGTTTAGCAAGTTTTAGGCAAAAAAAATCTATATTTCTTCATTTCCCTGGTTCTCTTCTGGCCTTTGTTTACATGCAGTAATAACAATCTCTGCCCCTCCCCCCTTCTCTGCAAAGGCAGTGAATATAAGTGCTGTAAGTACATGTCTGCCTGCTGGGATACTCAGCAGCATGTTGTTTGTGTAGGACTACAAGTCCCAGCTGTACAATGACACTGCTGATACACACAGGAAATTCTCCCTACCTGTTCTTGTACAATTCCTCTATAGCTCCTTGCCCAGCATTTGTCTCCTCTCACTGCTGCAGCTACTATTTGTTGTAAAGCCTTGAGCCCTCAGTGTGTTCTGGCTGAAGGGGTTAATGTTTTATCTGAAGGAATCCAGGGAGAGAGCAGATAGCAGCCCGGCAAAGAAAGGGGGCGTGGCCAGTGACGTCTCGTGTACAGACTGTTATCTGAACTCTGAGGCTTGTACACGAAACATCACAGAGCAGAGAGATAAGGTGACATCACAGGTCATGTGACCTCAGTCAACTCTGAGAAACCAGCAGCTTTAGAAACACAAAGTATATGGGAAAGTTGTTATACCTGACAAGTTAGAAACATATAAAGAACAAAAAAATAAATGGCCAGCTTAGTGCCATATGACAAAACCAGACCTATCTTACCAAGTTCTGCCATCATTTTGTAATGGGGATATTGGATTTCAAATTGTTTCACCTTTAGAATGAGTTAGTATAAGGGATTTCCAAAATCTCCAAATCTCTGCTTGCTGTCAGTGAATGAGAACATTCCTCTTGGCATGCGGTGGCTGAAAACTTGTCCTGATGTCAGCTGTTTCAGTGGGTCCGCTATGACGGTTTTCTTTCTAGCATGCAGATGGCATATAGCAGGGATGGCCAACCTGCGGCTCTCCAGCTGTTGCAAAACTACAACTCTGAGCATGCCCAGACTGACTACAGCTATGAGCCTACAGCAGGGCATGGTGGGTGTTGTAGTTTTACAACAGCTGGAGAGCCACATGATGACCATTCTTGGTATATGGGAAATCCCATGCATCTTTCCCCACCTTTATACACCGGGCACAAGCTACAGATCATAAAACAAGTGGCTTTTACAGGACTTTAATTTACCTCCATGCCGTTAAGGTTTAGAGCAGCAAGAGCAGAACTTCCTTCAAGGAACGTAACCCACATTTTATCCTCCACAAACCTGCAAAAACGAATAAGTAGTTATTTCACCACATATCCCGGACAAACAAAGAAGATGAAAGGGATTATCCAGGAATTTCATACACATGATCTATCCTCAGCAAAGGACAGCAATACGACATCAGCAGGGGTCCGACTCCCGGGACCCCCACCCATCAGATGTTGGAAGAGGCTGCAGCGATATGTACGATACAATAGTATTAAAGAGGACCTTACACGCCTGTTTTAATAGCTCCATGCATTCCCCATGTAATAACAATTCTGGAGCATCTATTCTTATGGCTCTATGTTGTGCTGTTCCTTTATTATTTGCACTAGAAGTTATGAATGAATTGCTATTATCCTTCAGTAAAGGAACAGAGGGGAGGTGACCAGTTGGGGGTGTGTCCCTGCACAGTCTGAACATGACAGCACTGATTGGCTACAGTCAGACTGTGCAGGGACACTCCCCCAACTGGTCACCTCCCCTCTGTTCCTTTACTGAAGGATAATAGCAATTCAGTCATAACTTCTAGTGCAAATAATAAAGGAATGGCACAACATACAGACATAAGAATAGATGTTCCAGAATTGTTATTACATGGGGAATGCATGGAGCTATTAAAACAGGCATGTCAGGAGTGGTGACAGGTCCTCTTTAATGATCACTAGTCACCACCTAATTTGTATGAATGAGTGAATAGTACCGGTCATCCTAAAAATGCTGTGCTATCTGCAGGCAGCAAGTTATAGAGCAGGAGGAGCTGAGCAAATTGATCAGACTGAATATTTATATAGTTTTATAGGAAAAGTTTCAGTATAATATGTGATTTATTCATTTTTCTATACTTCAGTGTAGCCGGTAACTGCATTGCTGCTCCCATTAACCAGTTGTGTCCACTAAAAAATGGATGGAGTTGTGTAGATTGAGGGGAGATACCCTGAAACAGCCTTAAAGAGGTATTCCCATCTCACAAATGTAGTTTGTATAGTTAGATATAACCATACCAATATTATTACTAATAGAATGTATTTATATAAAATGTACCGTTTAGAAGATTTTCCTATTTGTACATCCATTGTCCCACACACATCAGTCAGGCCGTTGCCCCTGGTTACGACCACCGCGGCCATGTAGTAGTGGTGGCCGGCTTGTTCCTGTTCAAACCCGCTCTGAGGTAACTGCTGTATTGTGAACGCACATTACATGAACATGCGGAGACACATCTTAGGGCACTTTTACATCTGCGTTTCGGACGCTACCAGTCCAAAACGCAATGATCAGGATCCGTCCAAAACGCAGACTTTATAACCGGATCCTGCTCCATAGAGATGAATTGATCTTGGAACTGGAACCGTTTCTCTGCTTTTTTGGAAGCACAGACAAAAATGCTATAACCCTAAGATGTGTCTCCGCATGTTTATGTAATGTGCGTTCACAATACAGCAGTTACCTCAGAGCGGGTTTGAACAAGAGCAAGCCGACCACCACTACTACATGGCCGAGGTGGTCGTAACTAGGGGCAACGGCCTGACTGATGTGTGTGGGACAATGGATATACAAATAGGGAAATCTTCTAAACGGTACATTTTATATAAATACATTCTATTAGTAATAATACTGGTATGGCTATATCTAACTATACAAACTACATTCGTGAGATGGGAACACCCCTTTAAGAAGCCCCTGCGCGCTGACGATGCATCCAGCGCTGGTCTAAATGTAAGCCAGTTTCCTTGCTGTCTTACATTTAGACTATTTTCTATGCCTAAAATGCCTGGAACATGATGAATGATACGGGCCTGCCGGCCTGTCCCCGCCAGGCCACATTCAATTTTTTAGACCTGGCGTGAGCAAGAAAAATTTGCAGACTGTGGCGCAAATAACCTTTGCGCCACAAACTGTGCCAGAAAAACGCCTAATATAGGTGTATTTCTGATCATAAATGACCCCCTTTGTGTTTATGATCCGGTCTTCGTGGCTCAGCATGCACACCAGTGTACACGTTAAGTGGAAATTCCACCTCAGACTGAAACTCCACTTAGCACAAATATTCTTTGATCTTCTGCTGCAGAAAGTTTTGGCTGATAGGAATCTGCCGCAGAGATCAGTGCTGGTCTCTTCCAGAGAACTCTCAGGAGTAGGCGTTCGGGGCAAATTTACCAAAACTTTAACATTTAGTTGTGGGGTTTTTCCCTTTACCTTTAGTTATTTGAATGATCTGTACACTGTGAAGAAGGCTCACCTTATAAGTATGACCTCCCCGTAGCCTGCAAACTGCTGCAGCAGCTCATCAATCAGGTTATCGTCAAAGTAGCTTTCTTGTGGGGATGAGCTTTGTATGGAGACCATGACTGTGCCATCAGGCGGCCCCTGGGTTGCAATAACCTCCTTGTAGATCTTCTGCCGCTCTTCGGCCTCAGTTTCAAATATGTCCACATCGATCAGTGCAACAACCGGCCTACAGGACAAGGATACAAAACGCGTCAGAGATAATACTACACGGGGTAAAGGAAAGAAATGATCTGCTCCGGTCGTTACCTGTGATCCGAGGTTTTCAGCTCCGCTCTGCCGTAGTGCAGCAATGAACCTGGATTCCAGGTATAAGGAATGTTTCTCCCTTCTTGTAAACTAGAGTTCAGGAGATCCAAGTCTTCAGCTGAAGTAATGGAGAAGTCAACATGAAAAACACTGCAAATATGGACACCGACCAATGTCACCTAAGATATGGTCGTTGCAGGTGCAGCCTCAGAGACCCCCATCTCATCCAGGCAACTCCCTAAAAAAGGGTCCTTCCTGTATTTTAAAGGTCAAGACTGCAGTTGACCATTTTTGGTTCTGCTGTATGGATGAGGGGGCTGGCAGGGGAGGAGCATGGAGGTATTTTTTAGGCTTTCCACACTATGGGAAGCAGTCAATATGGTACAAATACTTATAGGGGTATTCCCACCGTAAACATTTAGGGTATAGCCACAGATAGCATGCTTGCCTGTATCCACGAGCAGAAAGACAAGGACATGGGCAGCCACTTCTCCATCAGGATGGGACAGGCAGTGGCCACTTCACTGGGCAGGACAGGAGGTCAAGGGACTGCACAATTCCATACAGCAGAAGAAAGTGCCCTGCTCCCAGTAAGTAACCGCTCAGATGCTGTGGGCGCCATCGATCGTGACATCTGAGGGGGTAAAAGTCTATGATTGGAGTGGTCTCCAATCATGGACCTTGTCTACTAGGTGTCTACTGTGTAAAACAGCAGGAACTTGCAGAGTATGGCGCCCGCTCAGCTTCTGAACGGGTTCCATGTTTAAAGATCGAACATTGTTCTGGAGACAGATGAGGGGCCCAGAGGTGGGACCCGCATCTACAAGACACTTATGGGTGAGAATACCCACTGTCATTTCACGAAACACCGGCCATGCCCAAAGTTCTGTTCGATGGGGGCTGAGATGTGGAGACCCTCAATAATGGCTGGAAAAAGCGGAGCGCTGTGCCCCTTCGGCTGTCATGTCTTTGTACTACAGATAAAGAAGAAAGACGCTAAATACCTGATCTGTCAAAGGGCCATTTTCTTCTCTTCCAGAGAATCCGATCTGTCCAGGCAGGGGTCCGGCACTTTTCACTTGTGTCATAATCGTCAGAGAACAAGTCATATTTATAGGTGGGGGCAAAACTAACTTTTCCTTCTAAGAAACCCCTGAATACCTGAGAGCAAAAAAAAGAATTATTCCATTATTATGGAATAGAGACAGCAAGAGTCCTGATTACCCAGCCCACAAGCATATTAGAACATATGGGGATACAGTTGTGTTAAAGGGGTTTTCCGAGTTATATATATCGATGACCTATCCTCAGGATAGGTCATCAATATCAGATCGGCGGGGGTCCGACACCTGGCACCCCCCCTATCAGCTGTTTGAAGAGGAGGCGCGCGCCGTATCAGCGCTGCCTCCTCTTCACTGTTTACATGCTGGCCATAGCAGGGGTAGTGGTGAGTAGGTGTAATTACACCTCACCGCCCCATTCATTTCTATGGGAAGAATCGCTCCCATACAAGTCTATGGAAGCGATTCTTCCCATTGAAATGAATGGGGCAGTGAGGTGTAATTACACCTACTCACCACTACCCCGTTACGGCCAGCATGTAAACAGTGAAGAGGAGGCAGCGCTGACACGGCGCGCGCCTTCTCTTCAAACAGCTGATCGGCGGGGGTGCCAGGTGTTGGACCCCCGCCGATCTGATATTGATGACCTATCCTGAGGCTAGGTCATCAATATATATAACTCGGAAAACCCCTTTAAAGTGACAATCATGGTGCAGCTGGTGTGAAAATAATGATGTATATGGCAGGATGTAATGAAATATACCTCCAACAGATGCCACTGTATAGACTCCATGTTTGAGAAAAGAAAAAAAATGCATACTGAGAGGTATTCCTACTGCATGCATGTAAGGAACAGCGAAGCACACTGCACTATTCCATACAGCAAAAGAAAGGGCCCTGCTCCCAGTAAACAACCGCACAGATGCTGTGGGAGCAATCGACTGTGGCATATGAGGTTTTAAAAGCCCATGATCGGAGTAGTCTCCAATCATGGACCTTGTCTTCTAGGTGTCTACTGAGTAAAACAGCAGGAACCTGCCGAGTATGGTGTCCGCTTGGCTTCTGAGCGGGTTCCATCTTTAAAGCCCAACATGCTTGACGGATGTTGTGAAGGGGTATGTAAAGTGATTTATAGGACCTGCCATACAAGGCAAGGTTTGGCTAAAATGGCAGATTGAAAACGCAGCAGTTGTGACACTGAAAGGTGCTACACTAGTATTTACCATTCTACTAAATGAGACTGAAACTGGATAGTACCCACACGCCTATGAAATGGTCATACCTGTCCACTGTTCTTCTGGTTGATCAACTGATCTCCAACAATGAGAGAATCCCAGTTCTGATTCCTGATCAGCTCTTTGACCTCTTCATTAGGCATATCAATACGATAGTTAAAATCTCCACACCAGAAGATGTAGTCATGAGAAAATAACATTCTCCCCTGGTGAAAAGAACAACAGCACCAATCAGTTCCAAGGCATTCTGCAGGGTCAACAGTGTGGACTGATGGAGAGAAGCAGAAGAGAACAAGAATACATGGAAGAGTAAAATAAAAAGGTAAAAGAATAATAAAAAGGAAAAAGAGAGAAAGGTGGAAGAAGGAAGGAAAAGAAAGGAGGACACAAAAAGGGAAGAAAGCAAGATGAGAAATAAAAAGAAAGCAAGAAGAAGAAATAGAAGAAAGAGAAATGACATTTTTGTAAGATTAGCAGTGTGAACAGGAAATGAGGAAGAAAAAGAAAGGAGAGAAAAGGAAGAAACAAAATAAAAAAGGATAATGTAAAAGGAAATAGAAGAAAAGAGGAAGGAAAGGAAGAAAAAAAGAGGGAAAGAATAATAAATCAGACTGAAGATATTCTGTATGGAGAAGAAGGGAGAAGGGGGAATAAGAGGGAAGAAGAAAAAGTAGAAAGAAGAAAAAAGAAAAGGAGATAAAATGAATAAATCAAGATGTAAAATAAAAATTAGAATAATAAAAAAAGTAAATAGGAAGAAAGAAAAAGAAATGAAGCAAAAAAGGAATAAAAGCAAGAATAGAAAGAAGCATAAAAAGAAAGCAATAAAGAAGAAAACGTAAGAAAAACTTAAAAAAGCAAGAAAAAAGAAAGGAAGAATAAAAAGAAAAAAATGAAGAAAAAGAAAGCAAAAAGAAAAAAGGAAAGAAAAGAGGAAGAAAAGGAACAAAGAAAATGTCGCAAAGAAAGAAGAAAGAGAATCGGAATACGAAAAAAAAAAAAGAAAGGAAAACCAAGATTAAGACATTGGAAGAGGAGGAAGAAGAAAGAAAACCTTCACATTGGCCTTACCATTGGGAAGCTAAGCTTGCGGGCTATTTCATGATAATCCTCATTCCTCTCTTTAACTTGGGACTGCCCAGCTGCAAAGTGGCTGCAGACGAAGCAGAGGCTGGTGGTGTGGAACAACATCCTGATGGCCACTGCACCTTTATTTCCGGTTGCTCCCCCCATGCCGGTCTTCACCGTGTCTACAGCAACATCCCTGTAATAGAAAGTGAAGGACTCCGGAATGATGACACTGTGGTCAACTACTGACCGACGGAACAGATAATGATGACTGACCTGATAAAGGGAGCGTGCTGGGGTCTTATGAATACGAAGAGACAGACTCCGACCAGCTGCTCCGAGGCTAGGAGAACATACTTGTTGTCCCTGGAGATGGTCTTCTGGAGCTCAGCAGCCCACAGCTTCTGGTTGGTTGTGCTGTAGAAACAGATAAGAAGTTACTAACCAGAGACTGTCCGGACTGCTCAATGGAGTCATCTAACAGGACGACAAATACAAATAATTCCTTAAAGGGGTATGTGATATGCTTTCACCTCGTGTTACACATTGGTCAGGTCCCCACTGTTCAAGTAGTTTTTGTGCCTAAATATACCACTAGCGTGGTCGCCTTATTTTAGCGTCATTGTTAATAAATCTTTTTTTGTTTTCTTTTAAGCGTCTCGATCAGGCAGTGTTTAATTTTCATTTTGTCAGATGTTAACTAGAGATGAGCGAACGTGCTTGTAACGAGCACTGTACCGCTCGGCTCCCCTGCGCTCGCATGGGAGCAGGCAGCCGCTTCCGTCCTCCTGAGGAGGACGGAAGCGGCTGCCTGCGCCCATGCGAGCGCAGGGGAGCCGAGCGGTACAGTGCTCGTTACAAGCACGTTCGCTCATCTCTAATGTTAACCCTATTATCTTTGACAGTGATTTGAGTTCTGAAATCCACATCTAACTCTGCAACACAGATAACATAATACTTTACTTGAAGGGGTTTTCTCATGACCAATGTAAAAAATGAAAATCAGACATCATACATTACATGACACTCTCTTTCTAACAAAGCTAGAACCAGCCCTGTACCTCACATGGATCCAGAGATCTCCTCATTCATTGCTCTGCTAGATTTATATCAAGCTGACAGCTCAAGGGGAGTGTCTTTTCTGCTGCAGCACAGGCGGCGTGTCTCAGCTCTCCCTATCACAGCTCAGGAGGCGTGTCTCGGCTCTCCCTATCACAGCTCAGGAGGCGTGTCTCGGCTCTCCCTATCACAGCTCAGGAGGCGTGTCTCGGCTCTCCCTATCACAGCTCAGGAGGCAGTTGAAGGACGAAATTGAGCATGTGCGGCCATGTCAGTGGGGTGGAAAAAAAAACAAACAAGCAAACAGCAGGTGGCGCTGCACAAATACATTTTATTGAATAACTCAGTGGCTGTAGTACATTTTTAATGACATGCAATTACAAAAGTAATCAGATCCAGATGCTGGTTTGAAAACTGTAGATTTTTCATGGGACAACTCCAAGGATTTTGATGCAAATCTGCACATCTACATCAAAATCTGAGCAATATTTTACTGCGGATTTACGTGAGGATTTCATCTATGTGAACTTAGCCTCAAGGCTCTCTCTGTTCAGTCTTTGCTTTTTGTGAAATTCTGAATGATATCATTCCTGTTCTGTGCGGACACTGTCTGCATTATGCTACTTTCACACTAGCGTTCTTGCTGGATCAAGCACTGATAATACAACCGTCTGCATCCCTTATGAACGGATCTGGTTGTATTATCTTTAGCATAGCCAAGGCGGATCAGTCATGAACTCCACTGAAAGTCAACGGGGTTCGGATCTGTTTTCTATTGTGTGAGAAAAAACGGATCCATCCCCATTGACTTGCATTATGGGTCATGACTGATCCGTCTTGCTCCGCATCCCATGATAGAAAAAAAAAAACGCAGCATGCTGCTCTCCGGTATGACAACGGAATGGAATGCATTTTGGAGCACTCCGTTCTGTTCAGTTACGTTTTGTCCCCATTGACAACGGAAGCGTTTTTTCTCAATACCGGAAAATAGAAACTCTAGTGTGAAAGTAGCCTTAGAACAAGCCAGACATCACAGAGCTCCTGTATCGACCTACAGCGCTGGTCACACTGGTGTTATGATTTCCACTTTATCGGCAGCCATGTCATATGAGAAGGATCCATCATGATCCATTTGACAATTAACTTGTAACAGATCAGTCTTTTTTTTTTTTTTGCTGGATACAATATTGTAATATGATGTGCTGTTCTGACAGAAAAAAAAAAAATAACGCAAGTGTGAACACAGCCCAAGATAGTAAAACATGGCGAGCATATTAGAAACGCACAATTGCTGCTCTCACCTGGCATTGACAATGTTCCCTGCATTCAGTTCCACCATCTCCTCAAACCCGATGGCAAATATATCTGTAGGCTTGCTTCTTCTATCTATAAAGAAAGAACGTTCAGCACAATGGATGAGTTCTTACTCGCCGCTCAGGCTTTTCAGGGTGACAACCCTTACATGCACTGTAATGATGCTCTTAGAAGTTGTCACCCAGGGTCAAGAGAAATCAGAATTTGAGTTATGACCCCCATGGTCAACTGAACAGAAGGGTCACAAGTAAAGCTCTGCGTCCACCTTTGGACTGTATCTTTAGAATATTAACGGTGAAATGGGTTGTCAGAATTATTTAATTTATTTAACATATTCACCATTCTGAACCCTCTCCGCCCCAGTGGCAACGCTATGATCCACCGCTGCAGCCATGATGTCATGTTTTTGGCTGCAGCAATGGCTGACCCACCTGGCAGCTGAGATCACAGCGATTCGGCAATGATATATGGGCAGTTGTGAAATCAAAGACAGGGGAGAGGGCAGAGAGACTTACAGAGACAGAACGGTGGTGGTGGTGGTGGTGGGGGGGGATGTTCTGGATGATGGGGTTATGTACTTTCTATTACCTTAAAGGGGTTATCTGCTTTTTACTATTGATGACCTATTCTCAGATCAGTGGTGGTGCCGGTAGTCAGCCTGAGAACTGCCTTCTGTTCAAACAGCTGATCAGTGGTGGTGCTGGGAGACAGCCTGAGAACTGCCTTCTGTTCAAACAGCTGATCAGTGGTGGTGCCGGGAGTCAGCCTGAGAAGTGCCTTCTGTTCCAACAGCTGATCAGTGGTGGTGCCGGGAGTCAGCCTGAGAACTGCCTTCTGTTCAAACAGCTGATCAGTGGTGGTGCCGGGAGTCAGCCTGAGAACTGCCTTCTGTTCAAACAGCTGATCAGTGGTGGTGCCGGAAGTTGGCCTGAGCACTGCCTTCTGTTCAAACAGCTGATCAGTGGGGGTGCTGGGAGTTGGACTTAAGCACAGGTCATCAATAGTAAAAAATGGACAACCCCTTTAACTGCCTCATTGACTTCTGCATTAAAAAAAAAAAAAAAAAAAAAAAGACAACCCCTTGAAGCATAAAATATATTGGAAGTGACTACAAAAGTCACCAGAAAAACTGCATGAGGGAAGAGAGAGAACACACGGCCAGAAGTAATAAGCCATCAGAAGCGTGTAGTGTGACCCTGGACAGATAATCGCCACCTCCCTCCCAATCCCTTCACTACAGCACTGGGCAGCTTTACTGCATCAATAGGAGGCATCAGAAATACTGGAAATCTGAAAATTAAAACAAATTGTACTCCAACAGCTGATGGCTGTGCTGAATTGGTACGGCGTGGAAACAAAGTTTTTATTAATCTGCGCCATGTCATCGACTATAACTGGCATCCATTTTGGGACAGAGGACTTTCTCAGGGGAAATTATGGCAAGAAAAACGAAAATGATCATCTTTTTACTATTTGACAGTTAAAGAGGACCTTTCATGGGTCTGTACGTTATCATATAACTAGCTGGTTGTGTAGGGCATACTGATGGCATGTTATAGACCTTATAAGTTTCTCTATGCGTGGCTTTGTTTCCCCAACTGTGCCCCTTCTGGTTTTCTGCCTGGCATGTAAATCCATACCATCAGTACCGGGAGGAGGAGACGGCCGTGTTTCTCAATGAGTGTCTCCTTCTCCCTGGCTGTGAGCTGTCCAATCGCAGCCAGGGAAAAGGTAAGTTTGTTTGTTTTTGTTTTTTTCTCCCTGGCTGTGACGCTTTACTCTGAGGTTTTATCTGTGATTGTAATCTTGCCTGTGATGATTACGAGAAGACTGCTGAGAAATGATCTCTAAGACAGGGTTCACATCTGCGTTGTGAACTCCGGCACTGTAATCCAGGATACATACAGACTTTCAACTGGGCAAAAAATACTGCACGCAGCATTTTTTGTCCGGCCGAAATTCGGCATATAGCGGACAGATCACCACTGGATCCCATTACAGTGAATGTGGATCCGGTGCTGCACGGTGGTATCCAGCTATGCCGGATACGGTGAATTCCTTGCAGGAACAGACTGCTGGAGGTCACAGCACAGAAAAGAAGTCTCAGTTATGTTATGAGGCTCAGTGGTCCGGGTGAGAACTGTAGGATTTCAGGATTTTTTAAATGTAGTTTGTGACATAAGAAACTAAAACTGAAAAAAGTCATAAAAATCGGTTTAACATAAAAACTTCAAAGAGAATGTATGGCATTGCTGGATGCTACCTAACACCCACAAGCCCCATTAATTATAATGGGGACCGGCAGAGATCCCGCCGCAACCCGGAAAACATGTTGAGAATTGGCCGGATGATTATTCTGACATTTGCCAGGTTGTTGCCGGATCTCTCCCATTATCGTTAATATGGCCGGTGGTAGCTTCCGGCACTGGTGGAATGCAAAGAGATCCGGCAGGCTAGTGTGAAGCTAGCCTGCATGTGTATATGGGGTTCGGAACTAGCACTTGGCTAATAGGGATGTAAAGTGTACGACCAGCTTTTACCCCACGCAGTTACCTTGGAACTCCTGGATTCCGGCAATTTTCGGAGCATCCAGCAGCCAGTCTGTCAGTGTTTGGTTCTTAAAAGCGATGCTTCGGAATTGCTTCCCACCGTTCACATTCCAGGTCCCTACACAGATCCGGATTTTCCTAGGCTTGGCGTACCTGTAATAGTTCTCACACATGCTCCGCAACACTCTCGGAGACGCTGGCGAGAAAAAAGACGACATTTAGTCAATCGGAACAGACAGAGCTGCTGGAGGAAAGGGTGATATAAATGGAAATGAGTGGGACACTGGTACGGATGCTATCAGCCAACCAATAAGACCATATCCAGCATTGCAAACATTTTTTTTTTCTCCATCTACATATAAAAAAAAATGTAAGCAACTTTGAGATAGGTGTTCATTTTATACTGTTTTGTTTCCACACCTAAGCAGACTGTGTCGCCATGGTAACAGACAACAAACCCTAAGTAGTCAGATCCTGCACTCATATCTGTAATCTACTTCTGGATCATTTATCATATAAAAACAGCACAAAATGGAAGAAAGTATGAGACTGCAATACTGCAGGATAACACGGCACAGAATTCATTTTCTGTCTGTTACCATGGAGACAGCCTGCATCTGTAGAAACAAAACAGTAGGAGTTAAAGGGTTCATCTGCAATTTTTTTTTTTAATTTTTAATGGTCCGCCCCTTCATGTGATTGATCACATTAACAGGGATTATGTTGAAAATATTCTTACAGGGCCAGCGCTGCACTTTCCAGTGTAATTAGGTCGGGGGCATTTCCTGGACCTTGGCCTGGTTACAACCCCTGCGCAGTCAGGCAGCCTCTGGCGCTGTGAACAGTCAGTCAGTGCCCGAGCCCAAGCGCAACCCACGTATATGGCGGGCTGTAACTGTACAAGGATGTATGGCACATGATCCAGGAAGTGCCTGCAACCTAATATCACCAGGAAGCGCAGCGCAGGCCCTGTTGGAATACCGCCAACGTTACATGAAGGGGAAGACTATTAAAACATTTTTAAAAATCGCAGATAACCCCTGTAAAGGCGCATTCACATGACCGTACATGATCGCCGCTACCATAGAAAATGCCTATTCTTGTCAGCAATTGCGGACAGGAATAGGACATGCTCAATCTTTTTTGCGGGGCCGCGGAACAGAGCAACACATCTTTTGTGGCCACATTGAAATGAATGGGTTCGCACCCGTTCAGCAAAATTGCGGAACAGATGCAGACTCGCTCATATGATCGTGTGAATGAGCCCTAAGGCGTATTGCAAAGCTGCTTTCATTTTCATTTCAGATTTATTGGGACAATACAAAAATAAATCTATATGGCTGCGAATAACCACTGTACAAACCATCGTATGTCACCGCACACAGCAGAACTTGGAGGCGGACCACAATTTGGCAAAAATTACAAAAAAACTTATCCAAATTATGCAGAATTGTGGCATAATCTGTTTGACACTTCTTTATGCCACGTCATACGCTGATACTTTACAACTCTTAGCTACACCCTCTGACTTTGGGCTTGCTCTGTAAGTGGGCTGTGTATAAGTGGAGTTAAAAAACCGGAGTTTAAGACAAGGAGCAAAAAGTAAGGTGGGAGAGAGTTTCCTTGTGTGTTAACTTGATTTGTAGTCCTCCAGCTACAGCAAACCCTAATCATATATTTACTGTTTTTCTGTACTGTATATCCCCATCTAGCAGGTGCTCCATGGACAATGCTACCAAGTGTGTGTCCTGTGCAATGTATGCATGCCTTGAAGAACCGTTCATGGGTGAATACATTTGCACTAGATGCAATCGCGTTGCATATTTGGAAGCCCAGATCTTGGATCTAAATAAGCAGCTTGGCATACTTAGGGGCATTGAACACCTGGAGAGAGGCTTAGACCTCACAGTGCAGGCACTGGCTGGGGTCAGTGAAGAGGAGGAGGGAGGAGATGGGCAAGAGCAGGACTATAAGGTCAGCAGTTGGGTTAATGTAGTAAGGAGGGGTAGAGGGAAAAGTGCCAGGGAGGCTAGTCCTGAGCTGGAACACCCTAGTAAATATGCCTGTTTGGCTGATATTAGGGATGAAAGCCCAGGACCAGCGACACTGCAGCAGGCTGTTTCTCCTAGAAAAACCAGGAGGATGACCGCTGCAGGAAGGAAGGGAAAAGGAGAGCAGCAAAGGCCAGACAGATACTGGTGGTAGGGGACTCTATTATTAGGCGGACAGACAGGGTCATCTGTCGCCGAGACCGTGAATGCCGAACAGCGTGTTGTCTCCCGGGTGCTCGGGTTCGGCATATCGCGGATCGGATTGACAGATTGCTGGGTGGGGCTGGGGAAGACCCGGCGGTCATGGTACACATTGGCACCAATGACAAAGTCAGGGGGAGATGGAAGGTCCTTAAAAATGATTTTAGGGAACTAGGTGAGAAGCTAAAGTCCAGGACCTCCAAGGTAGTGTTTTCAGAAATACTACCAGTGCCACGAGCGTCACTAGAGAGACAACGGGAGCTTAGGGAGTTAAATAAGTGGCTCAAAGGCTGGTGCAGGAAGGAAGGGTTTGGGTTCATGGAGAACTGGGCCGACTTCTCTGTCGGCTACAGACTCTACAGTAGGGACGGGCTGCACCTTAATGGGGAGGGTGCAACTGCCCTGGGGGAAATAATGGTTAGACAGCTGGAGGAGCTTTTAAACTAGGATCTGGGGGGAGGGAGGGGGGTAATACTAATAAGGGGGTAGATAGTGTAGATAGAGAGTGGGTCATAGTCGGGGAGAGTGGGGGGTTAGTGGGGGTTGGGATTAATGAGGAATGTAGGGAGAATATTGGGCAAAACATCTACCAAAGTAACCCAAAAACCCCGGATATTCACTTCACAGGTAATAGTAATTTAAAAAGGGGGGTAAAAAATATACATAGACCTCTTAAGTGTATGTACACTAATGCCAGAAGCCTGACTAATAAAATTGGTGAACTGGAATTAGTGATGTGTGAGGAGGACTATGACATAGTGGGAATAACGGAGACATGGCTGGATGATACCTATGACTGGGCAGTTAACGTACAGGGTTACAGTCTGTTTAGAAAGGATCGCCAAAACCGGAGAGGGGGAGGAGTCTGCCTTTATGTAAAGTCCTGTCTAAAGCCCACACTGCGGGAAGATATAAGTGAGGGACATGAAGATGTGGAGTCTCTGTGGGTAGAAATAAATGGAGCCAAAAACAATAATAAAATACTAATAGGAGTTTATTATAAACCCCCTAGTATACCAGAGCCCATAGAAAATCTACTTCTAAACGAAATAGACGAGGTGGCAAATCATAATGAGGTCATTATTATGGGGGATTTCAACTACCCAGATATAGACTGGAAAACTGAAACCTGTATATCTCATAAAGGAAACAGGTTCTTGGAAATAACCAAAGACAATTACCTTTCCCAACTGGTTCAGGACCCGACTAGAGGGACGGCCATACTGGACTTAGTATTAACCAATAGACCTGACAGAACAACAGATGTGCAGGTCGGGGGACTCCTGGGAAATAGTGACCATAACATAATAACCTTCCAATTGTCATTCAAAAGATCGTTTCTTCAGGGAGGAACAAAAATACCTAACTTCAAAAAAGCTAAATTTAGCCAACTAAGAGAGGCCATAGGCCAAACTAACTGGGACCAAGTCCTCAAAAATAAAAATGCAGCCACAAAATGGAAGATTTTTAAAAGCATCCTAATATCTAATTGTGAGAGGTACATACCTTATGGGAATAAAAGGTTAAGGAACAAGAAAAAACCAATGTGGATAAACAGGACTGTAAAGAAAGCAATACATGACAAACAGAAAGCATTTAAATCACTAAAACAGGAGGGGAGCGAGGAAGCATTGAAAAACTACAAGGAAAAAAATAGAATATGTAAAAGACAAATAAAAACAGCCAAACTAGTGACTGAGAGATTAATCGCCAAAGAAAGTAAAACTAACCCTAAAATGTTCTTTAATTATATAAATGGTAAAAAGTATAAACCTGAAGGTGTGGGCCCCTTACAGAGTAATGAGCGGGGAGTTGCAGAGAGCGATGAGGAGAAAGCGAAGCTACTAAATATCTTTTTCTCCACTGTATTCACTGAGGAAAATAAACTGTCAGATGAAATGCAGAATATAAAAGTAAATTCCCCATTAAAAGTGCCCTGTCTGACCCAGGAAGAAGTAGAGCTGCGTCTTAAAAAGATTAAAATAGACAAATCGCCAGGACCGGATGGCATACACCCCCATATCCTAAGAGAATTAAGTAATGTCATCGCCAGACCCTTATTTCTGATATTTAAGGACTCTATACTGACAGGGAGTGTTCCACAGGATTGGCGCATAGCAAATGTGGTGCCAATATTCAAAAAGGGTCCAAAAACAGAGCCCGGGAACTATAGGCCGGTAAGTTTAACATCTGTCGTGGGTAAACTGTTTGAGGGTTTTCTAAGAGATGCTATCCTGGAGTACCTCAATGAAAATAAGCAAATAACTCCATATCAGCATGGCTTCATGAGGGATCGGTCATGTCAAACCAATTTAATCAGTTTCTATGAGGAGGTAAGTTCTAGACTGGACCGCAGAGAATCATTGGATGTCGTATATCTGGACTTCTCCAAAGCATTTGACACGGTACCACATAAAAGGTTAGTATATAAGATGAGAATGCTCGGCCTGGGAGAAAATGTCTGTTAGAAAACAGAGGGTGGTTATTAATGGTACATACTCAGATTGGGTCACTGTCACTAGTGGGGTACCACAGGGGTCAGTATTGGGCCCTATTCTCTTCAATATATTTATTAATGATCTTGTAGAAGGCTTGCACAGTAAAATATCAATTTTTGCAGATGACACTAAACTGTGTAAAGTAATTAACACAGAAGAGGACAGTACACTGCTACAGATGGATCTGGATAGACTGGAGGCTTGGGCAGAGAAGTGGCAGATGAGGTTTAACACTGACAAATGTAAGGTTATGCATATGGGAAGGAATAATGCAAGCCACCAGTACAAACTAAATGGTAAAATATTGGGTAACTCTGACATAGAAAAGGACCTAGGAATTTTAGTGAACAGAAATCTAAGCTGCAGAAACCAGTGTCAGACAGCTGCTGCCAAGGCCAATAAGATAATGGGCTGCATCAAAAGAGGCATAGATGCCGTGAGGAGAACATAGTCCTGCCACTTTACACATCACTAGTCAGACCACACATGGAGTACTGTGTACTGTTCTGGGCTCCTGTGAACAAGGCAGACATAGCAGAGCTGGAGAGGGTTCAGAGGAGGGCAACTAAAGTAATAACTGGAATGGGTGGACTACAGTACCCAGAAAGATTATCAAAATTAGGCTTATTCACTTTAGAAAAAAGACGACTGAGGGGAGATCTAATAACTATGTATAAATATACCAGAGGTCAGTACAGAGATCTCTCCCATCATCTATTTATCCCGAGGACTGTGACGAGGGGACATCCTCTGCGTCTGGAGGAAAGAAGGTTTGTACACAAATATAGAAGAGGATTCTTTACGGTAAGAGCAGTGAGACTATGGAACTCTCTGCCTGAGGAGGTGGTGATGGTAAGTTCACTAAAAGAGTTCAAGAGGGGCCTGGATGTATTTTTGGAGGGTAATAATATTACAGGTTATAGTTACTAGAGAGGGGTTGTTGATCCAGGGAGTAATTCTGATTGCCTGATTGGAGTCGGGAAGGAATTTTTTTCCCTAAAGTGGGGAAAACTGGCTTCTACCTCACAGGGTTTTTTTTGCCTTCCTCTGGATCAACTTGTAGGAAAACAGGCCGAACTGGATGGACAGATGTCTTTTTTCGGCCTTATAAACTATGTTACTATGTTACCCTCTTCAAAACTGTTGAGGTAGTCATAAAAAATAACTAAAATATAATACATTTGGCGCACCTTGTGTACACGATTTTTGGGTGTAAAGTGAGTGTATTCAAATTTTTAAGCATTTTGTGCCCACAGAGGGAGAAAGCTATACAAGACTTCCACATACAGCACAACTACATGGAAGGATGATGAACCCATCATGGCAGTGATCACCACAGTTTGTGTGCGAGGACTGTGATGCACTCCCCACCATGTAAACATTTGCCCAAAACGTCAGGGGTTTAAAAAAATAAAAAATAAAATAAATTTTCAACAAGTGAAATTTGGGGAGGAAGCGTGAGGTTAGTCTAATAACTGTACCTGATTGTAACATGAGCTCAGATACTGACCATGCAGCAAGAGGGAAGGAATAGACAGTTGGTTAATAGCAGATTACAGAGAGGTAAAAACAAGCACGAGCTTCACAAATGGCAGAAATTCATGACTAAATACAAGTGAAAGCGGAGACGGAGGGTCTGCAACCAAAGCAGCTGCCCCCTTTAAATCATGGAGACTCCCATGTGCTAGAAGAGAAGGGACAACCTCTACTGATTCCATAAGACATTGTAGTTAAAGAAGAACTCCCGCAAAAAATTTTATTCTCTGACCTGTTAGAAAGGTGCATATAATCTGTAGTGAATGTAATCTTCTTATCAGAGGCTGAAATTGAGAGTTTCCACTCTCTTCTTATTGTAGCTGTGTCATGTGACCAACTCCCTGACCTCCAACTGACCCAGGACAGAAAGCCAGTCACTGCTCTATTCATTCCTATGGGAGCCTCACTTTCAGTCTCATAGGAATAAATAGAGAATTAGACTTCCTGTCCACACATAAGTCTTTGTGTGAGTTGGTGGGTCTAATTGCTGGTCACATGACACAGATAAGAAACTTCAGGATGATATAAGTAAAAAATTCAGACACTGGTAAGAAAATTACATTCACTATAGATTATATCATGTACATTTCTAGCAGGACATGGAATAAAATGTTTGTCAGGAGAACTAAAACCGAAAGAAGAACTAAACCGAAACAGAAGTGATAATCGTGTACTCCGTATTCATCAGTCTGCAGGGTCTTCTACATGTTCCCGAAACAAACAGGCAGGAAAGACATGGGTTAATTTCCCGACCCGTTATATCTTCAGCTGCGCGATGGAACCTAGTCATCATTATGTACTACCGCAATTTCAGCAAGAAAAGCAAACGAAAGAAGAAGAAGGTCCAGAGTGTTTACAGCCATGCTGCTGCCCCTTCATGATTTTTACTATGTTTTTAGCATCCTTTAAAGGCTATGTACACATCTGGGGGCATTTTTTATTATTGCATTGTTTGCATTTTGAGCTAAAAATATTTTTTTCCATTGGTCTTCATTGAAAATGTTGAGCCCCTTTCTCTGTACAGCCTTGAGATTCTCTAGTAGCAGGCTCTGTATTTTTACTGTGTTCCATCAGGCAGCTCAGCTGACGGCTCCTTATCTCTGACCTCCTAAATACTCATTATAGCTCAATTATCTTACTGATAAGACTATGGCTTAAATAAGTTTTTATGATTTAGTAATTTTGAGATGAGCTTTATTAGATGACTGCACAAAGTGAAAGTACCATTCACACAGGTAGACAGTTAACCCTTTGTGACAGATTGGCTGAATAATTTTAATAAAGACAAATTAAAAATAATGATTTTTTTTTTAGCCCAAAATTCGTAAAATGCAATCATAAAAAATTGATCCCAAAGGTGTACATAGCCTTTAAAGCAGGGATCAGCAACCTTCTGAACTCCAGCTGTTGTGAAACTACAATTCCCAGCATGCTCCTTTCATTTCTATGGGAGTTCTGAGAAGAGCAAAGCAAGTATGCATGGTGGGAGTTGTAGTTTCACAAAAGCTGTAGGTTGCCTACCTCTGCTTTAAAGAGAAGCAAGGTGTTAATTTCCTTATCTTTTACAATGTCAGAGATCAGACAGATGGGGGTGGAGCTCAATTGAGTGGGCGTGGCTTAACAGTCCAAGTCTTCAATTGCAGATAGAGCAGTGGGAAGAGGCTCCTGCCACAGCCAGTTGTCTTACAACCAGACACAGATGTCTGATCTGACGGCTATCCACAAAACATGGATATATGAATATCTGTATGCTGGCCAGTGCATCATTTTTTTCCTGTCGACACATTTGACGGAAAACGGACAAGAATGCTGCATGCTGTGGACTATTGGTCCATGCTGAAACGCGGAAGTGTGAACTGCACCATTTACTTTAATGGGTGCGTGTGTTTTTTGAGTGCAGTCCGGAACAAACAAATTACTGTCGTCTGAGGAGAAAGCTGGGGAGAAAGGCTGATCTCCTAGGACATGGTGAGAAGATTTCCTTGCAAAATGAGATCATAAGAGGAACTGCTGTTTTTTTTAACATTATTTTGGAGTACAGCGCTGAGCTTTTTAGATTCTCCTTAAAGGGGTTATCCATGATTTGATATTCATGACACATCCACATGCTAGGTCATTATTATCACATTGGCGCCCCCCACTGATCAGCTGTCTCATGGAGCCGCTGAGCTCACCAGAGTTCTGGTACTGTTCCCGGCACAGCGCCATACACTGTATAGTGGCAGTGCTTGGTATTGCAGCTCAACCCCATTGATTTGAATTGGGATACGCTGCAACTAGGCCATGTGATCAACGTACGGTGACATCGCACGGCCTAGGAAGAGGTTGCGGAACTCATAGGGCACCAGCCTCTTCCAACAGCTGATAGACAGGGGTTACAGGTGTCAGACCCCTAACAATGACCTATCCAGTGGATAAGTCTTCAATACTAGTTTCCAGATAACCCCTTTAAAGGGTTATTCCCATCTTTAACAATGTGGGCACATTGCTCGGATATGCCCACATTGTCTTATAGGTGCGGATCCCAGCGAGAGGGGAGCCCCTAAAGTGAGGGAGGGCATACTGCGCATGCTCAGCCACCCTCCATTCTTTTCTATGGGGCCGCCAAAAATAGCCAAGCTGTCTCGGCTATTTTCGTCGGCTACACAGAAATGAATGGGAGCGGTGGCCCGCATGCGCGGTACGCTCCCATTCATTTCTATGAGAGCAGCGGGGAGCTCCCCGCTCCGTTCTCGATATAGATGCTGGTCTTTCTAACTGTTTTGCCAGAGTGGAGCTCCAGCAGTGGGAAAAGTAACTAACTGGAGGGGGAAAGGCTGCTTTAGATGCTGCTACCTCCTGAATGGTAGCAGATAGAAATATGCAACTGGTCTTGTTTGAAAGCAGATTCAAAGCCTTCAGACAATACCAAAATAACAGCAATATGTTCAGGACAGAGAAAGATATCACTGATAGAAATTGGGATGCTGTGAATGCAGCTGAAAATTAAAGTAAAAACAGGTTTCACTCGCGATTATTCCCGACTTGATTTCTAACAGTGATTTCTCCTCTGGTTCTTGGACTTTAGCTGTCATTTTGGTCTTGTATGAAAGCCTGGACTGTCAGCTTTCAAACAAGACCAGTTGCATGCTTCTAGCTGTCTAGCTGTTACCATTCAGTAGCAGCATCTAAAGCAGCCCTCCCCCCTCTAGTAAGCTACTTTTCACACTACCCGTTAACAGTTAGGTGGTTAAGATTCTTGCTTGCTCCTCAAATAGAATCAAGTAGGAAACAAGGTATGAAACGCTAATAATGTTTACACAGAATTACTGGTAGAGAAGCATCTTTTTAGTGGATGCATTTATATCTGTAAAATAATAAATCTCCGGATTAGTAATACTTACCATGCAGACTTCCCGTGGTCAGAAGAGCTCGCGCTTTATCGGCCAAGTCACTGTTTAAGGTGTTTCCTAGGAGCAGAACATCAATTGCTTCTTGTTTTGAGCCATCAAAAAAATTGCTCTGTATCGTCCTCGTAACGGACCGTGCACCATCTTTCAACTTTCCACCCTGCAAAATGACCACAATAAAGATGTTGATTGAGTCTCTATACGGGAAGGAAACTTTTTTTTTTTATTTCAAAAGGTAAAAACAAGCTTGATATCATCTCTTCAAATCTCAAACTAGGAAACTAAAGACTGTGTTCACCTCCTCGACCACCACATACTGCTCCAATGCATCCGCCAAGAAAATAACACAATTATAAACTGCCTACTGTTTGTGCTACTATGCAGACTTGTGTCTCCATAGTAACAGACTACAAACCAGCCTTGTGTAGTCAGATCCTGCAGACACACTCCCTTCCGTTATAAGCTCCCTTCTAGTATACGGTATTACCAAGCAATAGGAGCAGGGGCGGATTAGAATCCTTAAAGTGGCCCTGGAAAAAAATACTGAATAGTGGCCCCATGTTGTAGGAGGGTCTAAATTGACAGGAGGCGGGGCAACAAAAGTGGGGGTGGTCAGCAATACCATAGCGCAAAATACCACATACCGCACAATATATTGCCCCAAAAACTGTCCCTCTGAGTTGGCCATCAATAGCTGATATTTTCTCTTCTCCTCTTCCAGTTGTCTCTGATTAAGATATGGGGCAGGGGGCTTAGGAAGTGAGATGGGGGCCATAGATGAATTCAGGAGGACATGTTGATGGCCGGGTACATGAGTACCTGACTCTCTCAGAGTTAATTATCACTGATAGCTCATTATGTACAAGGCCAGTGACAGAGGCGTTGACTTGGTCGCCCCCCCCCCCCCCCCGGGGATTGGTCCACCGGGAAATTTCCCTGTAAGGTCTATGGCCAGTCCTCCCCTGAGTAGGGGCACATACAGAACAGAGTAGGATTGCAGGATCAGACTACAAAGGGGTTTGTTGTCTGTTACCAAGGAGACGTATAGATCTGCATAGCAGCTGTAGCTGCAAAATGGAAGGAAACTTTCGATAAAGTTGTTTGCCTCATTATTCAATTGCAAAGACGGACAAGGCGGCTTGGACCTTCCATGTGGGATTCAGCAGAGGTCCTAAAGCTCACAGAGCTCTAACAACAATATCCTCACGCACTTCTTCTATAAATGGGAGAGTGAATTACCGTCACCATTCACACAGACACAGAACCCACTAGAGACTGTGTGCACTTTACTGGCTTTATAAATAACCTGCATTCGCCTCCTATGGTACAGAGAGCAGGTGGCAATGAACAAGCGTCCAGGCTCCCCGAGGAGAGCGACGGAGAGAATTGGAAAGACACGAGCCTCTATACGTGCATACACAGCAAGCAGGAGACTTTATATCCCCATATATTACACTGGAGGGCCCCCAGCCTATAACACACAGGTCATAAACTCCGGAGGACAGACGCACGCACACACAGACATCATCCTCCACTGAACTCAATTTACACTGAAATTTCTAAAGAAATAATGAAATTAAGGAAGAAAAGGGTATTTTAAATTAAATAACCGGAAAACCAGAGGCCGTATAGAGATCTCAGGTAAATGCGAGCCTCATACTACACATATAACCGCTATACCAATGACAGGATGCAATATACACGGCTTAAATCAGGTTAAGTCGCTGGTTTCCTGGGTGGCGTTTCCTGTGAACTTGTGACCTTATGAAGACATTTTTTCTTCTGCCACACGCTATACATGACGCCCAGATAGCGAGCAGAAAACTAATATATTTCTAAGGACTCCTCAAAGTAAGAGGGAGACACTTTTGTGGGCATCTCAGATTTAGTTGACCTAATAGAGCTAATTTACATATTATTTTCCCATGGTGCATTGCCTGAAAATAAGTCTCCGTGCACCCGCTGGGTCTCTTCAAGGTGAGCCAATAGCCTACGTTCAGAAGTGGCGGACGATAAGTTACCCCTTTAAATTCTCCAAGACCTAAAAGTTTAAAAACTTCATTAGAAATACTCACCATTCATTCAAAGAATCAGGAGGAGAAGAACCGAGAGGAAGCAGGAGAAAAGTAGGCAAGAAGTTATAAGACTGTAAGAACGAGGACTTGACAATACGGAGAAGATAAGAAGAACGTAAAATACTAACAGTGGCATGCAAGGAGTTAATATGGTAACAATAATGATAATAACTGAAGCAGAAAGGTTATTAAAAGTGGTTATGTCAGTGTATATTAGAAGCCAGGAGCAGACGCATTGGTATCAGCAGCCAAAAAACATGCAGGTGGCGGATTCGAACATAGCGGGATAAGCGGTGGCCCAGGCATCAACCCCTCCAAAACCAAAGGTGCATGGTAATCTACATTGGCCACTACACTTTGACCGGAGCTGTTCTTCCTATTCCATTCAAAATGCTAGCGTTCCAGCTCTGGAGACTGCGGGGACAGCTGATCGATGGGGGTGGCGGGTGTTGGGCCCCCAATAATCGAATATTGATGACCTACCATGAGCCTTTAATGCCCAGTAAAGCGTTTAACGTCAAAAGGTAGCTTTGTATGTGAATGGAGAAGAGATGGCATTATTTGCTTTTGCTGTGGTTGGATAACTAGTTATAAAAGGGTAAAACAAATGATTTGTGGCGTTTTATGTACGTTTTTAACATTCTTTTTTATTGTTCTAAAGCATCAGATAAAAACAATCCATGTGCAGCCTCATCATACTGTCAAACACCCTTCAATCTGCCCAGCAGTTCTTCCTAACATTCAGAAGGTCAGTAAGTACTGCAGGATCAGACTACGAACAGGTTTTGTTTGTAGTCTGTAACCATGGATACACATAAGTCTGCATAGTAGCTGTATGACAGTTGGAGATTTTTAAAGGTGTAGTCTCATCTTAGACAATGGGGGCATATCGCTAGGATATGCCCCCATTGTCTTATAGGTGCGGGTCCCACCGCTGGGACCAGAACGGAGCGGGGAGCGCTGCGCCTGGAGGACCCCAGGTTTACGGGGGTCCAGCCACCACCAGGCGCAGCTCCCCGCGCCGCTCATAGAAATGAATGGGAGCCGAGCCGGGCCGTGCATGCGCGGTGCACTCCCATTCATTTCTATGGAGCCGACGGAAGTAGCCGAGCCAGCGCTCGGCTATTTTCGGCGGCCCCATAGAAATGAATGGAGGACGGCTGCGCACGCGCAGTGCGCCCTCATTCAGTTCGGGGTCTCCGTTCTGGAAATAGGTGCGGGTCCCAGCGGTGCGACCCGCACCTATAAGACAATGGGGGCATATCCTAGCGATATGCCCCCATTGTCTAAAATGAGAATAACCCTTTAAGCAAAAGCTACCTGCAAAATCAGTTCATTTCATTTCACTGGAGCAAGGTGACCACAGTGTAATGCTTAATTTCTCCTGTGGAGGCGCTGCAGGGAAACTGGATACTTACTACCAGGTTTCCTCACAGATGACAGCTGATTGCTGGGGATCCCTGCAGGAGAGTACATTACTGATCTGCTTAGTCTCAGTTTGGTGCGGAGAATCCCTTTTAAATGGTAAGAAGAACGGATGTAAACCCACAGCCTGAAACCTAAGGTGGAGCGAGAAACATCCCTGGAATGTGCTCAGATCCAGATGACTAAAAAAGGACACTGGTTTCAGGCAGATCGTAGGGATAGAGACGGTGAAAAGTTCAGATCATCACCATGAGCTGAGGAACAGACAGGGGTGAGAACTGCCAGTTCTGATCTGAAGGATTGATAGTGCTGAAAACACAAGAGGCCGGATAATCCAGAGGATATTCAGGATATTCGGCAGACTGCTCGCGAGCCCTAATGGAGTCTAATGGAGCTGTGTGTATTGTAAAAAAATACTAGACATTTATTAAAGGGGTTGTGTCCTCTCACATATCTCTAGGACCCCCACCTATCTCCAGAACGGGGTCTCCAAAGTAAACGAGGGCGCATGTGTGGAGTGGAGCGCTCTTCATTCTGAAAACAGCTGAGTGAGCGCTCGGGTACTTTCGGAACTCCCCAAGGAATGAACGGAGAGGTGGCTGCGCATGCTCAGTGCTCTCCCTTTCATTTTGGGGGCCCCGTTCTAGACGTAGGCTACCTTCACACTTGTGTTGTTGTTTTCCAGTATTCAGATCCGGATCTCAATACCGGAACAAAAAAAAAAAAGAATGGAATTCTGAATGGAAAGAGATCCGTTCAGGATGTCTTCTGTTCCGGCAGCATTCCATTTTGTGACCAGACGCAAAACTGCTGCAAGCTGTGGTTTTGTGTCCGGTCATAAAAACGGATCAGGCACTGAAAACAATGCAAGTCAAGGCAATGGATCTGTCAGCCATTGACTTTCAATGTATCTAGTAACGGATCCGTTTTTTTTTTCCCGTTTTGATTTCACACAACCGCATTCTAACGGAACAGACGCATCCTGATGTGCAAAATCAAAACGGATCCGTTTACTTCCGGTATTGAGATCATCTGCCGGATCTCAATACCGAAATTAACAACGCAAGTGTGAAAGTAGCCTGACATTGGTGGAATATAATTTATTTATTTATTTTTTTTAAGAAAGGCTCCTCTGTTGTTCCTTCTGGAAATGCATGAATAAACTGAAAATCGGGTGTCATCGTTCTCCTTGTCAATGGAGTGTCCCCCTACATCCTGGTTAATCAGTGCAGCCAGACTAATAAAGTGACGCCCAGTTGTGAATTAGGTTACATTCACACGACCGTTGTGTTTTGTGGATCCGCAAAACACTGATACCGGCCCATGTGCGTTCCGCAATTTGTGGACCGCACATGCCACGGCTGTCATAGAAATGCCTATTCTTGTCCGCAATTGCGGACAAGAATAGGACATGTTCTATTTTTTTTTTTTTTTTTTGCGGGGCCGCAGTACGGAGCAATAGTGTGCTGTCGGCATCTTTTGCGCCCCATAGAAATCAATGGGTCCGGATCGGAGCCGCAAAATAAGCAGCTTGGAGGCAGTGAAAACAACGGCCATGTGAATGTAGCCTTAAAGGGGTTGTCTCACTTCAGCAAATGACATTTATCATGTAGAGAAAGTTAATGCAAGGCTCTTACTAATGTATTGTGACTGGCCATATTGCTTCCTTTGCTGGCTGGATTCATTTTTCCATCACATTATACACTGCTGGTTTCCATGGTTACAACTACCCTGTAATCCAGAGATCTCAAACTCGTGGCCCTACAGCTGTTGTAAAACTACAACTTCCATCATGCCAGGAGAGCCTACAGCTATTGGGGCATGCTGGGAGTTGTAGTTTTGCAACAGCTGGAGGGCCACGAGCTTGAGATCCCTGATGCAATCCATCAGTAGTGGTCGTGCTTACACACTATAGGATAAAACTTCAGCCTCTCCTGTGGCTGGGACCATGGGAGCACACACAGGCTAGTGCTTTTTCCTATAGTGTGCAAACACGACCACCACTGATAGATTGCAGGGTGGTCTGTAACCATGGAAACGAGCAGTGTATGTGATGGAAAAATGAATCCAGTCAGCAAAGGAGGCAATATGGACAATCACAATACATTAGTAAGTGCTTTGTATTAACTTTCTCTACATGAGAGATGCAACTTACTGAAGTGAGACAACCCCTTTAATTATTTTCCAAGAGGAATAACGGAAGAACAGCTCACAGCAGAAGTCTAAGACAAGATCTGACGGAAAAAAAAACGGAAGTATTTACTAAAAATAATAGCTGAAAGGTTTTTTGTAAGATGACAGCAGTGAGAAATCATAGAAAGCTTGGGGTGTCAGGGCACATGCATAGCAAAATGAATGAAAACAATGAGAAAATCAATAGGGACTGAAATAGGTTATTATGTAACAGCCTAAATCACCAAAATGGCAAAAACAACCTAACAGTACATATGACGTGCATGCCGTCTATAGTCGGTCACTCCATCCTGCAGCATCATGCGCCTTTATCATAATTAACAATCTGAGAGCCATAACCCGCTGCGGGCAGACCGGAGCGTTCCTCAGATGTCTCTCACCTTGGCCTTTCCCTCGAGAGCTCCAGTGCCGGCGTATATTTTACTAATGGAGTCTCCATTTATGGACCACATGGAGCGGAAGACTTCCTGGAAGCGGGTGACCAGCTGCGGCTTCTCCGCAAGACCAAGGACTTCAAGCTGTTTAAAGAGCATCTGAGCGGAGACAATAATGAGAAGAGATTAAACTATGTAATAAAAGCTGCAGATCTGAGCTTCCATTATTTAACACTCCGGGCCGTTAAGTTTGGTAAAAGCTGACGGAAGCGTTCCAAAAATGACCAAATTAGCTAAATGGAGAGTTTTTTAACCCTCAGAAACAGCGCCCATCCTCCAGTCACTTGGATAAGCCGCAATCCTCATCCACATGCTGCGTACAGTTTCAGTGCAGAAAAGGTCCTGTGGTTCGATTTGTGACGTGGAAAGGTCACAGGTGTTTAGCAAACTTTCTCCATTGAGTTCAACGGTCAAGTTAAAAATCAGCAACCAGCACTAGTGTTGCGGATCTTACTGCAGATTATCCCTAATCCTCAGCATAATCATAATAAGCATGATCCGCAAGACCTGAAAACACAAATAAAACATCACTATACTCACCTCCCCTGGCACTTCTGTGACTCCCCTGCCTGGAGCATCTTAGCAGGAGGACAGTTGTACAGAGGGCCGTGGTCTGCTGGAGGTGCCGGGGCGGATGAGTACAGTGTTTTTTGTTTGTTTGTTTTTTTATTTACTGGTGAAATCCAACTACCGTAACTGCATTATTTGGTGTTGGCTTTTCCGATGCGTATTTCCCTTTGGATTCTCATGAAATTCCACAGCAATGCTGCTACACCTGGACTTCCCCTTAGAGGCTATGTTGGAGAGGTGAGTAAACATGGGACACTGGGTATGTAGCATTAACCCACCCACTACCTCCACTAGTCAGGGGCGTTGCTAGGCTAAAACATACGGGGCCTGGGCCCCTGATGTTTTCTCCCAGGCCCCAAATGTCCTGCCTGTTAGACAAATACAATTGTATTGCCGTCCTCAGGACGGCAGTACAATTGAATCTAATAGAGTGCAAGGTATATAAGACCTTTGATGACATCACAGGTCATGTGATCAGTGCCGTCCAATCCTGCACTAGTCACATGACTGACATCTTCGCAGGTCCTTTTTAATTTCTGTCTTCTAAACTGAAGAGAAGAATTGTGGGGGAAGAAGCTGCAGTGGGCTCTGCTACATCAGAAGAGGTAAGTGAAGGGAGAAGCAGAGGGATGCTGGGAGTTGTGGTTATTTAACTGGGACTGTATGTTAAGGCAGAAGGGAGGGATGTTATTATGGGACTGTGTGTTGGAGGTGACTTGGGCAGGGTTCTGTTAGGGTACTTTCACACCTGTGGCATGGGACTCCGGCAGGCTGTTAGGATCCGTGCTGCTGGAACTACGCTCTGGCCCCAGTCACTGTAATGGGGGCGGGCCACAGATCCGGCTGCAGCACGGCAACCCCTGCCGAGAGGCGGCCGGAACAAAAGTACAGCATGTTGTACTTTTGTTCCGGCCGCCGCTCGGCAGGGTTTGCCATGCTGTGGCTGGATCAGTGGCCGCCCCCATTACAGTGAATGGGGCCAGAGCGTAGTTCCAGCCCCACACATGCACCTGCTGCAGCATGGATCCGGCGGGCTGTTCACGCACCGGAATAGCCTGCCGGAATCCCCTGCTGCAGGTGTGAAACTAGCCTTAAGCTACTTTCACACTTGCGTTGTAAGGATGCGTTTGTGAGATCCGTCACAGGCTCTCATAAATGGTCTAAAACTGTCAAATCAGTTTTGTCCTAATGCATTCTGAATGGAAAAGGATCCGTTCAGAATGCATCAGTTTGCTTCAGTTCAGTCTCCATTCCGTTTTGGAGGCGAACGGCTGCGTTTTGGTGTCCGCATGACGAAACTGATCCAAACTGGCTATTTAAAAGATAATACAACCGGATCCGTTCAGAACAGATGCAGATGGTTGTATTATCAGGACGGAAGCGTTTTTGCTGATCCATGACGGATCCAGCAAAAACGCTGGTGTGAAAGTAGCCTTATTTACATTGGACTGTGGCGTGGAGTGATGTTATTTACACGGGACTGCATGTTGGATGTGGATGTGGAAAGGAAGTGATGTTATTTACATGGGACTGTCTGTTGGAGGCGGCTGTTGGAGGGAGTGATATTTACATAGGACTGTATGTTGATGACGGCTATGGGAATGATGTTAATTACATGGGACTGCATTTGGAGGGGGCTGTAGATAGAGAGGGATGTTATTTACATGGGACTGTATAGTGATGTTATTTATACAGGAGGGAAATAGCTTTATTTACATGGGACTGTATGGTGGAGGGGCTGAGGAATTATAATTTCTGAGGACACTAAAGGGAGGAATATAACTACAGCGGGCATTATAACAGTAGGGGGAGCTATATAAATACTGGGGGCACTGGAGGGGTATTATAAATCCAGGGGGCATTAGGCGTTCTTATTACTACTGGGGGCTTTATAGGAGAGACTTATAGATCTGCCTTATTTCTACATTATTGGAGCCTTATTACTACTGAGGGGTCTGTACAGAGTTTGATTACCACTGGAGGAACAATAGGGGGCCTTATTACTACTGGGGGCTCTGTGAGGGCATTATTAATACTGGAGGACTCTTCTACTAAGGGGGACAATCTTGGGAAGCATTATCAGTGCTAGGGTCACTGTAGGGTGCAGTGTTACTAATGAGGGAATTACTACTGGTAGGACTATTACTATGGGGGGCACTGATATTTCTTCAGGATAGTATTTGGGGTATTGGGGGGCACAGCGAGCAGCAGGATAACACTGTGGGGAATCCAGGTTGGGGGATGATGATAGAAATATGAGGAAGATAAGATATCCGTGTGTCACACTCTGCAGAGACGAGGCTGAGAGAAGTTGTCCAGGCCGAATGGAGAAGATGATAGAGAAGATCTACATCAGAGGAGACGTCAGTTGGGAGGCACAGGATGTGAGAGGTATGTGCTGCTGTTGGGACGAGGGTCGACATAGAGAATTGCACCATATTCATTGGGGCTTGGGCCCCAGATCTTTTGAGACCCTAGCATCGCCCCTGCCACTAGTGATCCTAAAGTTGACCAACTGACTGACCTAGACCACTAGGATTCTTACATTAACCCCTTTAACTCCTTAACTGCCCTACTACCAGAGACCACCAGGGATCCTTACAGTAACCCCTTCACTATTCAAGACAAGCAGGGATACTGGAGTGAACACATTGCCTCTCCTAGACCACCAGGTATACTGACATTAATCCCATTACTGCCAGGAATCCTGGAATGAACCCCTCAACTGTCACAGACCACCAGGTATACTGACAATCTCATTACTGCCAGGAATCCTGGAATGAACCCCTCAACTGTCACAGACCATCAGTTATACTGACATTAACCTTCACTGAAACAGACCAGCGGGGATTCTGACATTGACCTCTTCTTGGTTGACCACGATGGTGGACAGGAAACCTGAAATGGCCTGAGTGCAACTTAATACTATTTGCTTGGATACAATGTGGCCCTATGTATCTGTCTACTTTATATCTAATTATTAGGATGTTGAGCTTTAATAATTATCTGACGCACTTCTGTATTGCCCCCTTTAGAGGGCACAGTGCCCACTGCTCACTAGTTACATAAGCTAAGATGCCGCAACGTATATCTGTGAAAAAGATCTCGAAAACCAGGTCAAAACTAGGCGATTACTGGTCTCACGTTCTCTGTAAGTCCCAGGGGAACTGTGCAGTGTACATTACAGTAATGATATATTACAATGTGTGGACGTGGACTCTATGGCTATAAGTCATCGGCTCCATCCCGCTGGGCTAATCTAATGTATATTAAATTGAAAAGACTCATTGGATGAAGCACTTCCTCACACATATATATATATATACGTACAGGCAATTGCTATTAACTCCCTATTGTCCTGTTATTGCAGGTTACTTAATACTTATGTCCTGGAAACCATGACTCATCCCTGCAGACTGCTGACACAGGGCAGGAGGAGGTCTGGAAGATTACAGCAGTGTTATCTCACCGTCCATCATTACCCACAACGCTATCTCAGTGTCGTCTGCATAAATCACTGTTAGGCTACTTTCACACTAGCGTTTTATAATTCCGGTATTGAGTTCTGTCATAGGGGCTCAATACCGGAATAAAACGCTTCAGTTTTGTCCCCATTCATTGTCAATGGGGACAAAACTGAACTGAAGACAACAGAGCGCTCCTAAAAGCATTCTGTTCCGTCTTCAGACCGGAGAGCAAACCGCAGCATGCTGCGGTTTGCTCTCCGGCCCAGGCATCCGCACCAAGACGGATCCGGAATGACCCCCAATGAAAGTCAATGGGGACAGATCTGTTTGGTGTGACACAATGGTAAACGGATCCGTCCTCCATTGACTTTCAATGGAGTTCATGACCCGTCACCTGCACACATACATACATACATACACAAACATACACAGACATATACACATACATACTTACATGCTCCCGGCAGGTCTCCACAGCGCAGGAGGAGCAGGACGGCGCACACATAGGACGATTCCACCCGGCGCCCAGCAGAGGGTCCGTGTATTTATGTACTGTGTGACATGTGTGGGGCCGGAGCGCGGTTTCCGGCCCCACACATGTCCCTGCAGCAGAACGGATCCGGCGGCACCCTTCACCTGCCGGATCCGTGCGGCCGCTACTGTGAAAGAGGCCTTACATGTGAACTCGCAAATCTTCATAATCTCTTACACGGAGAAAGTGACATTTTGCTCAGTTGTTCCTCTTTCCCTTTCCTACAGACTTCCTGTAAATGCTCAGAAACCTCCTCAATCATCAAAAAGAACTGATTTCAGTAACACAGGGAAGGGGAAAGGGGGAGATGGCACTGCAGACGCTCTGCTGCAGCCTCATGCTGTGCATGCTTCACGACACTGACTGTCCATTCACATTAAGTTACAATATAAAGTTATCCTTAGCTGCCCCCGGTGCTGGACCTTCCTACATCTCTATCTAGCGTCCTGTCCAGTTCTATCTACGATCTATGACTTCCATCCACCAAAACCTAAACCTCCCACTTCCTTCTCCAAGACTTCTCTCCAGCTGCACCAGCTCTCTGGAATGCGCTACCTCGGACAATCAGATGAATTTCTAACATCCACATCTCTAGGGCTCAAGCACATGAACGGGTACCAGCTAGGCCGGTGCTGCAGACCGCAATGCACGGGCACCGACCGTAGACCGCTGTATGTGGACGCAGGACCCATTCATATGACTGGGGTCCGCCATCCGCATCCAACAACCCACACTGCAAAAAAGTAGTGCATCCGTGGGGTTTCGGGTCTCCGTTCCACACCGAACCTTCCAGATTGCGGACCCACTCAAGTGAATGAGTGCCCATCCATGATGCAGGGCACAAACGGCCAATGCCCGCATATTGCGGACCTGCTGTTTGCGTGCTGCAATACAGACATGGCTGGGCAATGGTCAGGTGCAAGAGTCCTTATAGACAGACCTATCACACATTGTGAACTGACTTCGGTCCATTCATCAGAACCTCATCCTTTCATACAGCAGTACCCCCCCATACTCCATGCTCTTCATGTCTGTGCATCCACAGATAGCGGCCCTATTCTGTAAAAAGATGGCAGGACTGTTGTACAAATCAAGTACTTTTACCTTTTGTGCCTGCCCTATTTCCTTAAAGATTCTACTGCGGATTTTGCTGTGACTGCACAGCGGAATTTCTGTCGAGGATTTCACCCTACACATTGCAAAAGATTAAAGAGGTATTCAGTGCGCTCTCCTTCACTTCCAGTACCCTGTTCTGGAGATAGGAGTGGGCCCCTGAGGTGGTATCTGACACAGATGGCATACCGTAGGCATCAATGTCTGAGATGGGAAAATTGAAATCCACTACTTGCACACAGTCAGTGTTTCATCAGTGGTTTCCATCAGTGATTGTGAGCCAAAACCACCAGTGAAGGCTACGCAGAGAAGGTTATAGTGGAAGAATTTGCACTTGTTCTGTATTTTTGACCTGCACCTGGTTTTGGCTTAAAATCACTGATGGAAATCACTGACCAAACACTGACTGTGTTAGCGGCCTAATTCGAGACTGTGTTGGATTGGCAGGTCATCTTCCGCTGCAGAGTTTTTTACACAGCCAGTGGATGAGTTTTGTTTCAATGTCAACCACTGTACCGATACTGTAACACGCTGTGGATTTTTCGCACGCAATTCCACTGAAGAAAACCTGCAGCATATAACCACGTGTGGACGTAGTCGAATGGTAGAAATGGCCACCACTTAGCCTTTAGCCGCCCCCACCCCATAAGTGTGTTTTCTCGTAAAGACACGTGCAGGCACACTTTCTATGGGTGTATTGTTGTGGTCTGTGGGGCAGCGGCCATCTTGTGGTTCTGGTCAATAAAAACCGCAAACCTGCATGTGATAATTCCATATGAGACGATCCAGCACTAACTAACAGCTCAGCCATCAGAACCAGGTACGGTGTGATACTCACCTCAAGCCCAAGGAAAGCCTGGACGCTGTTGGTTCTGTCCAGACAGTCCAAGCAGTTGGTCCTTATGCTGCCGCTCTGTGTTCTAGGAAGAGAAGTAGAAACACAAGGAACCTTTCAGTTACTCACCATACTGGACCTCTGGAAACATGACGCTAATAAATAGAAGACCAAAAATGTCTTCTGAAAGCTGTGGTCTCCAGAAGGCCACAGTCATGGACTGCTAGAGTGCCACAGGGTGGAGTAAACTGGGGGCGAGCGCTATCGTTCTGGTCACCCAGTAATAGAGACCACCATAGCAAGATGTGGTCCATTTGACAAGAAAATATGGCCAGAAACCCAGAAATATTCACTTTCACTTGAAATATACAGCTATATGGGAATCATCATATAATGTTTAAAGGAACACGCCAATTAAAACTGATACGCTGTATTACACTGATCGCAGGGATTGAGGGGGGGTGGGGCGCGACACAAGGGTTCGATATAGACCATGGACAGAATCCCTGTGTCATGCCCTGCACCCTCAGGCCTCGTACTAGGTATACCAAAGTGCACCAGTTTTGTAAAATTCCTTAAAAAAAATGAAATATTAGGACATTACAGTCCAGGACAGGGCTGGTTGTGTGTGTGCAGACTACACGTATATATTCTACAGGAGATTAGAGGTAATCAGACCTGTGAACACCATCTTTATCCATGTAAAAGAAGCCGCACTCCTCCAGGAAGTTTCCTACTTTGGGCTTAAGGATGGTATGGAGCTTCTCAGCTTTGCCTCCCCGAACCATCTGATGGTAGTCGAAATTCACCATCAGGATATCAGACACGTGCTCCGACGCCTTCAGATGACTCTGCAAAGGAAAGAGAACGTAACATGGCTGAGAAATCACAGAAAATAACCGGACCTTTCCTCCATTTTTCTGGGGTAACATCACCTCCTTACCTGAAAGGCTTTGCTAAGCATCGCTTCTCCTTCCTTGGACCCGAGAAGATTGACCACCACTTGTCTGCCATAAAGTCTCTTGAGTGTTTGGAAATGCCTGAAGGGAAGATAAAGGCGTAAACAATGCCCACACCTGCGTTACTTACTCGGGATAGGTCATCAATATCTGATTGGACTCCCGTCACTCCCGCTAATCATCCGACTGCAGGGGCTAATGCGGCCCCTTCAAAATATACAAAGCACAGCGCCATGCGCTGTATAGTGGCTGTGCTTGGTATTGCAGCTCAATCTCATTCACTTGAATGGGACCTCTAGAGCAGTGATTTTCAACCAGTGTGCCTCCAGCTGTTGCAAAACTACAACTCCCATCATGCCCAGGCAGCCTACAGCTATCAGCCTACAGAAGGGCATGGTGGGAGTTGTAGTTTTGCAACAGCTGGAGGCACACTGGTTGAAAATCACTGCTCTAGAGAACCGGCTTGTTAGTCCTCATCAGTGATAGCATTCATTTCTTGACTATATTTAGTATATGCCATGGAAAAATCTCTCCGTACATTTGCCATCCATTCCCTGGTATGTGTCTGCATATATTTTTCTGTATGGAAAACCATAGGCTGCTGCAAAAACATTTACTGCACATTATACTGTTTACAATGCACATAGATGGTACTATATGCGATTGTATGCCTTTCAAATGCATATATGTGGGCCAAATGCCTTTTCTGATGCATACACTGAAAGGCGAGAAAAGAAAAAAAAAAGATGCAGGTCTACGCAATCCTCTGATCTAAATGCGCATGCATTAAGTCGACAGAAGCAAGCTCTCAACATTAGAGCTGTTTCTGCATATATAAAAAAAAGAAATACTCTCATTCAGTGAAGCAAACATTCCGCATTTCTCGCTCCATAAGACGCACCTTTTTTCCCCAAAAGTGGTCGAAAAATGGCAGTTCGTCTAATGGAGCGAGTACTAATGAGCGCTTCCATTAAGGAGGAGCTAACTAGAACATATTAGGACCAGGGAGCGGTGAATACAGCACTCTGTCTTCTTCTGCCGGCACCATAGCGCAGGCAGATGAAGACCTGGGAGCAGTGTCCAAAACAGGAGAAGTTCCTTTATTTATTTTACGTCTCGACTTGGGGTCTAATTTGAGGTCTGATGAGGAAGTGGGGGTCTGATCTGAAGGCTGATGAGGAAGTAGGGGTCTGATCTGAAGGCTGATGAGGAAGTAGGGGTCTGATCTGAAGGCTAATGAGGAAGTAGGGGTCTGATCTGAAGTCTGATGAGGAAGTGGGGGTCTGGATCTGAGGCCTGATGAGGAAGGTGGGGGTCTGGATCTGAGGTCTCATGAGGAAGGTGGGGGTCTGATCTGAGGTCTCATGAGGAAGGTGGGGGTCTGATCTGAGGTCTCATGAGGAAGGTGGGGTCTGATCTGAGGCCTGATGAGGAAGGTGGGGGTCTGATCTGAGGCCTGATGAGGAAGGTGGGGGTCTGATCTGAGGCCTGATGAGGAAGGTGGGGGTCTGATCTGAGGCCTGATGAGGAAGGTGGGGGTCTGATCTGAGGCCTGATTAGAAAGGGGGGGGTCTGATCTGAGGTCTGATGAGGAAGTGGGGGTCTGATCTAAAGGCTGATGAGGAAGTAGGGGTCTGATCTGAAGTCTGATGAGGAAGTGGGGGTCTGGATCTGAGGCCTGATGAGGAAGTGGGGGTCTGGATCTGAGGTCTCATGAGGAAGGTGGGGGTCTGGATCTGAGGTCTCATGAGGAAGGTGGGGGTCTGATCTGAGGCCTGATGAGGAAGGGGGGGTCTGATCTGAGGTCTGATGAGGAAGGGGGGGTCTGATCTAAAGGCTGATGAGGAAGTAGGGGTCTGATCTGAAGTCTGATGAGGAAGTGGGGGTCTGGATCTGAGGCCTGATGAGGAAGTGGGGGTCTGGATCTGAGGTCTCATGAGGAAGGTGGGGGTCTGGATCTGAGGTCTCATGAGGAAGGTGGGGGTCTGATCTGAGGCCTGATGAGGAAGGTGGGGGTCTGATCTGAGGCCTGATGAGCAAGGTGGGGGTCTGATCTGAGGCCTGATGAGCAAGGTGGGGGTCTGATCTGAGGCCTGATGATGAAGTGGGTGTCTGATCTGAGGCCTGAAGATGAAGTGGGGGTCTGATCTGAGGTCTGATGAGGAAGGGGGGGTCTGATCTGAGGTCTGATGAGGAAGGGGGGTCTGATCTGAGGTCTGATGAGGAAGTGGGGGTCTGATCTGAGGTCTGATGAAGAAGAGGGGCGGGTCAGATCTGAGGTCTGATCTGAGATCTGATGAGGAATGGGGGATCTGATGTGGGGCTCTGAAGAACATTGGGCATCTGATGTGAGGTCTGATAAATATTTTTTTATTGTCTGATGCATCTTATGGTGCATCTTAAAAATAGTAAGAAAATTTAAGAAAAAGTTAAGATTTTATTACAGAAAAAAAACTGTTCAATTCTCAAAAGATCTCAAGCTGCGTGCACATTATGGAGTGCAAAGATATAGGTACATGGAATAAAGGCTAATTCAAGAAAAAGATACAAAAAGGGAAAAGGTTGAGTACTACAATATACCAGTGTATGCAATATACCGCAGAGGTACAGCACATACCTGTCAAATGCTGGGGCATTGGCCTCAAATCCTCTGGACATCCTCACACGGTGAGAACCGACCTACCAGAGAAGTAATATTACAGTAAGTGACAGCATCAATGGATTTCAACTCATTCCAGGGACCAGGATGGTCAAGCAGGGTCAATGGTACCTGTGGTAACCTCTAGGCTAGGGCTCCACAGTGACTTACCACCACCCAAAAAATTGTAGCACAACCTCAATGTTTACAGAAGTCGACGTGGAGCCCTAGCCAACCTACTGGTAAAGTGACCGTAGTATAAAGCAGTGCTGTTCCCGTGTACTGATATCACACACCATGAACTGGGATAAATGGGGCATGCAGAGGACGTATCTCATTCTGCACGGTTCTCATCTATTCACCCTTCTTTTTTGACATGGAAATGTTTAATCTGGAGCTTGTCCAAATCAGCGACACTCCGGTGTATGGAAAAGTACACTAGAGATACGACCGTCAGCAATCATCAGATCACTGATGATGGGGGTCACCAAAAGTGCCACAGGTTTACAAGTCTCCCATTGCGTTGGCATGAAATGGATATTATCAGTATGTAAAAACCAGTCTAAAATGTTACTGTCTGTATCTATACAATCTAAAGAGAGTTGAGTAACTTTGCTTTACTTATCCTGTACTGATCCTGAGTTACATCCTGTATTATACTCCAGAGCTGCACTCACTATTCTGCTGGTGCAGTCACTGTGTACATACATTACATTTACTTATCCTGTACTGATCCTGAGTTACATCCTGTATTATACTCCAGAGCTGCACTCACTATTCTGCTGGTGCAGTCACTGTGTACATACATTACTTATCCTTTACTGATCCTGAGTTACATCCTGTATTATACTCCAGAGCTGCACTCACTATTCTGCTGGTGGAGTCACTGTGTACATACATTACTTATCCTGTACTGATCCTCTTACATCCTGTATTATACTCCAGAGCTGCACTCACTATTCTGCTGGTGCAGTCACTGTGTACATACATTACTTATCCTTTACTGATCCTCTTACATCCTGTATTATACTCCAGAGCTGCACTCACTATTCTGCTGGTGGAGTCACTGTGTACATACATTACTTATCCTTTACTGATCCTGAGTTACATCCTGTATTATACTCCAGAGCTGCACTCACTATTCTGCTGGTGGAGTCACTGTGTACATACATTACTTATCCTGTACTGATCCTCTTACATCCTGTATTATACTCCAGAGCTGCACTCACTATTCTGCTGGTGGAGTCACTGTGTACATACATTACTTATCCTTTACTGATCCTGAGTTACATCCTGTATTATTATACTCCAGAGCTGCACTCACTATTCTGCTGGTGGAGTCACTGTGTACATACATTACTTATCCTGTACTGATCCTGAGTTACATCCTGTATTATACTCCAGAGCTTCACTCACTATTCTGCTGGTGCAGTCACTGTGTACATACATTACATTACTTATCCTGTACTGATCCTGAGTTACATCCTGTATTATACTCCAGAGCTGCACTCACTATTCTGCTGGTGCAGTCACTGTGTACATACATTACATTACTTATCCTTTACTGATCCTGAGTTACATCCTGTATTATACTCCAGAGCTGCACTCACTATTCTGCTGGTGCAGTCACTGTGTACATACATTACTTATACTGTACTGATCCTGAGTTACATCCTGTATTATACTCCAGAGCTGCACTCACTATTCTGCTGGTGCAGTCACTGTGTACATACATTACATTACTTATCCTTTACTGATCCTGAGTTACATCCTGTATTATACTCCAGAGCTGCACTCACTATTCTGCTGGTGCAGTCACTGTGTACATACATTACTTATACTGTACTGATCCTGAGTTACATCCTGTATTATACTCCAGAGCTTCACTCACTATTCTGCTGGTGCAGTCACTGTGTACATACATTACATTACTTATCTTGTATTATATTACTGTGTGCTCACTGCACATTGCATTCAATGTATAAACAGTATGCAATAAGCTCCCTCTAGTGGTGGCCACAGGCAATCAGAATGTTTAGTTTTAAACACATGGTTCTGACGGGATTTGGAGTTACGTCTCACATAAGAATACCGCATATTAAGAAATAATCTGCACAGAAGTTTGAATTTAGATTAAAAAAAATAAATAAAAACTAGTATCCTGCCAAGTAAATCTCTCACAGATGTACACATTACACCGAAGGTTACACAATAGAAACTTACCTGCAAACCAGGCTGCTCCCAAAACAGCGGTATGGACCCTCGGATCTGTATGAACGATGCCACGCAGTCATCAAGGTATATCACCTGCACAAGAAATCACATCGTTCAGCACTCTGACTACACACTGCTACATAGCTGCTGCAATACATATATACAGAGAGACGTGATGGGGAAGGGGGGTTCACGCATGTCACCAATCAGATGAGAACTAGAGGACACAGCCTAAAACTGAGGAACCGGCCTCACATTCCCTCATCTAAAGTAAGTTCCTGTTTTCCCATAACGGGGTTTCCAGGAATATATATGGATTACCAATTTCCAGGAATATAAATTGATTACCTATTCTTAGGCTAGACCAGTGGTTCTCAACTCCAGTCCTCAGGACCCACCTGCCGGTCATGTTTTCAGGATTTCCTTAGTATAGAGCAGCTGATTTAATTAGCGTTCATCCATCAGGACTTACCACAGGTATTCATTCCGTGGGATATTCCCAAATCCTGACTGGCAGGTGGGTCCTGAGGACTGGAGTTGAGAACCACTGGGCTAGACCATCAATGTGTGATCGCAGGACTGCACTACCAGGTGTAGCTGCACATATAGATACATGGCTGTGTTTGGAAAACCACTGAAGGGGCCCCTTTGTTCTGCTCTGGCAGGGTGGGAACCCCAATAATCACACATTGGTGGCCCATTCTTAAAGCAGGCCATACAGATGAACCAGCTGCGGGTCAAACCCTTCATCAGCCGACCTCCCGCATACATGCAAGTCCAAGCGGACATGTTTCTTGAATGGGGAGTGCAGAAAAAGCCGCTACTGAATACGTCTCGTGGCGGCATATCTCCCGTGAGAACCGAGGATCGGGCATGTTGGTATTCAACAGCCTGCTACCCTGTATTGAGGCTGAATGAACATGAAATACACGTTGGCTGGTCGGCAGGTCCTGCAGAAATCGTTGGGTTTGACTGACCCAAGTCTAATGTGTGTGGTCACCTTAAAGGGGTTGTCCCACCTGGACAGAGAGGATATTCCTTAAGTGTCAGATAGCAGCGGGTTCCAGAGATGGGGCCTGCATCTATCTCAAGAACAGGGGCCCCAATGTGAATATAGAGCAAGTCACGCATGCCTGGTTTTCTCTGATCACTCCTATGGGATTTCCAAAAAATAGCCAAGGTCTTTCCATTTACATCAGGGCCCTGTTCTGGACACAGGAGTGGGTCAGAGAGGTGGGACCTGCACCCATCGGACATTTAGGACATATCCTATTGATATTACATACATGTCCAGATGGGACAGGATCTGTCCAGGATACCCTTCTACTTTAAATTCCCCTCTCTCCCTGCAAGTAAACTCCTGGAATGAACAAGGTCAAGTGCGCCACTGCAACCACTGACTGGCCACAGAGGTAATCCTGTCCCCAAACAGCACATGACCTCGTCCATTCCAGATGTTTACATGCGGTGGCCGAACGCAGTAAAGAGACTGGTGTCGGAACCGAGCAGCGGGGACCAGGTAAGTATGCTTCTGTTCACAGGTCCAACAGGGAAGGTGTGAAACTTAAAGGGATCGTCTCTCATTTCAGCAAATGACATTTATTATGTAGAGAATGTTGATACAAGGCATTTACTAATGTATTGTGATTGTACACATTGCTTTCTTAGCGGTCTGGATTCATTTTTCCATAATATATACTGCTCGCTTCCATGGTTACGACCACCCTGGATTCCAGCAAAGGTGCATGTGCTTGCACGCTATAGAAAAAAGCACTTCAATGGTCCCAGCTATCAGGGAGGCCAGGGTGTTTTTCTATAGTGTGCATGCATGGCCACCACTGATGGATCACAGGGTGGTCTGTAACCATGGAAACGAGCAGTGTATAATGTGATGGAAAAATTAATTCAGCCAGTAAAGGAAGCAGTACGGAGAATCACAATACATTATGATATATGCAGGCTCCGGTCCTAGTTCTCACTGTGCCAATTCTCTACGAAGGATTTAGCATGTGCCAAACAAGTCATAGGGAGCTGAAGATATGATGGTGCCACGGACAGCACAGCCACTGTACAGAAGAAGATGCTGCCACAAAATAGCAGCAAAGCAAGGGTGAGGAAGAAAGGTAATTTATACAGTGAAAAGATAGCAAAAAGTAAGGGAATGTAAAATACTATTTAAAAAAAAGTATTCAACCGCTTTAAATTAGAAGGGAATCCTAGACAAACCCTTTAAGGTTGGGTCATCAATGTGTATTCCTAGAAAACTACTTTAAGGAAGATGCAAAGTGGAATATGTAAATCATTTTAAACTGCCCTATACTTCCTACATCTTAGGAGGCACTAAGCTTGCTTTTGCATGTGGTGACGGCACCCGTTTTGGTCGTGCACTTCCTCCGCCCGTCTAAGGTCATTTTTAAAGAGCATATGGTCACAATGATCAACCCTATTAAACCTGGAATACCGCCTGGTAGGGTTGATCATGGTGACTACAACAAGCCCTTTCTCTGTGCAAATGGTATACCCAATGTAGAGAAATTCTTATTTTTTGTTACATGCAAATGAGGTGCCCGGATTACCCAGGGGCTGGCCTATCTCCTCGGAGCACTCCTTCACCTCTCCCCATTGCTGCTCCTCCTCCCTGCGAGACCAATAGGAACAGGTATCCTCACTACTCCGATGCCCGGCCCTGTTCGTCTCTCTGGGAGGGGGGAGTGGAAATAGGGAGAAGTAGAGGTGAAAAGATGCTCCGAGGAGATAGACCAGCCCCTGGGTGATCCAAGCACCTCATTAGCAAATAACTAAAATGAAGAATTTCTCTGCATCCGTAATACCAATTGCACAAAGAAAGGGCTTGTTTTAGTCACCATGGTCAGCCCTGCCAGGTAGTATGCCTGGTGTAACACGGCTGATCATGGTGACAGATGATTTTTAATTAGCGCAGAATAAATATAGCTCCTGTATCTTCTAGGCCCAGGTTGTTGTACAGGTAGATTCAGTGTATGGACCTGACTGAGGTTGCCTTGTTGTGGCAGGTGAGCTCACACAGAAACCTCACAGTTAGACCGTATGCCCTCCGAGACATACGGTCCGTGAGCAGGCCATATGTCCCGGAATGGCATCAATCGTGATTACAATGATGCTGTGCACGTCGGGCCGCCCGCGGGACTATTGTCCTGCACTCATATGATTTTATGAGTGCGGGACCATGTGTCTCGGAGGGCATACGGTTGTGTGACAGGGCCCTTATGTGTGTAGTACAGAGCAGAAAACATAAGGCACCTTGCATATTCAGCTCTGCTACATCTACCCTGCACTGATATGCATACCCAAGAGCCAACTCACCTGCTCCGTCTCCACAAAATTCGCCACTTGGCCGTTATCGTTTGTGCCGCGCACATTAAACCTGGTCCCGGCTCGCTCGCAGCTGAGGCGGGATATGATGCACGCCTTGGCCTGCTTGTGAGCCGCATAAATGGTCCTGATCTCCACTCCCCCACACATCAGGCGCAGCAGCCAGTCGTCACAGTTCACCCCATAGTGCTTCAGGTGTAGGTGCAGAGACTGGTTCCTGGTGGCAAAGGAAAAAGACGCCAATTAGGACAATATTTTTTCCCCTTATGTTCCCTTATTTATCGCTAACATATACTACCCTGGTGTACACAGTCCTCACCGCCAATCCAACTCCTTGTCTCAAACACCTTAATGAAGTCTGGGAGGAAACCAAGAACATATAAACGCCAAGCAGATGATGTTCTTGGAAGCCTTGGAACCCAAGGAACCAACACTAACCACTGAGCCACCGTGCTGCCAGTACTACTACACAGCCAATCCGACAATAGATTTGACCACGTTAAAATCGGCCGCATGTCCCATGGTAGAAACCGCTGTGGGTTTTCATTTTGAATGGTGCAGACCTGCTCTCGCTTTGGCTTCATTGAATGGACTTTGTCGTCTTTCCGAGAGGTCCGAGCCTTAAAGGGGTTATCCAAATTCTAAAACAGCCGCCCCATGTGCCGGGCCCCTCACAGGTAATATACTTACCCTGCTCCCCGCGCCGTTCCTGGTCCCTGCACCGCCGCCGCTACTGCTTCTCCCCGTGCACGGATGAAAACATCTGGTGGCAGGAACCAATAGCAGACTGGGACACGCCTCCCTAGTGTCACCGCTGATGCTAGGGAGGCTCATTCCCGTCCCCGCCTGCCATTGCCCCCCCCCCCCCCCCCGACACCGGATAGTTTCATCCGTGCGCACAGAGAAGCAGCAGCGGCGGTGCGGGGACCAGGAGCAGCGCAGGGAGCGAGGTAAGTATATTACCTGTGATGGCCCGGCACATGGGGGGGCTGTTTCAGAATTTGGATAACCCTTCGACTGTGGTACCTGTAGATTCTTGGCGCTGTCTGAAAACCCACACGAAAATCCTCAGATGCATGAACCGCAGTGTGGATTCTGAGACCTACAGCATGTCAACTGTTGGGTGGAATCTGGGGAAAAATCTGCACAAGTGGTCAGAGATAATCTGCATAAAATATACCGCTGACCGCACGTGGTCTGTAGTCCAGTGACTACCACGGCTGACGATGCAGAATTTAAAGGGATTGTCTCATTTCCTGACAGAGTGCTCCTTCTGTTCACAGGCTCTATCTGGTATTGCAACAGGTCGGGACTGATACCAGACACAGCCCATGGACAGGAGTGGTGTGGTTCTCTAAACCTCTTAAGATGAATGAAAGGCTTCTGTTACACAGGCGTCTTCTTTTTTTATGTCGAGCCATGCACAGGCCGTAGGGCGGTACTACTGGATGCAGCCTGCGGCCTCTCATTCTCAGGCCTTTGAACACCTGAGCTTTACACCTGCCTCAGGCTGCACAGTTTGTGGTTATCTTCACAGTAACACAGGAGGACTCATTCAGCAGGTGAACAAAACTGGTTGAACCAGTGACAAACCAGTCTGCTCTCCTTAAAGGGGCTGTCCAGTTAAAAAAACTATGATAAAGAGTTGACGAGACCTGGAGATGATCTGTCACTACTGCAGAGCTGTGGCTAGATCTGAAGCGCAGTGAACTGAATTTGGAGAAAGGGTTCAGGCCACTGCCCATTTTTAAATGCCCCTTTCCCAGCATCCAGGGCACATATGCATCCAACCCCTACCCCCCATATGAACACAGACTGCCTTAAAGGGGTATTCCCACCTTAGGCACAGATGCTTGAGAGGTTGAGGGTCCCACCTCTGGAACCCCTACCCGTTTTAACACAGGCTCACCAGAAGAAGCGGTTGTCGGTCCTTTGTTCCTGCATGCTCCGGTGAGCATTGAGGCTGAGGTCCAGACTGACACCCGAAGAAGACCACGCAAAGTAGAAACTACCAGAGTTTAGGACCTTGCGGACTTCAGATATTCGATCTTCATCTGTTGGATCCATTCTTAACGACAAGAACTCGGTGGAGGTGACCCGAAAAACTTCTGAGTCCTGAATCTTTCCTACAGACATACAGCCGGTGACCACCACCAGGTAATGCGACATGGTGTCCCCTGAAAATGACAAGAAAGACTCCTCAGCATCATCTATTCAGCTCTCTATCCCAGGACGAACTTGTGGACAGGACAACAGACCAGTGCCTAGTGGGAAAGCAGAAAAGACACACAATTCCCCCGACCACCACCGACCCATATGTACAGTGGGGAAATAAAGTATTTAGTCAGCCACCAATTGTGCAAGTTCTCCCACTTAAAAAGATGAGAGAGGCCTGTAATTGACATCATAGGTAGACCTCAACTATGAGAGACAGAATGAGAAAACAAATCCAGGAAATCACATTGTCTGATTTTTAAAGAATTTATTTGCAAATTATGGTGGGAAATAAGTATTTGGTCACCTACAAACAAGCAAGATTTCTGTCTCTCACAGACCTGTAACTTCTTCTTTAAGAGGCTTCTCTGTCCTCCACTCATTACCTGTAGTAATGGCCCCTGTTTGAACTTGTTATCAGTATAAAAGACACCTGTCCACAACCTCAAACAGTCACGCTCCAAACTCCACTATGGTGAAGACCAAAGAGCTGTCGAAGGACACCAGAAACAAAATTGTAGACCTGCACCAGGCTAGGAAAACTGAATCTGCAATAGGCAAGCAGCTTGGTGTGAAGAAATCAACTGTGGGAGCAATAATTAGAAAATGGAAGACATACAAGACCATGATACTCTCCCTCGGTCAGGGGCTCCACGCAAGATCAAAATGATCACAAGAACTGTGAGCAAAAATCCCAGAACCACACGGGGGGACCTAGTGAATGACCTGCAGAAAGCTGGAACCAACGTAACAAAGGCTACCGTCAGTAACACACTACGCCGCCAGGGACTCAGATCCTGCAGTGCCAGACGTGTCCTCCTGCTTAAGCCACTACACATCCGGGCCCGTCTGAAGTTTGCTAGAGAGCATTTGGATGTTCCAGAAGAGTATTGGGAGAAGGTCATATGGTCAGATCAAACCAAAGTAGAACAGTTTGGTAGAAACATAACTCGTTGTGTTTGGAGGAGTGTAGAATGCTGAGTTGCATCCAAAGAACACCATACCTACTGTGAAGCATGGCGGTGGCAACATCATGCTTTGGGGCCGTTTCTCTGCAAAGGGACCAGGACGACTGATCCTTGTACATGAAAGAATGAATGGGGCCATGTATCGTGAGATTTTGAGTGCAAACCTCCTTCCATCAGCAAGAGCATTGAAGATGAAACGTGACTGGGTCTTTCAGCATGACAATGATCCCAAGCACACCGCCAGGGCAACGAAGGAGTGGCTTCGTAAGAAGCATTTCAAGGTCCTGGAGTGGCCTAGCCAGTCTCCAGATCTCAACCCCATAGAAAACCTTTGGAGGGAGTTGAAAGTCCGTGTTGCTCAGCGACAGCCCCAAAACATCACTGCTCTAGAGGAGATCTGCATGGAGGAATGGGCCAACATACCAGCAACAGTGTGTGCCAACCTTGTGAAGACTTACAGAAAACGTTTGACCTCTGTCATTGCCAACAAAGGATATATAACAAAGTACTGAGATCAACTTTTGTTATTGACCAAATATTTATTGTCCACCATAATTTGCAAATAAATTCTTAAAAAAAAATAAAAAAAAATCAGACAATATGATTTTCTGGATTTGTTTTCTCATTTTGTCTCTCATAGTTGAGGCCTACCTATGATGTCAATTACAGGCCTCTCTCATCTTTTTAAGTGGGAGAACTTGCACAATTTGTGGCTGACTAAATACTTTTTTCCCCACAGTACATACAGGCAGCAGGATGGAGGTGCAGTTTTGGATTTGTAACCTCTATATTTGCAGTCTGAACCCTACACACAACGCCCCCTTTCAGGATATGTTCACACAGGATGGAAATTACAGCAAAAAAACAAATCCGTGGCAAAATCCACATCACTTACTTGCGGATTTGTTACGGATTTTACACTATGCATTGAAAAGGGTGAAATCCACAACAGAAACGGACATTAAAAAAATCTGCACCGCCTCATGTGGATGAGGATCTGGTAACACCTCATCCGCTCTGCCGCTACTTTCACCTTGTAGATTTTCTGCAAGCAAATTCTGTATGGAAAATCTGTACCGTATCGGCCCAATGTGAACATATCCTAAAGGCTGCCGGGAGGAAACGGGACCACTCTCTGGACCAACCTGCAATAAAGAACTGATACCTACCGGACAGATCCTACTTCAGTAGCTAAGGTTCTGCCCGCCAGGCTTCATTTAACTGTTGACAACACATGACTGCTGCAGCCAATCACTGGCCCCAGAAGTGCTGCCAAAGAGGCCAGTGATTGGCTGCAGCGGTGATGTCTCGTGTTGTCACCGCTGCAGCCGGTAAATAAAGCCGGTGCTGGAAGAACTGGAAAGGCAGTGAGGAATCTGTCAGGTAAGTACTTACCAGTTCTTTATGGAAAGTTCACCCTGAGGGTTGTCCGATTTTCTCCTGAAACCAGACAAACCCCTTTGATGCGAATGGTACATATATTGCCTGTCGGTGGGCACAGCTTTATAACAGATGTGATGCCACAAAGAGCCAACGTGCTATAACTAGTGTTGAGCAAATCAAAGCCAAACAAATTGACTTCGATGCGAATTTCAGGAAAAATTCAATTAACCGCGAATCCGAATTTCCTTGCGCTTCACGGTAACAAATCTATTTTTCCTGAAATGGTGGCAAAAAAATCCCCAAAAAACAGTCACCTCATCCATTTGCTGGCGTGGCCATCTTGATTGAAGACGTCACCATGCTCGGCCAGTGTGATGATGCATCACGTCACTGCGGGATATTTTGCACTGTGTTTTCAATTAAGATGGCCGCAACGTCCTCTCCGCGAGCAAATGGATAAGGCAAGTATGTGTTGTTGTTTTTTTTTAACTGCATTATAGCATCAGATGCCGTGATCAGCGATGAACGCGGCATCTGAGGAGTTCAATGACAGGGGGCGATTTGATCGCCATTTCCCGTCATTGAGCCCGCTACAAAGAAATGTTATTTGTGACAAAGTAATTAGTCAAAAATTGAATTTCTTTGTGAAATGTGAACAGAGTTTTTCCTAACTTCGCTTGTCACTAGCTATAAATCAGAAACAAACCTACTGAGCCACGTGACGTCTCTCTTACCGAGATTTAACCGGAGAACCCCCAGGAGGCCGTACGTGTCCATGACTTTACTGTACGTGCTCTTAATGGCTTCCTTTTCTGCAGACGCTGTAAAAGTAAAAAATAGACGATGCGGGAATTAACAACCAGCGACGAGTAAAGAAAACAGAATGGTCACAATACACTGAGGAAATGGCATGAATAGCAATCGCACCATATAGCGCTATTCTAGAGTCCACAGTAATACTGTATACAGTAAAGAAAGGAAGGATAACACATGGCACGCCCGGCCTCAGACCCCTCTTATATAAATACATAATGTCTGCACTGGATGACTTACAGGCGGCAGAAGTTACTTTTTCTCTGCGCAGACACAACATACGGCTTATCTGGAGTCATTACCCTCCGCTCACGGTGGCGTGTTTATCAGCGTGGACTGTGACAAATGTACAACGGCGGCCATCGCCGGACTACACAACCAGTCTACCGTGTCCTGAAAATAACAAGACACCAGACGCATAGTGCCGCCATCTAATGCCCAGGATGCAGTCATGTGGCCCGGTGTTGTGTTCACATTGAATAACACGCACAACTGTGCAGCCTAGACCAGGGGTGGGCCACCTGCGACACTCCAGCTGTTGTGAAACTACAACTCCCAGCATGCATACTTGCTCTGCTCTTCTCAGAATACTCATAGAAATAAACGTAGCATCCCGGGAATTGTAGTTTCACAACAGCTGAAGCGCCGCAGATTGCCCACCCCTGGTCTAGGCTGTCCACAATACTATAACTCGCTGTAAATGCCCTGCACAATATGAACAGGGACCTGCATCGAGGACATGACAAGAGCTTTGGGGGACGTGCCATCATCTCAGGCACAGGCTGGCAGTCTGCAATACACAGGTGCTGGGTACGCCCATCCAAATCTACACAAGCTTTAGACCAGGGATCAGTAATCTTTGGTACGCCGGGTGTGGTGAAATTACAACTCCCAGCATGCAGACTTGCTTCGCTTTTCTCAGAACTCTCATAGAAGTGACTGGAGCACGCTAGGAGTTGTAGTTTCACAACAGCTGGAGAGGCGCAGGTTGCCGAGCCCTGCTCTGGACTGTAGAGACTGGCCAACCTGAGCCATGCGGTTATAGGACAGTGTGCATCTGCCATGCCAGTCCTATTCCTTCTCTGCAGCCTGGAGAAATGATGGAGAAGACTCACTCAGCAGGACCCAGGAGTCCTTCATCACCAGCTAAAGACCGAGCCATTAATCTCCTAAACCCCCCTCCCCAAAACATTTTCATTATTCTGTAGTACACGCATCTTTCAAATCCAACCCCTATTATGACCCCTCCCCCTAATGCCCGGACCCCTCGTATACATTATAATTAAAGAGGACCTGTCCCCACTCCTGACATGCCTGGTTTAATAGCTCCATGCATTCCCCATGTAATAACAATTCTGGAACATCTATTCTTATGTCTGTATGTTGTGCCATTCCTTTATAATTTGCACTAGAAGTTATGAATGAATTGCTATTTGTCTTCAGTAAGGGAACAGAGGGGAGGTGACCAGTTGGGGGTGTGTCCCTGCACAGTCTGAACATGGCAGCACTGATTGGCTAGATTCAGTCTGTGCAGGTACACCCCCCCAACTGGTTACCTCCCCTCTGTTCCCTTACTGAAGGCAAATAGCAATTAATTCATAACTTCTAGTGCAAATAATAAAGGAATGGCACAACATAGAGCCATAAGAATAGATGTTTCAGAATTGTTAGTACGTGGGGAATGCATGGAGCTATTAAAACAGGTATGTCAGGAGTGGTGAAAGGTCCTCTTTAACCTGCTGCCCGGCACCCGCGTCGCTCTGGATCCCTGCATGGCCAATGCAGCATCTCCCCGTCACGCGGATCAAAACATCCGGCGATTTGGGGGTGGGATTAGGTTGTTGGGTTGGGTGGAGGGGGGGGGGGATGAGCTTCCCTAGCGTCACCCGTGAGGAGGTTACTCAGGTTTTTGATATTGATAGCCTATGCTCAGTATAGGTCATCAATATCTGATAGGTGGGGGTCCGACTCCTGGCACCCCCACCTATCAGCTGTATGAAGAGGCCACTGAGCTCTGGTGAATGCAGAGGTCTCCGCACAGCGTACCAAGCACAGCACCATACGTTGTATAGTGTCTGTGCTCGGTATTGCAGCCCAGGTCCTTTCATTTGAATGGGACTAAGCAGCAAATAGGCCACGTGACGTCTCTGTTCTAGGAAGAGACTGGAGTGCCGCTGCATTTCCATAGAGCCAATTGGCTGGGATGACCGAGAGTCGGACCCCCATCCATCCGTTATTAGTGACCTATCCTGATTTATGATTTCCATATTACCGCTATATATCTGCACCACTACATTGTAAACTAGAAGTATTTATCTCCAAGACATGGACGCTGTGTATGGGAACCAATCACAAATAGTCATATGGTAAGATCACAAGTCGTAGATCACACGCCCCAGTAGATCACACACCCCAGTAGATCACTGAGCCAGGGATTATATCATCTAACACAAGCACACTATAAAACATAACCCACATAGAGCTGTGTATAGAGGTTATCAGCGCACAGTGCAGAGCACACTACCAGCCCCCACCAAGACACACCGCCACCCCTCCCCATCTGTCACACCGCATCCACTCCTCGCCCCTCACCCTCTGACTGTCTGCACAGAATGGATTAGATGCCAATAGGACGGAGAAATGGTGAAGTACTGTGTGATCACTACAGACGGGCAGCACGGGGCTTTTAGGGCGTTGGTTTTGTAATATTGCGAAATTCCTGGAATCCAGCGCCTGATAATCCAGCATCTGAGGGTAACCAGTCAAACCGTGCACTGCAGAATTCTGCGGACAGCGGCTCCGCAAAACGAAGATACCGGCAGGATGCATGCCGCATTTTCCAAAGGGCCCAACAATAGAAAGGTCTATTCTTCTCTGCAAAACGGACATGTTCTATAATTTGCAGGACAGACAGCAAACGGATAACATTTTTTGCGGTCCTGTTTAAATTAATGTGCCTGCATCCGAACTGCAAAAAATGCGGATAGTATGGTCGTGTGCATGAGGCCTTAAAGGGGGATGTCCAGAATCAGAAAAACATGGCTGCTTTTTTCCAAAAACAGCAACACCCCTGTCCACAGGTTGTGTGCCCAATGGTGCCGAACTGCAATACCGCACACAACCCATGGAGAAGTGTGGCGCTGTTTTTGGAAGAAAGCAGCCATGTTTTTTTAATTCTAGACAACGCCTTTTAAAGATACACCAAGTTCGAACTTCAAGTGACCATTGTTAAATTTGGCGCAAATGGAGGCAACGTGGCCTCCTGCAAAACTGTCCACATCTGTGAGAGAAAACCTCCTTATGCTGCCATTTTCCAACCAATGTGCGGCAGTCTATGGGCGCCATATTGTGGATATGTACAAGTATAGCTACGTGTATGAGGCCTCACTATGACCATCTGATAATCCAGAACGGAGTGGCATCTACCCAGCACCATTGATGCTGGATTACAGGATATGAAATCTATAAAGTCCATGCCTTTGATCTGACGGCTCTTCTGAAGTGAAGGTGTCTCGGTGTTTTCAAAATCCCCACACTCGATTACGCTATGTTCACACTACGGATTCAAATGCGACATCTACTGTGTTTTCATGTTGAAATCCATGTGAAAATTGCATTGTGTGAACGTACTCCAAACCATACATCAGAAAGGAGGGAACTGGAGCTTAGTAATACATTACACTGGAGCTGTGAGGGAGGTGTCATGTAACATGGGAGGAAGGCGTCACATAACACGGGATACATTATCTATGGCAGGACGGTATTACATGTCCAAACCTCACATAAGTATATCCAGGTTACACCCATGGGGCCCTTACAGCGTGGACGTATACAAAGGCGGTATAGAAGGTCTATAAAAGAGACCGCTATTTATAGGAGAAGACATTAAACAGTCGTCTTCAACCTGTGGCTCTTCATTTGTGAAACCACACTCTGACAGGCTCTGCTGAGCTCTAGTAGGCCGAGGCTGAAGCCTGTGGCGGCCATGACAACCGAGCAGTGCTGTCCTTAGTATAGGACGGGTGACCACAGATATTGGGTAACGGTTTCTCAAAAAATGGTGTAAAGGAGAAGAGGTTGTTACAGGAAACTCCTACAATCACGTGACCCAAAGGGGTCTCCGAAAAATGAAGACAGGATCGACTGTACAGTACTAGGTCTCAAAATACAAAAATGTTACCACTGACAGCAAGCAGAGATTTTAAAAACAGTGAAGAAATATGTATATCAGGAGGTGGTATAACTTTATGGACACAGGATTGGACAACTCCTTAAAAAGTACCTGTGACCAGGATCAACCCTATTAAACCAGTTATACCACCTGGTAGGGTTGATCTTGCAGATTAGAATGATATCTGTCTTCTGAAAATTGGCTGAGGCGTTCCTGAGAAAAGACTTTGACTCTTTATCTGAATGAGGGCGTTCGTGCACTAAGGGGCGGGGCCAGCACTGGAAAGATGAGGTGCACTGGGAGTCTAGGCCCCACCCCTCAGTGCACCGTAGCCTTTACTGGTATAAAGTACAAAAGTCTTGTTTCCTCAGGAAACTGGAAAGCCATAATCGATTTTCACAAGACAGGTATCATTCTAATCAGCAGAAGCAACCCTACCAGGCCGTATAATTAGTTTAACAAGGTTGATCTGCTCTTTAAAGGCAGTACCCTTATCTACATGTAAATTCTAGTGCTACCCGGAAAACACAGAACTGAAATGGCCTTGGGGTTTGTGTTGCAGCGGCACAGGACAAATAATCCTGAACGTGGGACGGGGGTGATAAATTCATGGCAGCTTCAGTAGCAACTATGAAAATGTAAAACATTCATGACTCAGGGAGACTGATGGAGAACCTCTGAAGCAAAAACCTCGAGGGGATGCAGAGCTGTCATCAGTCCTCGTGCAGTGCCGGCATTTATAATGGTATTACAGTACACTCACACGGACACCATGATGTATGGACCAATTACAGAACAGCCTGCTCTAGAATGATGAATAGCAGCATGTACGCGGGTACAGGAACGGCGCTATTATGCCCTGCACATAAAGGGGGTGTCTGATAATAAGGAATTGCTATTCATGCAATTTAATTGGTTACTTTCTTGCCTTGCGTTCCAACCACTGAGGCGCGCCCTGCGATGGCAATAGGCTGGGTCCACACACGGAGTACGAGAACCATCGGAAAAAACTGCGTGCATTTTTACCTCTGCGTTACCAGTTACGGGTCTTCTCTGCAGATGGCAATAGCGGTGTCATCTGCTGAAAAATCACCATCTGTTAACGCAGCGGTAACTGCCAAGTGGCTCAAAAAGGCATCAAAATAACGGAACGCACGAAAAAAGAAAAAGAAAAAAAAGACGTTTGTGTGCATAAACCTTATACATACAGAGGCTAGGTTATCAGCTCTAAATACTTGGAAAACCCCTTTAACTCACATCTTTCAATATCACTGTTTGCTGTCAGTGAATGGAAAACTCCCCCCTGATGCTGACAGCTGCAGAGTTGGATACAGCAGCGTTCTGGTCCACGTTAAGGGGAATGCCCCCTTCAGACATGTATATAACGCAGGAGAATGCATCAGCAGACAGTGTCGCTGGCAGGGCGGGTATACACAGCCTGGCATTGCTCATCTGCCATCTGCTCCTGTGTGGTAATGTACAATGATCGGATTTCGGAGCAGCTCCTATCTCCCGGGTACACTGCTGATAATACTGTCATGGTTTGGGCAGAAAAGGACTTGTAAATCAGGCCGACCCTCGGTGGAAAATCCTTCCAACATCTACACGCTACTGTGTGCAATTTACATGTATTATACTGAAGTATTAGTATTGTAAGATGCCGCAGCATCAGTGCCACATCCTTTGTGCTGCTTTGTGGCGCCTGTGTGATACTTCATATCCTCCAACAGAAACAGACAGGAAGAGTTATTAAAGGGCATCTGTCAGCAGTTTTGCACTTATGACACTGACTGGCCTGTTACATGTGCACTTGGCAGCTGAAGGCACCTGTGTTGGTCCCATGTTCACATGTGCCCACATTGCTGCATTTACTATATGCAAATGAGCCTTTAGGAGCAACGGGGGCCTTGCGGTTAAACCTAGGGCAGTGATGGAGAACCTTTTACAAACCGAGCGCCCAAACTGCAACCTAAAACCCATTTATTTATCGCAAAAAGTGCCAACACAGTAATTTAACCTGCATACTGAAAAATATCGGACAAGTTAAGCTGTGGGGGCGTGGCTTAACACAGGTCCCAGTAAAAATGAATGCTCCTGTTGGCGCCCTCAAAATGTCCCATGTCCCAGAATTAAGACAGCCCCCCAGTAGTAAGACGACCCCCATTAGTGGCCCCCAGTAGTAAGACGGCCCCCATTAGTGGACCCCAGTAGTAAGACGGCCCCCATTAGTGGACCCCAGTAGTAAGACGACCCCCATTAGTGGACCCCAGTAGTAAGACGGCCCCCATTAGTGGACCCCAGTATTAAGACGGCCCCCATTAGTGGACCCCAGTATTAAGACGACCCCCATTAGTGGACCCCAGTATTAAGACGGCCCCCATTAGTGGACCCCAGTATTAAGACGACCCCCATTAGTGGACCCCAGTATTAAGACGGCCCCCATTAGTGGCCCCCAGTAGTAAGACGGCCCCCCCTATTAATGGCCCACAGTATTACTAATGCCCCATTAGTGGTCCCCAGTATTAATAAGGACCCTATTAATGGCCCCAGTAAAATTAATCCCACTATTAGTGCCCCCTAGTATTTCTTTTCCTCCATTAGACTCCACTGTATTATTATGAACCCTTCCCAACTCTTCTTGTGCAAAAAATAAAATAAAACTCACGTCATCCATTTGATCACACCGCGGGGAACACTCGCTGCTCACTAGATGCACAGGACAGGACCTGCGCTCCAGCGTGATAACGTTTCGCAGGTCCTGCTGCTTCTAGTCAACGCAGTGAAACGTCATCACGCTGGAGAGCAGGTCCTTTCCTATGCTTCCAGTGAGCAGCGAGTGTTTTCTGCGGTGCGATCAAATGGATGAGGTGAGTTTTATTTATTTTTAACAAGCAGAAGGGGGAAGGAGCAAAGGCTGTACTAATAAGCTCTCCACAGTGGAAGCACAGGTGGCAACCCTATGCACGGCCCACACAGAGCCACGTGCCCATAGAGAGGGCTCTGAGTGCCCACTGAACTAGAAGCTCTGCTCTCTCTGCAACTGCTGCGCCTTCTGATTGAAAGGACCAGGGAGTGTAAACATCATCACTGCCTGGCCCTATCGAACTGCAGAGGGTGAGGCAGTTGCAGAGAGAGTTGAGCCTCTAGGTGTAACAGTAACGCCCCCGTTGCTCCTAGAGGCTCATTTGCATATATTAAAACATCATTTTTCTCAGCACTGCAGACACATATGAACATGGGACCAACACAGATGTCTTCAGCTGCCAAGTGCACATGTAACAGGTCAGCCAGTGTCATAGGTACCGAACTGCTGACAAATGCCCTTTAAGACTGTAGTTTCATACACCCCATTCAAAGGGGCTAAACCATGAGAGTACATGACAGCGAATCCACACAAGGATTAGTCTCACTGTCATTCAACGTGGCTTTTCTCTGCATAATTTGCACAAACAATCTTAAAGGGAGTCTGTTCTGATCATGCTAAACTGCTGACAGCACTAGGTAGGTGCTAGGACCTTACAGCTGTTGTGGTCTGCTGACTGGATGCTGCAGCTGTCACTCAGAGCAGAGGGTATGGCTGTGAAGCTCCACCTCCTGGCCACATGCAGGAGCAAAATCTGGCAGAATAAAAGATCATATTCACACTACTCCTGATAGCTCCATAAAAAGATATGTTTGTACTGTACCCTTACCTAGTGCGGTCAGCAGTTTATCATGGTCAAAACTACTGACAGACTCCACAGTGTGTTCACTATTCTGCGCACAATTTTTTCCAGGGTTATGCCATGATGACAGATGTTTAAAATGAAAAATCAGAGATCATATAGTAGATGACAATCTCTTTGTAACAAAGCTAGAACCAGCCCTGTACCTCATATGGATCCAGAGATCTACCCATTCACTGCTTCAATAGCTCTGCTAGATTATGCTTAGCCAGCTCAGGGGATGTGTCCTTTCTGCTGCAGCTCTCTCCCTGTAACTGCCAACAGACCATATGGCTGGTGGCAGATGAAGATTTAAACTGAGCGTGTGCGACCAGCTCAGCGAGATGGACAACAAAATAAGGAAAAAAGCAAACAGCAGGTGGCGCTATACAGATAAATTTTATTGAATAACTCACTGGCTATACTACATTTTTAATTACATGCAATTACAAAAGTATTCAGATCCAGGTTCTGGTTTGATAAACGTAGACTATGCTTTCTGACATAACCGCAGGTTTTACCAAGCTGGGTGACGGCACGTCTCTGGAGTCTGGGCAGCGCTGCAGATGTGTGGAGAATATTTGTGCTGTACAGTAAATAATCCTTCTGTAGAGAGGAGGAGGTTGAGCAGCTGTAGCTCAATATGATGAATAATTCCACAGTGATTACAGTAAATTGCATTGTTACAAGCGCTCTGGCGGTGAGCGCTCTGCACCTGGCCGCAGGCGGCATATAATCTTATATAACAGCCGGAGAACGGGCTGAGCACAGTCCCTCTGGAGGTAATAATTACTACTAGATATACAATTAGTTGTGGACTCACGGCAGAGGATTACGGAGGCTGTAGGTGTGGCGGGTAATCTTATTCACTGATTACAGTTTATGATGACGTCCTTGCTACACCGAGCTGCTGGTGGACACAGCAACCGGTCCGAACAGGTAGGTGCCCAAACACATTAATTAATGGGGCTACACCAAGATGATTTCAGAAGGATCGGGCAAGCATCTAGTATGTATGCAGGTTAACAGACCATCTGGTGATGGTGGACGTGGGGGTGGGATTTTATCATGCCACCACCAGGAGTCTGACAGCGGCTTCCTCCCCCTTCTATCTACTAAAAGCACATGCATGCTCGGCTGAGCTGACCTGGCATGTATATGAGGGGCTCAGGAGTGATTGTTGTCAGCTGACAGCGGTCTTATGTGAATGGCCGGTCTTACACAGACAACTCATTGATAGGAATGGCTACATGTAATTCTTCATTCCCCCTGTGGAGGAGCTGTAGGGAAATCAAACACTTTCCCAGGTTTCCTCACAGGTTGCAGCTGATCATTGAGGGACCCAGCATAGGGGCCACTTTGTGATCCGCTTATCATAAAGGTACCTTTCCAAAAAATAGCTATTGTTCAAAACGGAAAACCCCTTTAAAGGGGCTGTCCCATAAAAAAAAAATCTACATTTTTTAACCCAGTACCTGGCCCTGAATATTTTTGTAATTGCATATAATAAAAGTTATTCAATCTGTATAGCGCCACCTGCTGTTTGCACTTTTCCTTATTTCTCTGTCCACCATAGTAACAAGGCTGAGATAGTTGCACATGCTCAGTTCCATCCTTCAACTGCCACCATCTGGATATATACTGTAAGGGCTCATGCACAGGACTGTATGTATTTTGCGGTCCGCAAAAAGGGATCCACAAAAAATATGGATGGCATCCGTGTGCATTCCGTATTTTGCGGAACGGAACAGCTGGCCCCTAACAGAACAGCCCTATCCTTGTCTGAATAGTTCCGTATACGGTTCGCAAAAAAAAAAAAACACAAAGAAAAAAACGGAACAGACACGGAAAGAAAATACGTTCAGTGACAGTTACAGGTAAACAACTGCAGCAGAAAGGACACGTCTCCTGAGAAACAACACACCCCCTGAGCTGTGATGGGGAGAGAGCTGCAGCAGAAAGGACACCCCCTTGAGAAAGGACATCCTTCCTGAGCTGTGATAGGAAGGGGGCTGGAGCAGAAAGGACATGGCCCCTTAAGATGTGACAGGGAGAGCTGCAGCAGAAATGAAGCACTCCCTGAGCTGTGATAGGGAGAGAGAGCTGCAGCAGAAAGGACACGCCCCCTCAGCTGCCCACTTGAAATAAATCTAGCAGAGCAATTGTAGCAGTGAATGAGGAGATCTCTGGATCCATGTGAGGTACAGGGCTGGTTCTAGCTTTGTTAGAAAGAGATTGTCATGTAATGTATGACGTCTGATTTCCATTTTTTTTTCAAGTTAATCACCTCTTTATAATCCCTTTAAGCAGCAGGCTGATGTCTAAGGTGTCCACCACAGGGTGACACCCCTGTTGTCCTCGCTCCTTCACACCACTCCGGCATTTCCTAAGTAAGACTAATGTATGTGGCAGGAAACTGACGACATACGTCACTACGATTTCCCTTTCTGACAAGAGATTTCATTCACTTGTCGGAGCCTGATGTAAAACGTCACAGGCAGAAACACATGGCCCCCGCGTACGGTGAGGTCTGGACTCTGTCTGTGATCCCCTACCCGGCGGCTGTGTGTATGTGAGGACCACCACGGTGATGTCACCAGATAATCCCTACAAAGGAAATATTAGTGTAAGTGCCGGCAGAAACACTGGTCCTGCTGTATATCCACTAATACTACATATACACACATTATATAAGCAATGTCTATTCTAGGAATTACCTACAGTGCCAGTGCATATTTCTATGTGAAGAATCTCCTAGGTGAAGAGTCACGGCACATTACTTTCAGTTCTACTTGTTCCTGCACTCTCTCCATCTGGTCTTAAAGTGACTGCCCCATCATGGGCAACCCCTTTAAAAGGAAGAGCAACCACCGGCGATCAGATGATCACATTCCCAAGATCGCCTTTCATCGGCTGTTTATTCTCCCTGCAGTGGCCACTACAGGTGAAATGTAGCATTACAGGCGACTATTCGAATGAATGGCTGTCCTTAGATGGCACAAGTCTTCCAGAAGTTGCTTCTGGATATTAGCAGCTTTCCATTTTAGCTCCTGGGATGCTGAACTGGTGCTCTGGCTCCTTTATTACGAGGATCATGGAGGTCTCAATTATGTGGGTCCCAGCAATCATGCCCGATGAATCAGCAAGGAAAGGGCCCCTTGATGATCACCCATCTCCATATGGCAAATAGAGAGGACCTATCCAACTTAGGAGCCGATGTCCAGAAGAAAGTACTGCTATGTAACAGTGGCTCCATTCTCTGAGGGACCCGACCCATCCATGCGTGGCCATTCATTTTGAGGAGCTCTTGCAGGTTTTAGTTAATAGTCTTCTTTTTCAACAGGAGCAGTCATCAGTAACACTATACTTGACCATTATACGATTTGTATATTACATTTTTCACCAGGTTTTTCCTCTGCAAGTTTCCGCTTTTCACAAAGCTCTAGTACATGTAGACTAGCTGCTATAATGTCTCCCATACACAGCACACACATAAGAGGAGATCCTGCTCCCCTACTTCTAGCCCATACACAGAAGCATCCGCACCATATAAGATACTATATATCAGTACTGAGCAGTGCAGATGTGAATCCAGCACTGGAGTAAAATAAAAACATCCTAGAAGCTGCTTCAGCATCTGTTTGTTTCTCAGCCTCTGTCTTCCTACAGCAGCTCACTCATCCTCCTCCCCTCTCTACAGGCTTCTATGGGCAGCACGTGACCTGATCCTTCAGCAAGCTGATAATCTGTCTTGTCTCTCCATACCGATTTTAGCTGTGGACTGAGGGAGAATGAACAGTTCCGGCGGGGGAAGGGGTTCAGGGAGGCGGGAAGAGATGACTCCTCAATGGATAAAGAAGCAGTTTTCTCTAATAAGATATATAAAATTTTCTTATATTCACTTGCACTATTGACTATTTGTTGAAAGTAGAGTGATCGTTTTAAAGAGTCACTGTCAGCATGATCAACCCTATTAAATACAGCATTATGAATATCTAAAAAAACAAACATTAAATGCATTTTGTATTTATATGTTAATCACCTAACTGGAGCACCAAGGGGCCGACCAAAGCCCTCGGAGCACCACTTCGTAGCATCCCTTCAAATTCAATCCCTTCCCCCTTCCTCTAGATTGACAGAGCTAGACATCATGTCTAGCCCTGTCTTCTTGCACCTGCTCTCCCAATCTCAGCGCTTGATCAGTGTGGAAGGAGATAAACTGTGCAAGCGTCAAAACCAGGAGATATAGCGACGCACAGCTGACAGGTCTTGATGCTTGGAGAGCAGTAGCAGAATACAGAGCAGGCGCCGAGAGCAGACAGAAGAAGACAAGGCTAGACGCAGTGTCAACCCAGGAGAAAGGGGGTGGAACTGAAGTGGTGTTACGAACTGGTGCTCTGAGGGCTCTGGCCGGCCTCTCGGTGCTCCAGTTAGGTAATTAACATATAAATAAAAATGCGTTCTTCTCAGCGGTGGGGCCACAGATATCCATACATAATAAAGGTATTGGTTTTATCAGCAGGATCATTACTGGAGTGATTTCTCCTTCTACAGCTCTCCTTACTTGTACCGAAAGTCACTGATACTGAGGAGTGTGTGACTTCCCTTTCCTTGCAGAGTCTTGCTGTGGTTTCATTCTCTATATTTGCACACAGCTTATGCGATGTGCCGCTCCCTGCCTTATGCACACTTTCTGGGGCGAGCTGCCTTCCTTGGATGCTTTCCCCAGCTCCACTCTAGCACACAGAGAAGGGAGGGGGAGAGCAGAGAGAGGCCTCAGAAGCAAAGCTCTGAGGGATTTATGTCAAATTCCGCAAACCCAGAGGATAGGTGAAGGACTTGCACACACTCTGCAGAAGCTAAATTATAGGAAACTGATATTTTCTTCAGTTATTTAAGTTGCTTCATTTAGAAAGCACGTGAACAATTAAAAAAAAAAAAAAAAGCCAGCACAAACATATTGTTAGCCTTTACAATTTTTATTTTTTGATGACGGGTATAGCTTTAGTGGTCAAAACGTGATGTGTGAGGATCAACCCCCTAGTCTCCCCACTGTAAAGCAGAGGCTGCAGTGCTCACTAGGTTGTGGCACTTTTTTTTACTGCAGTACTCGACCCAACACAGATGTCGTCCATGTGGCCACGTCTGGTACTGCAGCAGTCCTGGGAAAAGGACAGCATTTTGTTGGTTACTACAGTGAGCCCATACTTTCACCTGATCTGTGGCACCTATCCCCCACTCTTTTAGTCAGTCGTTGCCACTAGGGGTCTCTCTTCCACCTAAGTTGCAGTCAACTGCCCCTAGTGATAGAGACTCAGAAGATAGCAGAGAGGAAGTGGGGGCGTGTCACAGCTAGCCGAGATCCTAAGCCGCTTCTACACTCCTGACCATCACAGGAGCGTCCTCCTTTCTGTAAGTGTGATTTATCCCTCCTTATCTGTTCTGTGAGCTCCAGAGGCGAAAATAAACATAGCGGGAAGTAAGGGCAACAACGTCAAAGCAGTACAGTACTGGCAGACTTCCATAGAAAGGATACGGCCCTGCTTCTGAGTGACATGCATCTAGCTGTGCAGCTGAAACAGGGAATAATGTGGCTGAACAACCCAAAAAAGTCCTGTTCCTTCACAGCTCTGATTGTACAAAGAAGCATAGCCATTATGCAAAGTTTTGTTTTTTTTTTTGAAAATTCAGATACGGTTTAAGCTGGTTCACACACAATATTTAATTAAAAAAAAAACAACACATTTTTATGGTGTTTTTAACAGGGTTTTTTTGCAGCCAGATGACATTTCTAGTGTACAGAACACACTACATACAATGCATTTTGGTTTCTAATGTTTTGGATTGTAATACTGTTTGCCCTTTTCACCATTTGCCTCCTTGTAAAAGCTTTTTGCTCCCATTAATAAGGACACCAGAGTTTTCCAGTCACGGTTCCATCATTACCTTGTGGCTAATTACATAACCATTAATTAACAGCTCGTTTTATCTCTCCTCAGAGCACTAAAACAGAGGAAATACATGTAAGATTGCTCCGCTCTTCCTCCCTTCATCCTCTCCACTCCCTTGACCTCATTACAATCAAAACTTAGAAATACTGCAGATCAAAAAAAGTCTTCTCTCTGCACCCCATGCTCAGCCATGTCCCCCCTCCTCACTGTCCTGTGCCTGGTTGTAAGACAACTGGCTGCAGCAGGGGCCTCCTTCTGCCATCCCTTAAGTTTAAAAAAAAAATGTTAAGCCCACCCCTTTTGTCAAGACCCGCCCCAGACAGCTGACCACCAGCCAAAGAGCTCAGCCATATCCCCCCTCCTCCTCCTCCTCACTGTCCTGTGCCTGGCTGAAAGACAACTGGCTGCAGCAGGGGCCTCCTTCTGTTCTGCCTAAAGTAAGTTTAAAAAAAATTGTTAAGCCCACCCCTTTTGTCAAGACCCGCCCCTGATAGCTGACCACCAGCCAAAGATAGAAGAGATCAGACTTTGTGTCAGGATCCTGCAGAAAATGATGCAGACTGACAAACAGCGGGGGACAACTATAGTTCTGATTACTGTATTCATTTCTAGAGTTCTTTTAAACACCTAACTGTTTTGCCAGCTCCAGCAGTGGGAAAAGTAGCCAACTGTTGGGGGGGGGGGGGGGGGGGGCGGCGCTTTAGATGCTGCTATCTCCTGAATGGTAGCAGCTAGAAACATGCAACTGTTTGAAAGCAGACATTCCAAGCTTTCAGACAATACCAGAATGACAGCAATATGTTAAGGACAGAGGAAGATATCACTGATAGAAATCGGGATGCTGTGAATGCAGCTGAAAGTGAAAGTAAGAACCCGCTACTATTCCAGACTTGAATTCTAACAGTGGTTTCTCCTTGGACTTTAGCTTTCAAACAAGACTAGTTGCATGTTTCTAGCTGCTACTATTCAGGAGATAGCAGCATCTAAAGCAGGCCTCTAGTTAGCTACTTTTCACACTTCCCGAGCTGGACTTGGGCAATACAGTTAGGGGATTAAAGAGGTATTCCGTCCTCCCAAAATTTGGTGGCGGCAGGCTAAGAGTTCCGTAGAACCATGAAAAATAAAAATGATACCTCAAGTGATCCCCTGCGGATGCCCGCGTCTCAGCTATTGCCTTGGTAGGACAGAATTGCCTGGAAATGCCCTCTCAGCCAATCACTGACCACAGTGGTGACCCGCCTCAGCCAGTGATTGGCTGAACGGGCACTTGCTGTGTGTGACGAAAAAGCAAAATGGAACCGGGTGCAGAACCGGTGGCGTCCTGTTCCTCCCCACTGCACTGAGGATTCTGAATTGAGCGGTGGTGACGAATGCGTCATTCTTGCTGCACTATAGCTGAGCGCTGTGTATATATATATATATATATATATATATATATATATATATATATATATATATACACAGCACAGAGCCGCAGCGCATGAGTGACCACCGCTCCGTTCAAGCTGCACAACAGCAAGATCAGGCAGTGACCTCCGTTCTACTTATCATGGGGTCCCAGTCGTTATACCTTTATCACCTATCCTGTACATGAATGGCTACTGTAGGAAAACCCCTTTAGGGCTCATGCACACGACCACATCCGCAAATCACGGATCTCAGACGAGTGCATGCTGACTTTTTTTTTTCGCGCTCCTCTAGAAACGTCCTATTACAGGAATAGGACAAGTTCTAGCTTTTTTGCAGGATCGCAGAGCAGGAGTACGGACTCCCCCCGTTGTGCTGCGGTATTCCTCCGAGCAACGAAATCGCACTCAAGCCATTAAATATCTGTCAATCTCCAAGACGACACGTACCCCCCCCCCATGTCTTAGTACTGCGCAGCGACACTTCTCATCACAGCCACACAGGGGCCGTGAAATCCGAGGCTTCATATATCTGCACTGAGAGAACAAGAAGGCCGCGTGTTCTGTGTCAAAACCGCCATCACATCCGTCAAAACAGTACAGGCGCCGGAATACAGCCGTACTACAGCCACATATAACAGGCAGGGATTTAAAGGAATTGAAATCACCTTTAAAGGGGTTTCTCAAAATCCATCACCTTAAAGGGGTTGTCCTATGAAGACCACCTACACGGCAGGGATGGCCAACCTGAGGCCCTCCTGCTGTTGCAAAACTACAACTCCCAGCATGCCCAGACTGCCTACAGCTTTCAGCCTACAGCAGGGCATGGTGGGAGTTATAGTTTTACAACAGCTGGAGAGCCGCAGGTTGGCCGTGACTGCTATACGGTATCCGGCGGGCTCTGACTGTTGGAGTCTCCGTCGATCATGGGAATGGGGGGGCCTGTTCTCCCCATTTGAAGGGAGCGGCAGGTAAGTATGTGCACGGCCACTCCATTCAGCTCTATGGGCGAGTGCTTGTACCCTGCTACCCCCGGCAGTTCCATAGAGTTCAATGGAGTGGGCGCGCACAAACGCATGGCAGCCGTTCCATTCAAATGGTGGAGGATGGGCCTTCGTGATCGAAGGGGACCAGTGACGATCGAAGGTTTGTCTTAATGGGACAACCCCTTTAATTAATTCTAATTTGCTGGCAGAAGAAAAAGTTTGCAAAATACTTCCTGTCTCAAAGTTACACGGATCGGTCACGTGATGCGTTAAGTCTTCCGAAATTACGGCTTCACGTCCTTCAGCCTGACTACCAGGATTCAGGTTTGGTCTATGGATGGACATGTTCCTTCCTTAGACCAGGACAGGGCCAGAACCACTTGTCTCCCTGGTGCATGCGCAAACTCCTGAATCCACCTCGTCTGCGCATGCGCCAATGGTTCTGGCCTCCTCCTGGGCTAAGGAAGTGATGTGCCCGTCCATAGACTGGACCAGACCCACAGACCAGACCCAAAACCTGGTATTCAGACCGATGGATGTAACGTCGGCAGAAGTAGGATTTCAGCAGAGAGGCGCATCACGTGATCAGGTTCTAGATTGGCTGATCCACGCAACTTCAGACGGTAAGTATACTGGAAACCTTCTTCCAGAAGCGAGGTATGATTAATTAAAGAAGAACTCACGCAAAAAAATTTTATTCTCTGACCTGTTAGAAAGGTAACATAGTAACATAGTTTATAAGGCCGAAAAAAGACATCTGTCCATCCAGTTCGGCCTGTTTTCCTACCAGTTGATCCAGAGGAAGGCAAAAAAACCCTGTGAGGTAGAAGCCAGTTTTCCCCACTAGGGAAAAAAATTCCTTCCCGACTCCAATCAGGCAATCAGAATAACTCCCTGGATCAACGACCCCTCTCTAGTAACTATAACCTGTAAGATTATTACCCTCCAAAAATACATCCAGGCCCCTCTTGAACTCTTTTAGTGAACTTACCATCACCACCTCCTCAGGCAGGTGCATGATATAATCTGTAGTGAATGTCATTTTCTTATCAGAGACTGTATTTGTGAGCTATTCCCTCTCTTCCTATTGTAGCTGGGTCATGTGACCAACTCCCTGACCTCCAACTGACCCAGGACAGAAAGCCAGTAACTGCTCTATTCATTCCTATGGGAGCCTCACTTTCAGTCTCATAGGAATACATAGAGAATTAGACTTCCTGTCCACACATAAGTCTATGGGTGAGTTGGTGGGTCTAATTGCTGGTCACATGACACAGATAAGAAACTTCAGGATGATATAAGTCAAAAATTCAGACACTGGTAAGAAAATGACATTCACTACAGATTATATCATGTACATTTCTAGCAGGACATGGAATAAAAATTTTTGTGGGAGTTCTTCTTTAAGGTGGGTTGACGGCCCCCTCTGGGGTTCCTAAAATCCCCTTTAACTCTAGAACTGCAAGACCAAGCTATGTCTTCTCCAAAGATGTATTTATATCCAAACTACATCCTGCACTGCTATAGAAAACCACATGACAAACCCTGCTCCGCTACACCCAGCAAACTTAAACCCTGCCACATCTGTGATAAAACAGAACTGGTAACTTACACAGAACGGCCACCGCTCCGGACTCAAACATCAGACATTCCTCCTTGTTCCGAGCCTCGACCATGACGCTGAACGGAGGGGGGTCCAGCTTGTGGAAGATCCTGTAGCCTTTACTGAACGCCATGGTTTTGCTGGACGCCTGGAAGAGACAAGTCTACGTTACGTACGGGTCAAAACCACTGGAAAAAGAGGAAATCGATGATAAACGTAACCTATACGGCCTCAGGAGACACGTGGGAGGAGGGGGATGTAGCTGCAGCTTCTGTGTCAGTGACAGGGGACGGGGAGCAGATTGTAGGGGGTGTTCACACACGCAAGGACAACCATGCATCTACTACCAGACCACGGACAGTGTGGTCAAATGGTGATGTCATTTAAAGGGGCTGTTCAGGAGCAGAAAAATGCAGTTACTTTCATCCAAAAAACAGCACCACCCCTGTCCATGGGTCGTGCCTGGTACTGCACCTCAGCTCCCGCCGAACACATCAAACGCATCCATCGGCCCACATATGACTGACTCCTGGGCTCCGTCAGGCGGGTATACGCTCGTACACCTTTTCTGCGGTATGTAATAGTGCAATAGACTGTTATTACCAGCACAGGCATCCGGGGGTGGGGGGGTGTATTCTCTCTTTCTTTTTTACAAAGGCGCCAGATACCACGGTGTGCCCGGCAGTCCTCCTGTGTACCTCCAAGGAACGCTGCAAAATGCAGCCTGAAAGTCAGTCTGTGTATACGGGTTCTATGTACCCCCTGGTGTCTGCTGCAGAACCTCAAAATGCGCCTCCAGCAGCAGAACCTCAAAATGCGCCTCCAGCAGCAGCTGCAGAACCTCACAATACTCTCAAAGCAGCTGCAACAGAACCTCACAATGCGCCTCCCCAGCTGCTGCAAAACCTCAATGTGCCTCCTTAGCTGCAGCAGAACCTCACAATGCGCTCAAATCAGCTGCAGCAGAACCTCAGAATTTGCCTCCTCAGCTGCTCCAAAACCTCACAATATGCCTCCTTAGCTGCTGCAGAACCTTACAATGCATATCTGCAGCTGCTGCAGAACCTCACAATGTGCCTCCACAACTGCAGCGGACCCTCGCAGCCCGCCGCCGGCAGCTGCAGCGGACCCTCGCAGCCCGCCGCCGGCAGCTGCAGCGGACCCTCGCAGCCCGCCGCCGGCAGCTGCAGCGGACCCTCGCAGCCCGCCGCCGGCAGCTGCAGCGGACCCTCGCAGCCCGCCGCCGGCAGCTGCAGCGGACCCTCGCAGCGCGCCTCCGGCAGCTGCAGCGGACCCTCGCAGCCCGCCGCCGGCAGCTGCAGCGGACCCTCGCAGCGCGCCTCCGGCAGCTGCAGCGGACCCTCGCAGCGCACCTCCGGCAGCTGCAGCGGACCCTCGCAGCGCGCCTCCGGCAGCTGCAGCGGACCCTCGCAGCGCGCCTCCGGCAGCTGCAGCGGACCCTCGCAGCGCGCCTCCGGCAGCTGCAGCGGACCCTCGCAGCGCGCCTCCGGCAGCTGCAGCAGACCCTCGCAATGCGCCCCTGCAACTGCTTTTAAACAACCACATAATGCATCCCTCTCAACTATGGCAGACGCTCACCAAGAGACCCACAGCTGCTGCAGAACCTCATGAAACACCATTCAGCAGCTGCACATCATACTACACACTTGGACTACTGCATCCACAGCTGCTGCAGAACATCTTTTTGTGAAGGATGAGGGCGTCACTGGCATACAAGAACCTACCGATACAGTCAGACATTAACCCATTTATAACCACACATTGGTAATGATGTGGCACAAGTATCACAATAATACCCAGTCCTGGTGACATGTCACATATTACACATGTGTCATGATAGAGAGACCGACCCAGAGAAGAAGCAACAAAGAAGTAGCGACTTCTGGTTCACGAAGGGGTGAAGAGTCAGGTTGGTCGTGGTTTGTCAATACTAACAGACACGGCGGTAATCCCCAGTGAATGATATGAACACGTATCACGGTAATCACAATAACCTGCGCACGTCATCTAGGAGGTCTTTATCATCACAGCAGACAATACACGGGACTGTCCATGAACCGGCGCTCTGCCGGACACCAACAGACGTATGACTGCTCCGTTTTCAGAAAGCACACCATGGTCTACAACCTGTGGCTCGCCAGTTGCTCCAAAACTACAACTCCCAGCATGCCCTGGCAGCCTGTTGCTAAGGCTAAATGCTGTCAAAGCATGCTGGGAATTGTAGTTTTGTAAAAAGATGGTTGCAAATCACTGTATAAGCCCTTTAATAATGACACCAACACATAAAAAATTCAACAATCAGTAAACAAAAATAGTGGATCACTGATCTCGCATCTACCATTACCATATCACGATAAGAGTGCACCTTATCACAACAGAGAGCAGTGATGAGTCATGACAGGCGGGTGAGATGAGAGAGATCAGGTGGGGAGCCTACAGGTCAGTGAGTCAGGAGGAGCACAGGGTCAGGCTGTCACGATATAGGTCAAGTCATCGTGACAGCGGGGATGAAGGGGCCTGCTAATGCTCCGGCCTCTCATTACATGCCCGGAGATGACAGCTGTCAGGCCGGTAAATGGAGGGCAGTGAAGAGCCGGTCTATGGGGCTAATGCACCGGGAAAAGCGGAGATTCTGCGAGGCTATGTACATACCGCAGCCCGGAGACGTCCTCTGCTCCCGGCGATCACCGCGCACTGACGGCTCCTCTGTCGCGGGAGTGCGCTCGCAAGGTAACAGACACAGGGGGCGCGCTTGCTCCGCCCTGACCACGCCTCCCTCATAGCGCAAGGAATAAGGAAGCACGCTAGCCCAGCCCATCCGTCTTGGGTGCTCACGCCCCACGTTCGGCTGCGTTAGGGATGACGTCATGCAGCAGCGGCCGCCATCTTTACTATGGGCACGGGGGTGATTGTGGGCGCCACTGGTATCAGGAACTACATGACATCGCGTTACTAAGCAGATAACAAGCGGCCTCCTGGGATGACATGTCACGACATTGTCCTATTCGATGTATTGGTCGATGAGGTCATGTGATGTGCTTTGTAAGGAACATTCTGTGAGACGGGTAGTTCATTTTTAAAGGGACGCTAAACCTAGAAATGATGATACAAGTGAAAAGCAGATAATCCAGCATTCATTCAGCCAGGCTGCGAGGTTGTGCCCAATCCTGACGCAAACACATGGGTAATCGCCTGCTGATCGTCTCCATTTTTAGCTGGGACCCTGAAGATACCACCAATCCATATGGGAAGGTCACTGGTGCAACAGTGGTATTACTGAAGTGCACGCACAGGTTGTCAGTGTAGTAGCGCCTCTCTCCAGCATAGTACGGTACTACAGACACCAGGTGAGGGCGGCTCCATGGTACATTATGGTACAGTGTGTTCAATACAGGACCCTGAAGATCCTGTCCTCTACATGTAGAAGATAGATGCCGTAAATCAATCATTCATTTTCCAAAGAGTCATGGTCTCTGAGGGTGGAGCTTAGTTAAGGGGGCGTGGTTAGGATATAATGTTTGCCCTGCTGCAGCCGGTTGCCCTACAACGGACTGCTCCTGGGACCCTGATTTTTTTGTTCTTTTTTTCAAAGAAATTGGGGGGGGGGGGGGTTACTGGTATTATGTGTGCATTTTCTATAATTTAATACTCCTTTATGCTGGACATACATCAGTGATTTTGCACAGCAGAGCAATAAGACTAGTCGTTCATCGTTATTTCATAACCTCAATTTTTTGGGGTCCTGGAAAGCCCCTTTATGACTTAAAGTGGAGCCGTCACCGCTACTAACATGTTTGTCTAGAGACATACACTATTCCAGAAGAAATAACACCACTGGAGAATCTGGTCTTAGAATCCTGTGTTGTGCAGTTCCTCTTTTATTACTCCTGGACACAAGAATCCAGACAGCCACACCCCATGGCGTCCATGAAAGGAACAGATCGGCAGGTTGAACGTGCGCACGGCTGCTCCATTCATCTCTTTAGGAGCTCCGGCTACAGCGGTGCACTGTCCTCCCATAGAGATCAGTCCCATCTGTTCATAGTCGTGGGGGGGGGGGGGTTATTCTTGTGATCAGTGGAAGTGTCAGTGGTAGGACCCCCACCGATCTAATAATCATCCCCTATCCCTGCATGCTGGGAGTGGTAGTTTCACCACAGCTGGAGTGCAGGAGGTTAGCAGAATACCCCCTACAAGCCATGTCCACACTGTTCCATTCATCTGAACAGTCCATGTAGACCAGAGATCTCAAACTCGTGGCCCTCCAGCTGTTGTAAAACTACAACTTCCATCATGCTAGGAGAGCCTACAGCTATTGGGGCGTGCTGGGAGGTGTAGTTTTACAACAGCTGTAGGGCCACAAGTTTGAGATCTCTGATGTAGACGTCACCAGAAGGGGAGGGGAAGAAAAAAATAAAAAAATCGCATATTTAGATGCTTGCCATTTTTGCACAAAAATGTGAGTGATTTTATGCCTCTTGGCATTTTCGAAAACGGGGAATTGTTATAGCTCTGTTAAGGTATGCACCAGATTTATCCTGCGATTTTTTAAAGTCACAAAGTCCAGTCCTATTCCAGTACGGGGGCGGCGTTGGCGGTACATCTGTAGACAAGGGTTTGTTTGATAGGCTTAGCGATGCCCTAAACCTATGTGTGACATTTGATAAACCTGACACAAAGTACAGCAACCGAGGCTCCGGAAAAACAGACTTCAGATATTACCCTTATAATAGTCTGACACTGGCAGCACTGATCGGATGATGTCAGACTGCAGGGACACGCCCCCAACTGGACCTTTACAGCAGACTGCTGGCAATGAATTTATAAACTTCTAGCAGGAATAATAAAGGAACGCTACAACACACAGTCATAAGAATAGATGCACCAGAATGGTTATCACACGGGGAATGCAAGTACTTAGAGGAGCTGTCTGCTCCAAGGTCTCATGCCCATGACCGTATTGCAGATTCCACACGGACGCTTTTATTTCTATGGGGCTGCAAATAACGCAGTCAGCACATAGATGTCCTCGGTGTGTTGTCTGCACGTGTGTGACCATTCAAGTTGTAGGACATGCCCTATTCTGGTCTGTTTTGCGGACAATAGGCAGTTCTATTAGGAAAAGACCAGTATCTGGATCTTGCAGGTCGGTGGTCGTGTGCACGAGGCCTACGTCAGTAATCCCCCCTACACTGGCTCTCTTGCCCATCTATTTGCTATGGCTGTGGCTCTTTAGTGGGGATCTCGTACAAGCAGACCCCCATGACTAATTCCCCATCCCCCGACTACTTTTGCTTGTAGATACATTCGATACCATATAAGAACTTACCACGTCCGTGATCGCTCACATTACAACAGCCTCAGGTTACGAGATTTTTCAACATCTAATAGTCATTCCTGAAACCACCTCCATTATACAATACCGCAGGCAGTCCGGATCTTCAGCACGTACCATAGGAAGATACCACCAATCCATATGGGAAGGTCACTGGTGCAACAGTGGTATTACTGAAGTGCACGCACAGCTTGTCAGTGTAGTAGCGCCTCTCTCCAGCATAGTACGGTACTACAGACACCAGGTGAGGGCGGCTCCATGGTAAATTATGGTACAGTGTGTTCAATACAGGGCCCTGAAGATCCTGTCCTCTACATGTAGAAGATAGATGCCGTAAATCAATCATTCATTTTCCAAGAAGTCATAGTCTTAAAGGGAACCTGTCATCACCGAAACACCCCCTGAACTAGACTAAGCGTTGTATAGTGTAAGTGATGCTGAATCCGAATATGTAAGTTTTATCTTCATACTCACTTCTATTCTGATGCTGTGCTCCCACAAACCTGCAGTAAAATGCACTCCCTGGACTCTTCTTTGAGTCCTCTCCATTATGTGAGTGAGCACTGGAGTCCAGTGAGTGCATTTTACTGCAGGTTTGTGGGAGCACAGCGTCAGAATGGAAGTGAGTATGAAGATAAAAATTACATATTCGGATTCAGCATCACTTACACTATACAACACACTCTAGTTCAGGGGGTGTTTCGGAGATGACAGGTTCCCTTTAAAGGGCATCTGTCAGCAGATTTGTACCTATGACACTGGCTGACCTGTTACATGTGCGCTTGGCAGCTGAAGACATCTGTGTTGGTCCCATGTTCATATGTGCACAGCATACCTACTCACATTGAATGGCTACTGTTTTATAGATGCTGGGCACAAGGTAAAAAAAACAAAAAACACCCTTACACAAAAAATCACAAGCTGTTCACCACTTGCTAGAACGTGTGAAGTCATAGGCATTGTACTCGCCCTTTTTGGGGGAAAGGCTGCCATTTTGGAAAAGGGGGCTTCAAAGCAACTGAAGGTCATCTGATGGGTTCCATGACATGGGTGACTTGTGACCATCAGAAGCCACTAACTTTTTCCACCCTCAAGCAAGCACTGATCTTGCAGTAACCTGTTACCTATTAGACTCTTTTGATCTCACCATTCCTCCAGACAGTGTAGTCACGCCCTGTAAGCTAGTGCTTATATGTAATTGTGCACCGGAGACCTGGCTGAACACACAGGAGCGGGGCCCGGTCTATTACAGTTCATTCATTTAATGTCCACTGTTACGTTAAAAACAAACACTTTATACAGCTTTAGAGTCTTTACACACTATGTACAGAGCGGACAGGAAGGGGGGCGGGGAGCGTGCGGCCTCCGCGTTATTTCCCGTCTGACGGAGCTTTGACGTCCTTCGCGTTGTAATCGTTTGCTACAGACACAGCGTTTTCCAGGGAGTGGATACTTGCTAGCAGTTTCACTATCTGTCGGATTTGGTCTCTGAGAAGTAAAAATAGAAAATGATAAAAGTTTTCCCATAAACGACAAACAATTGGTAACACTGAAAAAGTTTTCACGTTAAAGGGGTTCTCCGGGAATTAAGAAAATGAAAATACTTAAATATTACTTTATTATAAATATATTCCCAAATACCTTTCATTAGTTATAATGGCTTGTTTTGTCTAGGGAGCAATCATTATGAGAAATAAAATGGCCGCCGTCCTATTAGTGCACACAGAACCTGTCCTAATCACAGGAAGACAAGTTACTTAAAGAGGCTCTGTCACCACTTTGTAACCTATGTAATTACATACATAGGCACAAAGGTATATTAATCCGCTCCCCTGACATACCTTTATATCAGAGAATCCATCAGCCCCGAAAAGTCACTTTGTGCAAATAAAATATAAAATATGCAAATTAGTCTTCGGAGCACCAGGAGGCGTGCTCTTTTCATCCGAGCACTGCATCTGCCACGGCCTCCCGGCTCCTAAACACACCCTTCATCCATTAAACACGCCCCGCTGCCTCTTGATGGACAGCGCTAGACCCTCCGGTCTAGCGCTGAAATGCCGCGCCTGCGCCCTCATCCAGGGTACGGCGCGTGCGCACTACGCTTGCAGCGCCGAACACTGCAATCGCTTTCGATGTAGTGCGCACGCGCCGTCACTTCCGGGTTCAGTGAAGTGACGGCGCGTGTGCACTACATCAAAAGCGATTGCAGTGTTCGGCACTGCAAGCATAGTGCGCATGCGCCGTACTCTGGATGAGGGCGCAGGCGCGGCATTTCAGCGCTAGACTGGAGGATCTAGCGCTGTCCATCAAGAGGCAGCGGGGCGTGTTTAATGGATGAAGGGCGTGTTTATAAGCCGGGAGGCTGTGGCAGATGCGGTGCTCGGATGAAAAGAGCACGCCTCCTGGTGCTCCGAAGACTAATTTGCATATATATATATATATATATATAAGTCAGTTTTCTGGGCTAATGGCTGATGGATTCTCTGATATAAAGGTATGTCAGGGGAGCGGATTAATATACCTATGTGCCTATGTATGTAATTACATAGGTTACAAAGTGGTGACAGAGCCTCTTTAACAACACTGAGGTAAAGAGCTGCCTCATCCTCCTCTCTGCTCTGCTTGTCAGGGATTATGATCCTGAATACAGTTTAATATGATCGTTAGCGGAATCTCTGTGGGAACTGAGTTCATGAGGAGACATGAAGTACAGAGAGGAGGTGAAGTGTCGCTGTGTCCTGCTGTGTGATTAGGACAGGTTCTGTGTGTACTAATAGGACGGCGGCCATTTTGTTTCTCCTAATGATTGCTCCCCAGACAAAACAAGCCATCATAAATAATGAAAGGTATTTGGGAATAGATTTATATTAAAGTAATATTTAGGTATTTTAATTTTCTTAATTCCCGGAGAACTCCTTTAAAGTGCCAAAAGCCACAAAATGTGGGCTAAACCTACCAGTTAATCAACCACCGTTTGCAGCACCACAGCTCTGGCCATCCCTGCCGGGCCGCAGCGATGATGTGGTGTATACCTCACTTGACTGCTGCAGCCAATCACTGGCCTCAGCAGTACACAGCAAAAGACCACAAAGCCAAGTAAAGGAAGCCCGGCGGTGGGGAGAACAAGAGCAGTGGTGCGGGAAATGGCCGGGGATGAACTGGTAACCTTTTCAATTTTATCACAGGGCACTTTAAAGGGTTATTCCCATCTTAGACAGTGGGGGCATATCGCTAGGATATGCCCCCTTATCTGATAGGTACGGGTTCCACTGGTCCTACACCTAGATCGAGAACTGAGCGGGGAGCGCTGTGCCTGGAGCACCCCAGAAATGAATGGAAGAGCACCGCGCATGTGTGGCCCCCACTCCCATTCATTTCTATGTAGCCGATGGAAATAGTCGAGCGCTCGGCTATTTTCACCAGCCCCATAGAAATGAATGGAGGGCGGCTGCACATGTGCAGAGCGACCTCCTTTGCTTTGGGTGCTCTGTTCTCAATATAGGTGCAGGTCCCAGCGATGGAACCCGCACCTATAAGACAATGGGGGCATATTCTAGCGATATGCCCCCATTGTCTAAGATGGGAATAACCCTTTAAAGTAACTCGGGACAACCCCTTTAAAATAAATGTGACAGCAGGACTTATTGATGGGACTGAGCTGCAGCACCAAGCACTATGTCAGTACTAGACTGGTTTGTCATATTAGGACTCTTTCACACAAGCGAGTTTTCTGGCTGGATTTGAAGCATCACTTCTGCGTTGAGGAAAAATCACAACATGTTCTATATTCTGCGTTCTTCACGGAGCCCTGGTTCCATAGAGGTGAATGGGGCTTACATGAAAAGTGGATCGCATCCGGATGCAATGCGTTTTTTACTGATGGTTGTTAGATGTGGATTGTTACTGTTTTTTTTTTTTTCTATTCTCAAGCGCGTGAAAAACACATCAAAAACTAATTGCACCCGCATGGAAAAAACGGAAGCAGACAAAACTGACTGCACTGGCGTGCAAAACCATCCGTTTTTTCCTGAACAGATCCTGACGCAATCCGTACCGTTCATGTGAAAGAGGCCTTACAGAACCCAAGGTTCTCACCTGGCATTTCGCTTCTCCATGTCTGAACAGCCTATATTCTGCCTGTAGATGACGCCGGCCAGATGTGTGAGATACCGGGCGAGGTTTTCCAGTTGTGGAATGGTTTTACCTCCTTTAAGACCTGAGAACCATTGCTTCGGAAAACATGCAATCACCTGGAAAAGCATACAAAAAAATCTAATCAAACAACCATAGTCACAAAAGAGACCGAGAAGAGATTAAGGCAGAGAAAAGAGCGTCCTGGAACAAGAAGAGGAGAAATCTTTACAAGAAATATACATGGGAGAGTGCACCCCATGGCTTTACAGGGCGCTGCTGACATCACATGTGATCCAGTACAGGTATAACAGTCATAGGTCACCTCCAGTATGTCCACAGCGGAGAGGCAGGAGAATAAAGGAGGTTTAAAGGGGTTCTGTCACCTGGATTTACACTATGAAACCGGCTGACATTAACAATGTGCTAATGTAACTCTGCTATTATAGCGTTTATACAAGCCGTTATGCCGAATTTTTACTTTTATACTATGCAAATTAGCCTCTAGGAGCAGGAATGGGGGGGGGATTGTCCCTGCTCCTAGAGGCTCCGTTCTCCCACCTTATTCACCACCACTTGATTGACAGGGCCAGACAACGTTCTCCTCCTCCTGCCGGCGCTGTGTGTGTCGTACTCAGCGCAGGCATAATGAAGGACGCCTCCTTACTGCGCCTGTGCTGAATACGGCACTGGGGGGGGGGGGGGCATGTGTCTAAAAAAATGACAAATCATGCCTTTTTAAAAAAAAATTTGTTATGCCATTCACCGCATAGAGGATATTTTTTTTAATAGTTCGGACTTTTATAGGGGGGTTTAAAATTTTAATAGTTTGGCTTTTTTTTTTTTTTTTTTTTACTTTTTTTTAACTACTACTAGTCCCCTAAAAGTGGTTGTCTCACTTCAGTAAGTGGCATTTATCATGTAGAGAAAGTTATTAGAAGGCACTTACTAATGGATTGTGATTGTCCATATTGTTTCCTTTGCTGGCTGGATTCATTTTTCCATCACATTATACACTGCTCGTTTCCATGGTTACAGACCACCCTGCAATCCATCAGTGGTGGTCGTGCTTGCACACTATAGGAAAAAGCATCAGCCTCTCTGGTGGCCGGGACCATGGAAGCGCACATAGGCTGGTGCTTTTTCCTATAATGTGCAAGCACGAGCACCACTAATGGATTGCAGGGTGGTCGTAACCATGGAAACAAGCAGTGTATAATGTGATGGAAAAATGAGTCCAGCCAGCAAAGGAAGCAATATGGACAATCACAGTACATTAGTAAGTGCCTTGTATTAACTTTCTCTACATGATAAATGCCACTTACTGAAGTGAGACAACCCCTTTAAGGGGCTAGAACCTAGGATCTTTTGATCCCTTTTTTGTTGCTGTCCCAGGCGGTGGCACAACCCGACAATGTGGTCTTCGGTCAGATTATGCAGTCAAAGCCATCCATCTGCCTCCTGTGTCTTGCTGACCAGTGACAGACAGAAGTAGGGGACAGATGGACGTATGACTGCAGGGACAGACTACACAGGGGGTCGTCTGTAGCCATGGAGGCTCAGAGGTCTGTGTAGGAGATGTAGACATAAAAAGATGGAAGCGTTAATTTTTCTACGTGTGTTTCCCTTATGTACGGCATCTTAGTAGTGGATACACACACTTTAGGGACCCTGGATGATTTCACATCATGGACTGCAGCGTCCTACTCACACTCTGAGCTTTCTTAATACTGTCTTCTCCGTTCTCGTTATTCTGGAAAGCCATCAGGATATATCTATTGAGCAGTCCGTCTAGAGCCAGCTCCTGTAGGCACTTGTTGGAGAGGACGCCGTACCACTTCAGGAAGTTTCCTAGTAACTGAGACACAAAGAGAAGGAAACACATAGGAGCGACCATTACTTTCATTCATACACATTTATTCACAGCGAAGCTGCTGCCATTTCTTCTCCGTCATACACAGAGTCAGCTCCTACACAACATATTGTCACTTTTACCTTTACAGACGACCAGAACTGGCGCTGGAAGAAGACGCAGGGCGCAGAATTCTTATTCTCGATCACACTAGAAATAAAGGCACAACATATTGCATCGTCAGTGTGGATCAATATGACAGTCCAGAATATATTTATACAGGAGCTTGGAGTCTTCTGTAAGTAGGCCGGTAATTGGAAGACCTCCCGCCTGTCCTGAAGGGGCTGTTTTAGTAACTACTTGCATTCCCCATGTAATTACAATTCTGGAGCATCCATTCTTATGTCTGTATGTTGTGCTATTCCTTTATTATTCCTGCTAGAAGTCTACAAATACATTGTCAGCAGTCTGCAGTAAAGGTACTGTTTCCAGGGTGTGTCTGACTCTGTCCAATCAGTGCTGCTGGTGTCAGGGACACACCCTCAACTGGTAACACCCATCTGTACCTTTACTGCAAGCTGCCGACAAGTTATACATAAACTTTTAGCAAGAATAATTAAGGAAGAACTCCTGCGAAAATGTTATTCTCTGACCTGTTAGAAAGGTGCATGATATAATCTGTAGTGAATGTCATCTTCTTATCAGAGACTGTAATTGTGAGTAATAACCTCTCTTCTTATTGTAGCTGGGTCATGTGACCAACTCTCTGACCTCCAACTGACCCAGGACAGAAAGCCAGTCACTGCTCTATTCATTCCTATGAGACTGAAAGTGAGGCTCCCATAGGAATACACAGAGCATTAGACTTCCTGTCCACACATAAGGTGCTGTGTGAGTTGGTGGGTCTGATTCCTAGTCACATGACACAGATAAGAAACTTCAGGATTATATAAGTCAAAAATACAGACACTGGTAAAAAAAAAAAAAAAATGACATTCACTACAGATGACATCATGTACATTTCTAGCAGGACATGGAATAAAATTTTTTGCGGGAGTTCTTCTTTAAGGAATGGCACAACACAGTCATAGGAATAGATGCTGCAGAATTGTTATTACATGGGGAATGCAAGTAGTTACTAAATCAGACATGTCAGGAGAGGGGACAGGTCCTCTTTAAAGGGGTTATCAACTCCTATAATATATAGTAACATAGTTTGTAAGGCCGAAAAAAGACATCTGTCCATCCAGTTCAGCCTGTTTTCCTACAAGTTGATCCAGAGGAAGGCAAAATGTCCAGGCACCGCATACAGGTTATACTTACCCCGGAACCTGCGTCGCTCCTGATGACCGCACGGCCACCATTGCATCTCCTAGGCGGGCAGATCAAAACATCACCCGTGATGCTAGGGAGGCTCGTACCCATCGCAGACTGCTATTGGCTGCTCCCCTCCCGTTCCCACATGTTTTGATACACACAACGGGGAGATGCAGCAACGGCCGTGCGGTGATCAGGAGCGACACAGGTGTCAGGCAGAGGGGTAAGTATAACCTGTATGTGGTGAACGGGCGGCATTATAGGGGTTAAATAACCCCTTTAAGTAGTATTACACTGATATAATGACAACATCAAGTCTTATATGGAAAGTATGCAATTTCCTGCTCCAAAGTGATCAAAGGAGTTTCCAAACCGTATAAGATTCCAGCACGGGTGTAAACCCTGCAGCACCATCAGGGCAGAGGCATGCTTTTTTTTTTTTTTTAATAGCTGGACAGTTGAGAAAAACATGGCTTCCACAAGACCCAGGCACAACTGTTATGGTGTAATGCCTAGTGCAGACCTGAGGGGGCGCTGCATGGCTTCTCTTTAGTATTGTTCGATTCCCTGTGTCATAATCTGAGACATTTAAAGGGGTTGTCCCACAAAAAATATTCTACAGTTATCAAACCAGCACCTGGATCTGAATACTTTTGTAATTGCATGTAATTAAACATTTATTATAGCTACTGAGTTATTCAATAAAATGTATCTGTATAGTGCCACTTAATTTCTTATTTCTTTGACCTGCTCAATGAGAAGGCCGCACATGCTCAGTTTCATCTTTCAACTGTCTCCTGAACTGTGAGAGGCAGAGCTGAGAGACGCCCCCTGAGCTGTGAGAGGCAGAGCTGAGAGACGCCCCCTGAGCTGTGATAGGCAGAGCTGAGAGACGCCCCCTGAGCTGTGATAGGCAGAGCTGAGAGACGCCCCCTGAGCTGTGATAGGCAGAGCTGAGAGACGCCCCCTGAGCTGTGATAGGCAGAGCTGAGAGACGCCCCCTGAGCTGTGATAGGCAGAGCTGAGAGACGCCCCCTGAGCTGTGATAGGCAGAGCTGAGAGACGCCCCCTGAGCTGTGATAGGCAGAGCTGAGAGACGCCCCCTGAGCTGTGATAGGCAGAGCTGAGAGACGCCCCCTGAGCTGTGATAGGCAGAGCTGAGACACGCCCCCTGAGCTGTGATAGGCAGAGCTGAGACACGCCCCCTGAGCTGTGATAGGCAGAGCTGAGACACACCCCCTGAGCAGTGATAGGCAGAGCTGAGACACGCCCCCTGAGCTGCAGCAGAAAAAACACTCCCCTTAAGCTGTCAGCTTGATATAAATCTAGAAGAGCAATCAATGAGGAGATCTCTGGATCCATGTGAGGTACAGGGCTGGTTCTAGCTTTGTTAGAAAGGTATTGTCATGGACTATATATCTGATTTTGATTTTTTACATTATTTGTGGGATAACCCCTTTAAGGCATATCCATAGGACATCCAGGTGAAGATCCATCTCAGGGATCTCCCATATATTTGTAGAACCGGGGTGCCCTGACCCAGAGGATAGAAGGTGGCTGTAAGAGGGACAAGCATGTGGCTCTATCGGCATAGTTGTTTATGACCATAGTGTATGGTGAAGACGTGAATCATGCAAAATGAGACCTATTTAGGAAAAAATAAACAATAAGGTGTCTTATTTGCATTCAGATTGTGAAGATTTTGAGTCTTCATAGGTTAGAATGCGCAAAAAAAATTTTTTTCTACTACATACAAGAAAGTACGCTGCAAAAATGTTACAACAGCTCTGCACTTTCTATAGGTATGTAATTCCCTAAAAGAGAAGTGACAAAAGGTCTTTGGATATTTTTGCAAGTTGTCCATGTTTCTGGTTATACACAGCAGACAGACAGCTGCTTGTTAACAACACAGATGTCAGAATGGGCGACTAGGTCTGTAAAACCAATTTATTGTATTGTTTTCCTCGATTTTACAATTTTTGAATACTAGAAATTAGCGAACGTGCTCGTAACGAGCACTGTACCGCTCGGCTCCCCTGCGCTCGCATGGGCGCAGGCAGCCGCTTCCGTCCTCCTCACCCGACGGAAGCGGCTGCCTGTGCCCATGCGAGCGTGGGGAAGCCGAGCGGTACAGTGCTCGTTATGAGCACGTTCGCTCATCTCTAATGAATACAACAGTAACACTTACTGTTTGGGAAAAAGAGGCATAAAAACATCATCGTCCAGCGTTCTCCTCATTCTCGTTAATAATGCTTTCAGTAGTGTCTGAGGGATCCAGAACAGAATACATTATTAAGTGTGTCCACCGATGCAATCACACATATATACATACACACCCAGAGCTGCAACCAGTGGCATAACTAGAAGTGAGGGGGACCCACAGCAAATTTTTGAATGGAGTCCTGCCCCCCCCCCCCCTCCTGCAGCTAATCAAGATGGCTCTCAGGCCAGGCCCGACAGCCACCCTGTCCGTTTCCTACACATATATACTGTATATTGTATAATACTGTTGAGGGGGCCCTGACAATCAGTCCTCTTCTCAGATGGGCCCCTTCTGAGTTCATGTCCCGTAACAGCAGCTTCCCCTGCTTTCACTATAGCTACGTTCCTTGGGATCAGCTGTTAGATATATCTGCGTTGGGACATTTTCAAATCGATGGGTTATTACAGAGATGCCCAACCTGCAGTCCTCCAGCTGTTGCAAAACTACAACGCCCAGCATGCCCAGACAGTGTACTGCTATCAGCCTACAGTAGGGAATGATGGGAGTTGTAGTTTTACAACAGCTGGAGGGCCGCAGGTTGAGCATCCCTGGCAGGGGAGGACTGGGAACTTAAAGTGGCTCTGGAAAAAATACTAAAAGTGGCCCCGTTTTGTACTCGGGTCCAAATGGATGGAAGGCAGGGCCAGCAATACCATATTGTGGCACATTATACCACCCCAACAGAGCCAAATACCAGAGTCCATCACAAAATACATCCCCAAAAACTTCCACTGGCCGGCAGTGAGGAGGGCTCAGTGGCCCCCTGGGCATCGGCCCACAGGGAAATTTCCCTGTAAGGTCTATGACCAATCCGCCCCTGATCCCTAGGTTATGAGAACGATGAATACTGGACAGATGCTGGATAGATGCTGCCAAAGAAACAAAACGCAGGTGCTTCTGTCAGACATTTCACCAGTAAAATCTGTGTGCGCGTGGGCGCAGGCCACAGACGTGAACTGAGAACCATGGACTAATCAGGTTGAAGTCAGGACATCCTTCCCATAACGGGAGCGTGATCAGCCTGCTGGGTTATAAATGTCCAGCCTGAAGGTACCGCTGAGTGCCATCAAGCAAGCAATGAACGATGGATTCAATTGAATTTCTGCTTTATATCCCTGCTGTGAGCGCGCAGGGAGCGTACGGTTCTGGCGCAGAGCGTTATTCTTACCTCGGTGTTTTTGTTGTCTGAATTTACGACTGTTGGGTATCCGTTAATTAGCTTCTGAAACACAGCGGCCAGCCTGTTTGTCTGCGTCGCGGAAAATGGGTCCCACACGTTCTCTGCGATAACTGCGGGAACAAAAGGCGACACAGAAGCTGAGAATGGAAAAGAACAAAAGGCCTTTCTGACAGCTCGCCATGTGACGGGAAAGCTCCCAATGGAGACCCCATATGTATCCACAGCGCCTAATGCACCTGGTGTACGTGAAAAGCTTTACTTTGTATCGTAGAGAAAAATATAAAGGTATACTATGCCGTATACTCAGAGTGACTGCTGTACTGGTCTCCTGGTTGGACGGTACAGCTGTCACTCAGAGCAGAGAGGCTGTGAAGATGCAGCAGTTTACAGGGAAGCTCCGCCTCCCTGGCACTTACTGGAGCAGATAAGAAAAGTTCAATACAAGGCTCATTTGTACTGATTTCCCCAATGGCAGTCGGTGATGAGCCTCCGATCGCGGGTGATGCTAAGGAGACTCGTCCCCGACCATTTTTACCCTCTGAGTCATGCATATTTCACGGACACTGCTCAGTAACTTCCAGAGCATCTCCTAAAAATGGCACGTGAAACAATGACAGAACACAAATGACATCCGTGTTGTGTCAGTGGTTTTTCCACAGACTTCCATGGGCATGTTTGGTCTGCATCACGGACCAATGTAGTGCATGTCTCCGTGACTTTTCCACTGACCATTGGTCAGTAAAAAACTACGGATGTGTGAACAAACACATAATTAATGGGTACGTGTGCTGTCTTTGGGAAAACATGAACTGAAATGTGAACGAAGCCTAAATCTTCATCAAATCCTGGACATGTGAATATAAGGGACTGGACATGGCTCCTAATTACTGAAAGACATGATGAGCTCTACACTGAGCTATTGTAGACAAAGGGGCCTATACACAGAAGAGGCTGCAGAGCCTTATTCCTCTCTCCACATACTTTTGACGGAATAAAAAAAAAAAAATAACAGCCTTCCAGACCTTCAGACACCACGCAGTGCTGAGTTACCTTAAAGTGGTTCTCCGAGAATTAAGAAAATGAAAATACTTAAATATTACTTCAAGATAAATATATTCCTTAATACCTTTCATTAGCTATAATGGCTCATTTAGTCTAGGGAGCAATCAAAATGGCCGCCGTCCTATTAGTGCACACAGAACCTGTCCTAATCACACAACACTGAGGTAAAGAGCTGCCTCATCCCCCTCTCTGCTTGTCAGAGATTATGATCCTGAATACAGATAAGTTCTTTAGCTGAATCTCTGTAGGAATGGAGTTCACGAGCAGATGTGGGTAACGAGCAGCAGAACTTGTCTCCATTACCACAGTCTGTCCTGTCCGTCCTCTCTGTACTTCATGTCTCCTCATGAACTCCATTCCTACAGAGATTCAGCTGAAGATCTTATCATCTGTATTCAGGACCATAATACCTGACAAGTAGATCAGAGAGGAGGATGAGGCAGCTCTTTAGCTCAGTGTTGTGAAGTAACGTGTCCTCCTGTGTGATTAGGACAGGTTTTGTGTGAACTAATAGGACGGCGGCCATTTTGTTTCTCCTAATGATTGCTCCACAGACAAAACAAGTCATTATAACTAATGAAAGGTATTTGGGAATATATTTATAATAAAGTAATATTAATATAATGTATTTTAATGTATTTTCATCTTCTTAATTCTCGGAGAACCCCTTTAATGTTGAGAACGGTTCAGTGCTGGTGGATGTAAATGTGAATTACTAGGACGGAGATGAACAGGATGTACCTGCGAGTTTGGGGAGAACAACCTTTTCCACTAGCGAAGGCAAAAGCATAATGTCCACATCTTCCTTGTCATAGTCTTTCTCTTCACAGCCATAAAAGAGCAGAGATTCAAACCAGCGGAAACCTTCAAAGTCACGACATTTGGGCTAAAAATAAAAAAAAATGCAGTTACTTATACTATCGGGTTGTATATACATGATCACTAGCAGCTTTCTCAGGAAGAGGATCTGTCCGCTCTTCTGACATGTCTGTAAACACTTGCATTTCCCATGAAATATAGTCTGGAGATCTTTTTCTTAAAGAAGAACTCCCGACAAAAATTTTATTCCATGTCCTGCTAGAAATGTACATGATATAATCTGTAGTGAATGTCATTTTCTTACCAGTGTCTGAATTTTTGACTTCTATCATCCTGAAGTTTCTTATCTGTGTCATGTGACCAGCAATTAGACCCACCAACTCACACACAGACTTATGTGTGGACAGGAAGTCTAATTCTCTATGTATTCCTATGAGACTGAAAGTGAGGCTCCCATAGGAATGAATAGAGCAGTTACTGGCTTTCTGTCCTGGGTCAGTTGGAGGTCAGTGAGTTGGTCACATGACCCAGCTACAATAAGAAGAGAGGTTATTACTCACAGAAACAGTCACTGATAAGAAGATGACATTCACTACAGATTATATCATGCACCTTTCTAACAGGTCAGAGAATAATTTTTTTTGCGGGAGTTCTACTTTAAGGGTTTGCATTGACTAGTTCCTCTGTTATTCATCTTGGAAATATAGAAATACACCGACAAAAGATGTAATTAACATTCCCCTAATTGTGTGTCTACACAATTTTAAGGTTTCCCAGCAGCACTGCACCAACTTGTCAGCTTATGTATACACTGACAGGGAGCGTTACAGAGGAACAGTACAGTTTCGAGATTGAGACACTCCAGAATTGTTATTTTATAGAAAAACGCAAGTACTAAGCAGAGTCAGAAACTAAACCGATGTCGGAAGATGACAGGTATTCTTTTTACTCTCTAAATTACAGGGGAATTATTGTTGTCTATATCTGCTCAGCTCCTCCTGTTCTCTGTAATATACTGCCCACAGCAAGTCTGCTGGGAATGTGTAATTCTCAATGTTCGTAACCTACCTCCAGCGGGTTCCACGGTAAAAGTTGGAGACGGATAAGAGGATTTAACAGTTTTGGTAAACAAAGCCCAATGTAGGCGTCTTTATACGTGTTATAGTAAGACGAGCGCCAGGTCTCAAACTGAAATCTGATACAATCAATGGAATGAAAGTTCTCCAGGGTGTCTTCAAAAACATTGCTGGACTCTTTCAAAATCCGATCTGGAAAAAAAAAAATTAAAAGTAAATATCTGTATGGACATTAGACGCAAATGCAAATATTAGTGCCATTAGTAAGGTGGTGTACAGTGCACTGCAAAAGTGTAAACCCCCCTCCCCCTTGTGTTTTTCCTGTTTTCTATCATTATAACCTGGAATTAAAGGGTTTCTGTCACCAGAAAATAGCCCATATAAGTGGCTGTAATTTCCCATGTGCCCATGACAGGTGACACCATATATGTAACTAAAAATCCCCCTACTGCAGCCGTTATGTAAATGAGCGTTCGCTAGGTGCAGGGGGCAGTAACCCTGCACCTAGTATCGTCTTCAGCCCACCTCTAACCACGCCTTCCCTCTTCAGATTGACAGGGCCAGGCAGCTTCTTCTCTCCGCTGCCGGCCCTGTCCGTAGCTGAAATCCCGCGCCTGCGCCCTGCGCTTTACATTCGGTTTGCCAGTACTTGGCAGGCATAGGCAGTCACTGCGCCTGCGCCGAATGTAAAGCGAACGGCGCAGGTGTGGGATTTCAGCTACAGACAGGGCCGGCAGCGGAGAGAAGAAGCTGCCTGGCCCTGTCAATCTGAAGAGAGAAGGCGTGGTTAGAGGTGGGCTGAAGACGATACTAGGTGCAGAGTTACTGCCCCCTGCACCTAGCGAACGCTCATTTACATATTATAAAAATCACTTTTTTGAGATAACGGCTGCAGTAGGGGGATTTTTAGTTACATATATGGTGTCACCTGTCATGGGCACATGGGAAATTACAGCCACTAAACCCTTTAAAATCCTTTTTTTTTTATTGCACGATTTATCATATTTTTGCTCCATAAGAACCCCCTTATCCCTCCAAAAGTGGCTGAAAAGTGGCTCATTAGTACACGGTAGAACCAGGGAGCAATGAATACAGCACTGGAGGTGCTGGCTGCACTCACCGCTCCCTGGTATTTTCGGGGCACCGCACTTCACGTGATGTACTGAGGCACCCAGAGCAGACTAAGGAGCGCGAGTGTAGGAAGAGCCGCTGGATCTGCAGCCATGTCACAGTCCAGAGCAGGAGAGGTTAGTTTATTTGATATCTGATGGGGGTCTGATCTGGGGTCTAATGAGGAATGGGATCGGATTTGGGGTCTGACAAAAAATATTTTTCCTCTAAATTCTAGATGTGTCTTATTGTGCATCTTACGTTGCTTGTTCAGGGTGCTGCTTACGTTCAAGCAGTTTTTGAAGCTACAATCAGGTGTGGATAATAACAGGAGAGAAAATATTAAGGACAGACACAAGTTCTACACTTTTTTTTTTTTTTTTTCATTCCACTCCTGGTTTTAGCTTCAAAAACTACATCAAAAAACCTAAACATGTGGCAGCACCCTGAGCAAGCAACATCAAGACCTAGACGCTCTCCAGACAAGTCAGAGACAAAGTTGTGGTTGAAGGGCCATGGATTGTACGGTGGCCATGCTTGGTACTACAGCTCGGCTCCATTCACTTGAATGGGACTGAGCGGCACCTAGGCCACATGACTGATGGACTGTGACGTCACTAAGCTTTTTGCTGCGACATGTTGCAGCACCCTTTTTTTCTTTCCTCTGTAACACTTTAGTTTATTTTGTCAGGTCCATTAAAATTACATAAAATCTGTTTTAATCCCAGGCCGTAAAACAGAAAAAACACACAGGGGGTGAACACTTTTGCAAGGTACTGTAAGTAGTATATAGTATACTAGCCTTTCTCCATGTTAAAGTTGGTGATATCTGTAGAGGTCTCTTCATCATCGCTAGAAAGACCTTCAAGGTGTTCGGCCATCTTGCCAGAAACTTCACGAGCTTGTCGCCGCCGCGCTCTGAAACAAGGAGGAATCCCTTCTGGTTAGCGGACAGATTTAATCAGTATTACGGAGCCTGAGGCTCTGTTCACATCCACAACCTGGATTCCCTAAGGCTGGTTTCACACGACAGACTTCTTTAGAGGTCTGGAATGTATTGGATAACACTGACATAATGCTGGCAGTGTTAGCCAGTACATTCCAGAACTGTAACAGTTACATAGCATCATAAATCAGTATAATGCTATGCGACCCCCGGCAGCGCTGGAAGTTCAGGACGGGAGCTGCGCTGCGAGTCTGGAGCGTGACACTTGCTTGTGTGAAACCAGTCTAATGATAAATCACAGCACACCGCTGGCTCCATCACACGACACACTCCACTGCCTTAGTCCTCAGGCACACAGCTGTAAGAATTTTGCTGCCTGCATCCGTATACCCAATCTGCGAATTAGAGAACATGTCCACAAAATGTGGCATGCACACAGACCACATCCATAATTTGGTTGGCGGACCGCAAGATGCTTATGGTCATGAGGCCTTATAATGGCGTTTGTCAGGTTCTGCTGCTCTGACTGTCGTTTTGAGAGGAAACCGCACTTCTGGCACAATGCAGGATATACAGGTGAAGATACATAATTTGGGCTCCGTCCTTACCTTCTGGCCTCTCTCTCCGCTATCCTCCGCTGCTTCGCATGCTCCTGATAAGCTGCTCGGTCACGTCCGAAAGTGTCTAGATTCGGTGCCATTAAAGCTTTACCTGAGAATTCATATAACAGAACAGTTTAGATACAATCTAAAAGGCATCGTCACATTCTTCATATAAAACGTTTAAGATTTATGGTGTAAAGATATTAGAAACAAAGCTTCTTCTTGCTAAAAAACTAACCAGTCATTTATAATAAGACAGATGTCGGGCAATCCATTAAAGAGTCCGTCACCAATAAACCAAGCATAACATCAAGGACTAGCTCTGCTTCTTACTTAGCGATCGCTTTTAATCCATGTACAAATGAGCAGTTAAGTGCACCGAGGAGGGGCCCAAGCCGCTCAGTGCACCTCTGCTTCTCCTGCTCATTGACTGACAGAGCCAGGTCCCTGTAGAGTCATCAATCAATGAGAGGAAGGGGCAGGCAGAGGAAGCAGGAGAAGCAAGGGTGCATAGATTAGCTCGGGCCCGCCCTCTGTGCACTTAACTGCTCATTTGCATATGGATTAAAGTGCCTTTTTTCACAATAAAGCAACCGATCGATGAGTGCAAGGTAGCATTACATTCAGCTGAGCTATACGATGTTGCATCTGGTTTAACAGTCAATTCCCTAGTGATTGCATGTAAGATACTGTATAATCTGCAATTAATTTCCACGCATGAATTGCTTTCTTAAACCCAATCTTAAAAGGCAGCCATGACACCCAAAGTCATGTACGCAGAACCTCGTCTTATTAAAAGTAAAAAAAAAAAATTAGATAAAAACAGCAGCAAATGTTAAAGGGGTTGTGCCGCTAATATAAATGTATTCCGCCCAACAGATATCGCTGTTATATCAGCCCAACATTACACCCTGGGGCAAATATTCACTTCCTGCACTTGTAATGTAGGATATAGGAAGAGTCACTGGTAAGAACGAGGGGCGTGGTTAGCGTCACATGACCTGCTGATGTCCGGGCACATCTCTCTGCCCTGAGGCATGACGGGACAGCAGTCACATGACAAACCAGGAAGTAAGATTCAAGCATGGGGGCTAAGAGAAAACTGTAAATGAGGTCAATCTGAGTGGAAAAAAAAAAAAAAACTAATCAAGGAGGAACGAGAGCTAGAGTCATTTATGAAAATATACTTTAGAGTGAAAAGTAGTTAATGGCACAAGCCCTTTAAACAAGATTAGCTGCTACTCACCTTGCCACTCTCCCTCTGATCCAGTGCAGATGCTATGGTAGACCCTCCAGTCTCTATTTCCAAGCGCCTGGCACCTCACTACTGCAGCCAGTGACCTTCAAAGTTCACATTCAGTAAAACTGGTATTATGGCTCCCATTGCTGTGAGGGAATGCCAGTAGTAGTACTAGCACATGACAGCTGAGGCCACCAATTGGCTGCAGTGGTCACATGCCAGTAGCTTGTAAACCAAATTAATAACATTTAGCTGACGCGTTTCATTTACTTGTCAGAGGTCGGATAACCCCATTAATGGATATTCCCATCGCTTTATGGTTGGTGAGGGCCCCGGGGGTACAGAGAACTGCACCCGGCCCCTTCTGCACAGAGGGTGGTCGATTTCAGGGCAGCCCCTTCACTCTCAGAATTGGTGGGGTGCCAGAAGTCAGACCCCCACCCACCATAAAGTGATGGCATATCCTAGCAACGTGCGATCACTTTACAATAGGAGCGAGCACGATACCCGTGTCTCAGCCCAAATATAGCAGCACTTTACTATAAGTAGTAGGATCACTTCTGCTAGAAGCAGCTGGGGCACTGAAAGGCTGGTCCTTGGCACAACTGGCATCTCCATCAGCGTCTCATTGTCAGTGAGGTAATGTACTGTCATGCTGACAAGCAGTGTGGTAGGCTCCAGTGGTGTGAGCAGGGTATAAGGGGAGGGCACTAGTCAGTGCAAAGAGGAGACTGTGATCATTAGGAAGCCTCCCTGTCCCTGCTGGCTCCATAACCTTATAAACAATGTAAGGCACCGACGTCTGCGTGACGCCCGGCATAAACCGCGTACAACAGACATAACATTTCCATATAGAAAAATGCAGGGTAAACAGCACAAGATGAACCCAAAAAGTACTAACAGTCAGAGAGGCACGTCACATTATCAGACATTACATGCAGGTAATAGTTACTAGAGGTCACTAAACACCAGGGAAACTCCAGGGTAAAGGTAATGGTAAGTATTAGGACAAGTTCACAGCTTCAGGTTTTGATCAAATGGGAAGAAGAGTCTTAAAGTTTTAGGAGTTTAGGATACAAAATCATGCAGGAAAACTACATTAGGGTAGGGCTACATGACATTTTGTCGCACCAATACATTTTTATAATGCTAGTCTTTGGTGTCGCACTGCGACACGACAGTCGCAAAATATCCATCCAAGATGGATTTTTGTGCAGTTGTTGCAGTGCGACACCACAGACTAGCATTACAAAAACATTCTGCGCAACAGATGTTGCAGTGTCGTTGTACCCTATATGTCGTCGTATAGCCCTAACCTTAAAGGGGTTGTACGGCCCAGGACCTAACAACCCTGATGCTCTGAATCTGTACACAATTAAAGGGCATCTGTCAGCAGTTTTGTCCCTATGACACTGGCTGACCTGTTACATGTGTGCTTGGCAGCTGAAGACATCTGTGTTGGTCTCATGTTCATATGTGTCCACATTGCTGAGAAAAATGATATTTTATTATATGCAAATGAGCCTCAGGGAGCAACAGGGGCGTTACCATTACACCTAGAGGCTCTGCTCTCTCTGCAACTGCTGCATCCTCTGCACTTTGATTGAGAGGGCCAGCTAGTGAAAGCGTCATCACACTAGGCCCTGTCAAAATGGAGAGGGTGCGACAGGCGCAGAGAGAACAGAGCCTCCAGGTGTAACGGCCACGCCCCTGTTGCTCCGAGAGGCTAATTTACATATATTAAAACATCCTTTTTCTCGAAAATGGGACAAACACAGATGTCTTCAGCTGCCAAGTGCACATGAAACAGGTCAGCCAGTGTCATAGGTACAAAACTGCTGACAGTTGCCCTCGCCCATCTGCAGTCCTGCCAATTCTAGTCCAGCAGGGACCACTAGCAGACTGGTATGCAGCAGCGGTACATGAACGGCAGGACTGCAGACAGATGAGCATTTTTTACATTTGTTAATACACCATTAGGGGTCCCCAACTGGTCCCGTCTGTAAAAAGAGCTTGCAATGGAGCACCCAACAGCATCCAGGTGACGGCCCAAAAACAGACATCGGTGCCAATGCTGGATATGAACATTTGTGTGTCTCTGAAGCTAGCTGTGTAGCTTAGCTGTGCATCGGCTGAATTAGCTGGTTTGGACGGGACATGTGGTGTGTATGGGGCCTCCTGACTCCCCGATGTCTAATACTGGGGGAGATAAGGATTGAGCATGTTGTATTCAACTGCCCAACCCTTTTGTTAGCGGGGAGATACAACACTGCCAGGGGTATCTAACAGTGTCCCCTCTCCCCATTCTCTAAAAATGCTTGCCCGGCCCAGTGTGTAACATGTATGGGAGGATCTGGAGAAGGTCTGTATGGTCAGTTTAAATGAAATCTCTCACCAGGATAATCGCTACTGATGTAAAGCCATGGCCTAATAGCACTTAGTACCTTATTTCCAGTTTATTTGGTATGCAAATGAGCCAGTAAGGTGCCTAGAGGGGCGCCACTTTAGCAGGAAGGAGCCCAGACACGCCTCCTGCTAGTGCCCAAGTCGCCATCATCCTGGGAGCAGGGAAAAGGGGCGGAGTTATAGCTTGAATGTGATGTAGGAGGCGTGCCTGGGCTCCTTCCTGCAAGAGTGACGCCCCTCTGGGCACCTCACTGGCTCATTTGCATACCAAATAACCTAGACTGTCAGAAGATGGAAAACATCTATTGCTGAAACAAAGGCAGATCTGGAAATAAGGTACTAAGTGCTATTAGGCCATTGCTTTACTTCAATAGCGATTATCCTGCTGACAGATTCCCGGTGGCACAATTTGTAGAAGATGTGGAAGTGAAAAGTAAAAAGAATAAAATAAAAAAATGCCTCCACGCTGCAAAGACTAACATGACTCAGGCTGAAGTCTAATTCACACTGGCTTCAAAGAGCCTGGGAAATGCATTTATAGGGTCAGGCATATCATACACATTACTCGAGGTTGTTTAATGAATAATAAAAACCTTCAAGATGGACTGACTTGAATGGCTCGAAAACTCCGACGATTCGTCTTTTATATCATCTTGTCGTCTTTGGACAAGGCGGGCAGCTCGCTGTTTGTACAGCTGGTGCATTGCGGATTCAAGCTCATTTATCAGAGGGACCTGAAAAAACACAACAACATTCGTAACACCAGATTTCGTGCAGGACGACAGGATGGGTGGGTTATTCCACGCACAATGGAGAACTCTTCCCAGAAGCGCAACGGATTAACAAAAACAAAGCAGAAGATGCATCAGTCTTAATGATTCAATGATGACCCCCAACCCAATATTATAGGGAACACAGAACGTCACACCAAGTCCTGTACAGGATTAATACATATGGCCGCTTTCCTCCAGAAACCACACAACTGCGGACATGCTGCGTCTGAGTATACAGCTAAGCGCCATTGAAGTGAATGGGACAAAGCTGCAGTACTGCACACAACCTGTGGATGGGTGTGGCGCTGTTTTTGGTATAAAGTAGCCATGGATTTCTTAATCCTGAATAGCCACATTCAGCCCTGATGGCTATCCTTAGGGTAGGGTCATACCTCCGGTTATCAGATCCAGCAGATAAACAGTGTAAAACTACCCGTAAAGGGTTATTCCCATCATATACAATGGGGGCATATCGCTAGGATATGCCCCCATTGTATGATAGGTGCGGGTCCCACACCTATATCGAGAACGGAGCAGGTAAAATTGAGGAGCCCTCCATTCATTTCTATGGGGCCGCCGAAAATAGAAATGAATGGGAGCCATGGCCGTGCATGCGCAGTGCGCTCCAATTCATTTCTATGGGAGCTGTGCCTGGTGGTGGCCGGACCCTGGGGTCCTCCAGGCGCAGCGCTCCCCGCTCCATTCTCGATATAGGTGAGGGTCCCAGCGGTGGAACTCGCACATATCAGACAATGGGGGCATATCCTAACGATATGCTCCCATTGTCTATGATGGGAATAACAGGCCAAAACCTGAAACGTGGGGGAGTCTAACCCTTGGGATCTGTGGCCCCTTCACTGCAGTATTGCATAGAGTATGGACACTGTCCATGTGGTTGAACCTGGTACTGCAGCTCGGTTCCCATCGTGTAGGGCTGAGCAGCAATACCAGGAACAGCCACACACGTGGACGATTCTGTATGAGACTTTGGAGGCGCAACAGACTGCATGGTTGCACTGAGATACCACGAGTAATAACTGTGAAAGTGGTCGCGTTACTACATACTACTACTACCAGTGTGTATATAGAGATTATATATATATATATATATATATATATATATATATATATATATATATATATATATATATATATAGAGAGAGAGAGAGAGAGAGAGAGAGATTTTTTATCAGAGTCTAAGCAATCGTAAAATAACACACAAGGGGCAACCACATCACAGTCATGTAACTTCAATCCAACAAGCCGCAGACACGTTTTTTGATCATCCAAAATCCATCGTGCATTAATGTGTTGACATGGTCGCATCATGTTGCGCAGAGACCACATTCACCATCATTATGATGCTGCACAACCAAAGCATATAGCTCCAGCCTTCCTACAGCTCCAGTGTCAAAACCTGTGACGACTTACCTGGTCTCAGTATAGGAATCATCTCATAAGAAAGTTTCTATAGACTTGCTGGCTCCAGCCCCCTATACTGCACACCTCTCAGTAGGAGCAGGTGACAGAATGTCATTAACAAGGCTTCATCACTTTGAAAACCTCTCCTTCCTACACCCCATGAACTACAAAACCATCACAGAGGAACAGTGAAGTCACCGATGGGATCTACATTTCTACCATAGGTCTTCTTTAGGCACAGGAGAACATCCACGTGTAAACAATGGCGTTGGTGCCAACAGCCCAACATGGACGTTCTGATGGGCCCATAGATGACCCAGGGTGGTGACCTAAGCCCTGGCAATGTGACCAATTGCCTGTGAGTGTTTCAGCAGCTAGCGATCACCACATCATTCAGAAATATCAATGTGAAAGGGTGGCGTCTCAATCAGACAACTTTTTATATGGGATAGGAAAGGCATTAAGGAAAAAAAAAAAAAAAGGAAAAAAGTGGAAAAATTTGTCCTCCTTAGTAACCTCACATTGTGTTGGGTTATTGGCATTTCAACTGAACAGGTACTGGGCGACCAGTGAGGTCATTGTAGTACGTGTGCCAGCTGGTCGGGTGCTACAAAAAAACCTGCAGAATGGGGGGGAATCTGTAAAAACAAAAATATTTTGCAGAAAGAAGACCTTGAGAAAAAAAAAGTTCAGCTGGGCATGTACACACGGTGCTATAGGCCTCAATGTCATAAGAAATGTACATTTGCATGTTCTACATCGACATCTATTTTGCACGTTCTGAAGATGAATTATGATGGGGAAAAAAAAAAATTAAATAAAATTTTAGTTTTGGCTAAGGCCAACGACTGATTGCATTCTTACCTTTTCGCGGAAACACTCAAGCAAGTCTTGGACATACCCACGCATTTCTTGCAAAAACTGATACCGTTCACCATTGCCCCCCGAGCACCCTTCCAATCGAACTATGGAGTTATTGGAGTCTTCCCGGCTTTTCTCGTGTTTCTCATAAAGTTCTAGATTGGCTTTGTGCACTCCCTCCATGGCGGCGAGCCTGTATGTGGCACAAAGTATAGTTACAAGTGGATACACGGCATGGGCTGTTAGAAGCATGCATTCACACAGACAGCAGCACATCAGACATTAGCACCAGACAGAAACAGACGCAATAACTGGGAGTGAAACCATCCGCAAAAAACTATATAAAAATGCTGCAGGATGCGGTAGGAGACCTCTTACACCCAGAGCGCTGGGTCAATAGACTACAAGGCGAGAGTAGGGAATATAATGTCCAAGAAAATTCTCATTATAAAGCTAAAAGGCATAAAAAATAAAAAAATAGATAAAAAAAAAGGAGGAAAATACAAAAAAGGCTGAGGTGTCCATTTTTGTTATAGTGGTATGGGCCTCCTTGCTCATTGTGTCCCTGTGTAGCTGCACAGAGTGCACAAATGATAGGTCTGTTCCTGGATAGGTAAGATTCCTTCTTCCGGGACTCCGACCTATTGGGAAAACAAGGGTTCCCCAAAAATCCTGGACATACACTACCATCTCTCTATTCAGGGGACCACATTTCCAATATGCTTCTTGTGGGTAAAATCCATTCGTTTAAAGGAACCCCCCCCCCCAAACATTTTTTATTCTCTGACCTGTTAGAAAGGTACATGATGTAATCTGTAGTGAAGGTGATCGTCTTACCAGTGACTGTATTTGTGAGTTATAACCTCCCTTCTGATCCTCAGCTGTGTCATGTGACCAACACTCTGACCTGCAACTGACACAGGACAGGACGTCAGTTACTTCTCTATTCATTCCTATGAAACGGACATTGAGTCTCCCATAGAAATACATAGAGAAAATGACTTCCTGTCCACACATCAGAGGCTGTGTCAGATGGAGATCAGAGCGTTGAGCACATGACACAGCTGAGGATCAGAAGGGAGGGGAAAAATCACAAATACAGTCACTGGTAACAAAAAAAAAAAAAAACTTTCACTATAGTTTACACCATGTACCTTTCTAACAGGTCAGAGACTTTTTGTGGGAGTTCTTCTTTAAATTACATTTTGCCATTTCTACCAGATCTGAGAATGCAATTCCAAGAGAAAAGTACAAGAACTCCCAACAGTTCGGACAATTAAGTAGAAGTCATATCCTGTATAAACACTTTGTGCAGCTGAAGGTTAAGGACCTGTATACCTTCGGTGAACTCAGCCATGTCTCCTTCTTACATACTGGGTCGCACTGACACGGCCCTGAGTTTTGGGCACATAAGGCAATATCACTTCACTAGGCTTTAAATATTTTCCGAGGAATTTGCTCAATTCTTGCTTCCGTCCGCCTTCTTCGAGTAGTTCATTGCCGTTATACAAGAGCTCTGCATCCCTGACCCCATGCAACATGAGTCAGGGAGACTGAGGTAAGTTCCGAAAATGGAAGGATAGTCTGCCCTACCTGTCTTTAAGCTGTTTCTTTACCAAATCAATAGTAACAGGAGTCATCTCATTACTGGGAGTTTTGTAAGACACAGAATTATCTGCTTTCTGAGATTTTGTCTCAGCAGCTCCGTAGGCGGCGTAAGTGTAAGGCATGTTGTAGGCTGAACCATAGGGTATTCCCTGGTAAGTGCTGGGGTAGAACAAATGGTTTGCTTCTGCAGGATGAGGAGCTTGAACCTGAAGACCAAGCAGAAATAAACATACATTATACCTCTAGAATAATAAGGATATATCATGTTCTATGAAGGTGCAGAATGCTTATTTACACCATGTTCTCTGGGGGTAAAGGCAAATGTTTCCCTGTTAATGCAACGGTTATAAGTAGAGATGACCGAACATGCTCGTAACGAGCACTGTAGCGCTCGTCTCCCCTGCGCTCGCATGGGCGCAGGCATCCACTTCCGTCCTCCTCACCCGACGGAAGCAGATGCCTGCGCCCATGCGAGCACAGGGGAGCCGAGCACGTTCGCTCATCTCTAGTTATAAGCAAATTGTGCAGAAAATTGCTGCACATTACTATTTAAAGAGGACCTGTCCCCTCTCCTGACATGACCGGTTTAACAGCTTCATGCATTCCCCGTGTAATAGCAATTCTGGAGCATCTATTCTTATGTCTCTATGTTGTGCCCTTCCTTTATTATTTCTACTAGAAGTTATGAATGAATTACTAGCAGTCTGCAGTAAGGGAACAGAGGGGAGGTAACCAGTTGGGGGCGTGTACCTGCAAAAGATGATACTTGTCATTGTAATCCTGCCTGTGGTGGTGATAATAATGGCTACTGGAAAGTTACCTGTACAGAACAGGAAATCATGACCTATTAGGCCTAGTGACCAGTGTGAAAATTGCAGGATTCTAGCCTTTCAGAGAGTGAAATTAGGACACAAAAAAAGGCATTTAAACAATAGGTCATTTTCTGATGACATTCCCTTTAAATGTGTTGTGTCACTTCAGTAAGTGGCATTTATCATGTAGAGAAAGTTACTACAAGGCACTTACTAATGTATTGTGATTGTCCATATTGCCTCCTTTGCTGACTGGATTCATTTTTCCATCACATTATACACTGCACGTTTCCATGGTTACAGACCACCCTGCAATCCATCAGTGGTGGTTGTGCTTGCACAATATAAGAAAAAGCACTAGCCTATTTGCGCTCCCATGGACCCGGCCACCAGAGAGGCTGACGCTTTCTCCTATAGTGGGCAAGCACGACCACCGCTGATGGATTGCAGGGTGGTCTGTAACCATGGAAACAAGCAATGTATAATGTGATGGAAAAATGAATCCAGCCAGCAAAGGAAGCAATATGGAGAATCACAATACATTAGTAAGTGCCTTGTATTAACTTTCTCTACATGATAAATGCAACTTACTGAAGTGAGACAACCCCTTTAAAGAAGAACTCCCGGAAAAATTTTTATTCTCTGACCTGTTAGAAAGGTGTATGATATAATGTGTAGTGAATGTCATTTTCTTATCAGTGACTGTTTCTGTGAGTAAAAACCTCTCTTATTGTAGCTGGGTCATGTGACCAACTCCCTGACCTCCAACTGACCCAGGACAGAAAGCCAGTAACTGCTCTATTCATTCCTATGGGAGCCTCACTTTCAGTCTCATAGGAATACATAGAGAATTAGACTTCCTGTCCACACATAAGGTGCTGTGTGAGTTGCTGGGTCTGATTGCTGGTCACATGACACAGATAAGAAACTTCAGGATGACAGAAGTCAAAAATTCAGACACTGGTAAGAAAATGACATTCACTACAGATTATATCATGTACATTTCTAGCAGGACATGGAATACATTTTTTGTCGGGAGTTCTTCTTTTAAAGGGGTATTCTCATCTTAGACAATGGGGGCATATCGCTAGGATATGCCCCCATTGTCTTATAGGTGCGGGTCCCACCGCTGGGACCCACACCTATAGCCAGAACGGAGCGGGGAGCGCTGCGCCTGGAGGACCCCAGGTTTCCGGGGGTCCGGCCACCACCAGGCGCAGCTCCCCGCGCCGCTCATAGGAATGAATGGGAGCTGGGCCGTGCATGCGCGGTCGGCTCCCATTCATTTCTATGGAGCCGACGGAAGTAGCCGAGCCAGCGCTCGGCTATTTTCGGCGGCCCCATAGAAATGAATGGAGGGCGGCTGCGCATGCGCAGTGCGCCCTCATTCACTTCGGGGGCTCCGTTCTCGATATAGGTGCAGGTCCCAGCGGTGGGACCCGCACCTATAAGACAATGGGGGCATATCCTAGCGATATGCCCCCATTGTCTAAAATGAGAATAACCCTTTAACTGTCTTCAATAACAGCTGTATCATACAGATAATCTCACCAACAAAAAAGAACTGTGCCAATCCCACTTGTCCTAAACCAGTCAGAGTCACCATAGAGAGCGGGGCTAGATTACCAGAGACAGAAGATAATTAAGAATCTCTAATTTACTAAACAAGCATAGCATTAGCTCCAGAATACCTCATATCTCTATGGCATTTTGTGCTTTATCTGGTTGGCAGTGTGCGGTTGCATTGTATGTCATTAAGAATACATGCCTGTGGTATGCTAATTCCCTTCCGTATCTGTTCTTGTTCCCAGCGGCTGATCTCTTCATCCTGCTCTCCTGTTGCTAGAGCTTCATCATCACTGCCCTCAATGCCTAGAAGGAGGCACAAGGAAGACACAGAGATAAAATAGGACATAGAAATAAATAAAACATATCAATGAAACCGATTTAGAATTTTTTATGCCCCCCCCCCCCCAGTTATAATGCTGTGCTGTTACCATAAAGAATCCTCAGAGAACAGACACAAGATATGGATCAGGCCGGGTGATTCATTTATTTATCTCGGAGGGGGTCCAGCGATTGGGCAGCAAAGCTTCCTGAGAAGAAAGTCTGCTCCAGACTTCTAGGAGGCTGTCTGCGTCCTTTCAATTGTAAGACCTGCCATTGATGCACGTCAAAACCCCCTACAGCAGAGCAAACTGTGGCAGAAACCCCAGGGTCAGATCTTTCATCGTGCCCTCAGGGTATGTTCACGTGAGGGATTTTCCACGCAGAGATTGGCCTCCAAAAAGTTGAGAGTTCTTATGGTCATAAATGGAGCGGCTAAATCCGCGTGCAGATCAGTGGCACGTACAATGTTAATATGCAGCAGAAATCTGAGGGACAGTCTTGAATTTCTGTCAGGGATCCTATGGCAGAATTTGCCACCATGGGGACATAATCTTAGTATATAACATGATTACCATTGTACAATATTAGAAGGGGGTGAACTGCCTGAAAATCCAGGCTTGACTCACATCTGACACCTACTGCGTCACCCAACATCCCCTGCAAAGACATTAGCAAAGCCTAGATGGGAAGCCCCGTCAGCCAGATGGCGAGACATTTGCCTGCAGAACTAAGGCCTAGCAGAAACTTCTACATGAATAGGCCACAAGACTTAAAACGTCCTGCTTGTATACATGGATGTGTCCTGGAACGTCTGACTACCCCTATATAGCTGTAATAGATGCTTGGAGGGCTCTTCATTATATCAGTGGTGGCCAAATAATATCCATCTATCAATATCTCCATGTATTTTGTGCCCATGAGTAATTCTGCTCTCAAAACAGATGGCAGGTCCCCTTTAAAGGGTTTCTGTCATCAGAATTTACCATAGTAAACCGAGTGTCATTTACAATGCGCAAATGACACCTGATGACAGATCTGTTTGTTTTATACTTTTCTGTAAAGTTGTTTGTGAGAAAACTCCGTTTTTAAAATATATAAATTACCTCCCCTAGGTGCAGTAGGCGTGAACCCTGCACCTAGTAGCGGCCGTAATTCCTCCTTACCCCTCCTCCGTAGCGTTGATTGACAGGGCCAGGCAGCCAGCTCTTTCGGCTCCCAGCCCTGTTCGAGTCCGAAATCCAGCGCCTGCGCATTGCGATCAGCAATGCGGGCGCATTGAGGAAGCCGGGAGCCGGGCGGCCGGCGGCTCAACGCGCATGCGCGGATTGCTGATCGCAGTGCACAGGCGCGGGATTTCGGACTCGAACAGGGTCAGGAGCCGAAAGAGCTGGCTGCCTGGCCCTGTCAATCAACGCTACGGAGGAGGGGTAAGAGGAGGAATTACGGCCGCTACTAGGTGCAGAGTTCACGCCTACTGCACCTAGGGGAGCTCATTTACATATTTTAAAAACGGAGTTTTCTCACAAACAACTTTACAGAAAAGTATAAAACAAACAGATCTGTCATCAGGTGTCATTTGCGCATTGTAAATGACACTTGGTTTACTATGGTAAATTCTGATGACAGAAACCCTTTAAAGCTGCAAAATGAGAGCCAAAGAACAGAGTTCCCGTAAGGCTCACTCACTTCCCCAACATCTGGAATATATATACTTGAGTGAGTGAACTTTCTAGGACAGGGGTCAGCAGCCTTCGGCACTCGAGCTGTTGTGAAACTACAATTCCCAGCATGCTCCATTCATTTCTATGAGATTTCTTAGAAGAGCAGAGCAAGTATGCATGCTGGGAGTTGTAGTTTTACAACAGCTGGAGTGCCGGAGGTTTGCTACCCCTGTTCTAGGACATACCGATTTCCTCAGCAATCTTCTGCCTTTGCGATTTCTCTCGGACCGAGAAGACTATTCGCCGCTTTTCATCATCATCCTCGTCGTCGCTGGCATCGTTCTCATCCTCGCGGACCAGGCGACTTTTTCCACCCTCTAAATCAATGGACGGGACGTCTCCAAGTTCACGCGCCATTTGCCTCTTCTTCCGAGCGGCGTGGATAAAAGCTGCATCCGGAATCTCTCCTTAAAGTAAAAGAAAAAGCAGATGAACACTTGTTAATGGTGTCGTCTCATGTTTCGTACGTAGGGTTTTACAACTCACAGGAAAATATATTTCTGATCAATTCATTCTATCAGTGGTGGCGAAATAATATAATCCATGGCTGCTCTGTAACGTCCGTATGCCCTATGTAAGACATATGGAAAGGTCCTGAGGACAGAAACCCCATCATCATACATAGTAGAGCAGGCGATTCTGATAGTATGTCATTTTGCTGGCAAATACCTATTCCAAAAATACACAAAACGTGTGCCCCTCGTAGAGAAATGGTACAAAAATAGAGTCAGTTCCATCTTTAGGGGCCTATAGCATGTATCAAGGCTCTAGGTTTGTACTGGTGCTTTTAGTACCTGGACGTAACACATTTAGAGAAGACAAGGAGTTGGCGAAGGAGCCGGCTTTGGGCTTCTCATCTTCTTTTTCACTTTCTACTTCCATCTCCTCCTCGCCCAGATCACTGCCGGCAGTCGCCTCTTCCTGGTTATTATCTTTGGAGACTGCATTCCTGCCCAAATACTGATCAGCTGCTGAAAAAAACATGAAGAAATTATGTCATATACGTGAAGAAGTGATGTCACATTCAGGAGAGTAAACGCTAAATGGCTTAATCGTCAAGCCTGCGGAGGAAGAGGGTAAAAACGGACAACTGTATTTCAGCCATAAAGAAAGGCATATTGAGCAGTTGTCACATCTCTCCCCTCACTCCTCGTCAGGTCATATCAATGCGTTACCCAACAGGAGGCAAAATGAGAGCATGGGGGGAAAAAAAACTCACTATGATTGCAAGCGTACAGCACATGCGCAGGCAGTCCATCAGAGACAGGAGGGGCGGGGATAAAGGCTGCAGGGCGGGTTTTGGAGCCGGGAGGGCGTTGATGAAGCAGTGCTCAGACTGAAACTTGTACTTGTGATCATGGGAGTCACCACAGTAAGACCCCCATCAATCTAATTATTATCCCCTCTGCTGTGGAGGGGGGGGGGACTTTTTATAACTGGAACACAGTTTTCATCTGTTTAGTACCACATGTTATAAATGTATGGCATATGTTCTTGGCCCTTAAAGGGGTTGTCTCATCATGGACAATGGGGGTATATCGCTAGGATATGCCCCCATTGTCTTACAGGTGCGGGTCCCACCCATTCATTTCTATGGGGCAGACGGAAATAGCCAAGCCAGTGCTCGGCTATTTTCGCTGGCCCCATAGAAAATGAATGGAGGAGGCCTGCGCAATGCGCTCTCCGTCACTTTCGGGGTTCCGTTCTCGATATAGGTGCGGGTCCCAGAGGTGGGACCCGCACCTATAAGACAATGGGGGCATATCCTAGCGATATGCCCCCATTGTCCATGATGAGACAAACCCTTTAAACCTGCACAACTGTAAATGTACCGTGCAGGCATGACGCTACTGCAATTTAGGAAAAAGAAAGGCAGCCTGGGTATCACAGACAACACCGGACCCAAAGTGCAATGGACAGAGGCAGCAGGAATGTTGGGGTGCCCCCTGTTATAGCAGAGATGCTGGGTCTAAGGGCACCCCAGATCACTTCTGCCAGTAACTAATGCCCCCATAGGACGCTGCAGCGGCGGAGCCATTACAGCCGCTCAGTCCCATGTCAACAGCGTCCAGAGACCATAGGACCGCCGAAGTCTGTTCAACCAGCTGATCGGCGGGGGGAACCGGACCCTGACTATCTGATATTGATGACCTGATATGGGAAAACTGGACAACACATATAACATCAGTAAACCCGACCACTTCTGCCTCTTACCATCTAGTCCACAGTTCACGTCAGATCTGGGTCTGACCTTTTCCAAGTCTTCTTTATATTCTTTTTTAAGAAGCTTCACAATTTTCTTGCTGTGATTCGATTTCTTCACTTTAAAAACTTCCTCTTCTGTAGAGAAAAACACAATTTTTTAGTAAAGAACCTCTCACGGCACTTACAAACCCTACTGCAGCCAATCAGCAAACATACAAGGCTGGAGCAGCCACAACCCCGTCCACCCGCAGCGGCCTATGGTCAGGGGTGGACCGGCCACAGATCCTACAGGAAAATGTCCTAGTTGGGCTGATGCCCAGGGGGCCACTCAAGCCGACCTCATGGCACCGGCTGAATACATAATGATCTGATGCTCTCAGCGTTAATGTTAGGACAATCAGGTACTTATGCTCCAGGCCAGCGGCTGCAGGTGCTCCCCTGAATTCAACTGTATTGTTGTCCTCAGTGTGGTGATACAGTGGAACACTGCAGCGGGAGTGGCGGTATTTTGTGCTGCACTACAGTATTGCTGACCTGCCTCCTTCTGTTGTCCTCGCCATCGGTCAGTTTGCACCAACCTCCAACATGGGGCCTTTTTTAGGTTTTTTCCAGGGCCACCTTAACCCCTTCACCCCCGGAGCTTTTTTCGGTTCTGCATTTTCGTTTTGTGCTCCCTGCCTTCAAACAGCCATAACTCTTATTTTTCTGTTCACATAGCTGTATGAGGGCTTGTTTTTTGCGGGACAAGTTGTACTTTCCAACGCCACCATTTAATATTGCATATGGTGTAGTGGGAAGCGGGAAGAAAATTCCAAACCGGGTGAAATTGCAAAGAAAACGCTATTCCGCTACAGTTCTACGGGTTTCTTATTTACAGCGTTCGATGTGCATTAAAACTGATCCGTTACTTTCATTCTACTGGTCAGTACGAATCCGGCAATACCTAATATGTATAGTTTTTCCTGCGTTTTCATAGTGATAAAATAATTAGAAAGTTTCCCTTTTTTTTTTTTTTTCCTTGTCAAATCTTGACCCCTATAACTTTTTGGCATTTATGTGTACGGAGCTGTATGGGGGCTCATTTTTTGCGGGACGATCTGAAGTTTTTATTGATACCATTCTGGGGTGTGTATGACTTTTTGATCACTTTTTATTAAATTTTTTTTAGAAAAAAAAAAGCGACAAAAAACGGCAAATCGCCATTTGGACGCTTTTTTCCGCCACACAATTCGCCGTATTGGAATTTTTTTTTTTATATTTTAAAAGTACGGGCGTTTTCGGTCACGGTGATACCCATGATGTCTATATTTATTGTTATTTAGGTATTTATTTTTTACTTATACGGAAAGGGGGGTGATTTGAACTTTTACATCTTTTTTATTTTTTATATATTTTTTAACATTTTTTTAAACTTTTTTTTACTATTAGAAAGCTCAAATATGGGCTTATATATTGTGGCTTTTTTTTTTTTCTTTATGAGCAATTATGGATTTTATAGACTCCGAGATCCATGAGTTGCTCATTTCTTATCCTGGCCTGCCATCTAGTGGCCAGAATAAGAATTGCACTTTGAAAACTAATCCTCACCAGCGAGGATTACAGTTTTCATATGGTGTACAGACACCCCGATTGGCCACACGGGGTGTCTGTACACCACCCGGAAGCGAATGCTTCCGGGTTAAAACGCAACTAGATGCCGTGATCACGGCATCTAATCAACCAGGAAGACGCCGCCGATGGCGGTAAGTAGCGGCAAGTCTCTGCTGTTAGAAACAGCAGAGACTTGCCGGCCATGATGCCCGCCGCACCCGCGAGCGGGCGCCATGTGCCCGCATCGCCCCAGCGCCGTACATGTACGGCGCTGGGCGCGAAGGGGTTAAAGGGAACCTGTCATCTCCGAAACACCCCCTGAACTAGACTAAGCGTTGTATAGTGTAACTGGTGCTGAATCCGAATATGTAAGTTTTATCTTCATACTCACTTCCATTCCGACGCTGTGCTCCCACAAACCTGCAGTAAAATACATTGACAGGACTCTTCTTTGAGTCCTGTACATTATATAAGTGAGCACCGGAGTCCAGTGAGTGCATTTTACTGCAGGTTTGTGGGAGCACAGCGTCAGAATGGAAGTGAGTATGAAGATAAAACTTACATATTCGGATTCAGCATCACTTACACTATACAACGCTTACTCTAGTTTAGGGGGTGTTTTGGAGGTGACAGGTTCCCTTTAAGGCTCCATTCACACGTCCTGTTTTTCTTTCCTGATTTTTTCAGGACCCATTGAAATGAATGGATAGAAAAACAGGACGTGTGAATGGAGCCTAACGGTGTATTCTGGTAGGCAAGTTTTTCACGCACATGTACGACCAGCCACTCCTGTCATTCTTGTGATCGGTGGGGCTCCCAGTGGAAGGATCCCCGCTGATCTGACAGTTAGGACAGGGGCGTAGCTAAAGGCTCAGGGGCCCCGGTACAAGAGTTCAGCTTGGGCCCCCCCTTCCCTCAGTACTTTGTGGGCAGGGGAGCATATAGCCTTCGTGCTGCCTGACACAAAACTTGAAATGGCACCCCCCCATCCCAAATTCTTCACCTAACCCCTTCCCTCCACCAGAGGTGTAACTTGACCAGCATACACTTTCTATAATACTGGTGTCTTCTTATGAGGCACATGGGTCTTTGGCCCCCTCAGGATCCTGGGCCTAGTAGTGACTGCTACCTCTGCACCCCTAATAGGGGATAACTTACCTGCTGTCATCCTCCCGGTCCACCCCTGCCTATGGCCGCAGGAATTTGAGGGTAATAACTTTGTGAACTCACAGATTCAGGCAGAACAGGGCGGCTGCCACGTAAGGCTGGATTCACACACTGCGTATTCCTGACAGAATCTCAAACTACAGTCCAATGTAATCAATGGGGAATGAATCCCATTCACACAGTGTAAAAAAATCCACAGTGGAAATGGCGCTAATTACACTAAACACCAAAATCCACGTGTAACTTATGTAAATGTATAGACTTTTATGCCGGCTGCATACACAGGATTTTTTTATTTTAGCATTTCACGTTTTTTTTTTTTTCCATATTTCTCTGTGGGCTGTTTCTTTTTTCTGGCAGTTTTCCAGTACGCTTCTCTACAGGACGTTAAAATGCCAGAAAAAAAAAATAAATCAATCTAAAATAAAAAAAGTCTTTACCCCCCCCCTTCACGTATATATTTTCTCTTAACACGTGTGAATTGCGTTCTTAAAGCACACGACCATTGTTTGTTTTACGGTCCACAAAACACGGATACAAGCCATGAGCATTCCACGTTTTGTGGAACTGAACATCCGGCCCATAATAGAGCAGTCTGTGATACGGACAAGAACAGGACGCGTTCTACATTTCGCATGCGGCCATGGTACGGATAGCACACGCACCTCTTGCAGCCCCATTGGAAGTGAATGGGCCTGCATCCGACCAGCAAAAAATGCGGCTTGGATTCGGACTCAAACCACGGTCGTGGGCGGGAGCCCTTAGAGTGCTTTTTATTCCCCATAGATAGAGGAACAGGATAGAAAATGGCTAAAAAACCACTGCAATAAAAAAATGGTAGCAGTAAACAAATGAATGCGTGTTCTGCATTTTATAATTCTTGTGCTTTCAGATAAACACCGGAGCTTTTCCTGCAAAACAGCGAGTAAAAAATGCCATAAAAAGTATGTATTTGAATCTCAAACTTTTTCCCCCCCACTGTCCCAGGATCTGTATGAGAACTACTTATAAATGGGGTATTCCCATGTCAGACTATGGAGGCATATCGCTAGGATGCCCCCATTGTCTGATAGGAGCGGGTGCCACCTCTGGGACCCGCAGCTATATCGAGAACGGAGCGGGAAAATGAAGGGAGGGCGCGCTGTGCAATTTCTACGGGGCCGAGCGCTGGCTCAGCTATTTCCGTCGGCCCCATAGAAATTAATGGGAGCGGTGGCCGCACATGCACAGTGCACTCCCATTTATTTCTATGGGAGGGGCCGGACCCCGGGAAACTTGGGGTCCTCCAGGCGCAGCGCTCCCCACCCAGTTCTCGATATAGGCATATCCTAGCAATTTGCCCCCATTGTCTACGATGGGAAAACCCCTTTAAGGCGGATTTACACAGGGAAATTGTCGGGCCGATTACCGTTCCTATAACAAGCCTGTGTAAAGCCTAATTCACACGTCCGTGAGATCCCGGACCGTGCTCCTTCTGAGGACGAGAGCGCACGAGGACGGGAGCACACGGCGTCATTGGTTGCTATGACGCCGTGCACTTCCTGAGGCCGCCGCTGTACCAGTGATACACTTGTATCACTATACAGAACCAATGACGCCGTGAGCTCCCGTCCTCAGAAGGAGCACGGCCCGGGATTTCACGGAAATGTGAATTAGGCTTAAAGGTGTAACTGATAAATGAGCAAAATGCTGGGGTGAAGTGATCTTCCATGCAGATTGCGCAGTGTGAACAGTGATCTGCTGCCCAGAAGCGATGAATCTGTATGAGGACGAGTGGCAGCAGTAGCCATCGCTGGTCCCCATACAGTGGAGGAGATTGCAGCATGTAACCGCCGCTCTTCACCTCCACTGACGAGCCAGCAATGATCGCAGGGAGCTCTGCAAAGTAACCTCCTCAATGTACATCACATCACTGATCACAAGCCATACATTACTGTTCTGCGCTACTGAACCTGCGCGGCTGTAGCTGCAGCGCATGCGCCCAACATGGCTGTACGTAGGTTATCCAGATGAGTGAGGGGGGCCGACTCCAGAAAGTGCTGCCCGTCTACTACTCAGGATCATTACAACAAGCTGACACGAGCTCTGCAAACAGCTGATCAGCGGTGGTCCCGGGTGTTGGACCCTCACCTATCCTGAGGATAAAGCCATCAATAGTCTATAGAAATGCTCGGTGTGAAGGAGGCCTCGGGCCGTTCACACCTCCAATCTCTCATCTCTTCCCCGGGATTAGAACAACATGGTTGCTTTCTTCAAAAAACAGCACCACCCCTGTCCACAGGTTGTATCTGGTATTACAGCTCGGCTCCATTGGCATCAACTGGGCAGAGCTACAGTACCGCACACAAGCTGTGGACAGGGGTGGTGCTGCTTTTGAAAGAAAGCAGCCATGTTTTTGCAATCCTGGACAAGCCCTTTAAGCCATAGATCCCAATATTAACAGCTGCAGGCTGAAGATATGGCGTGGGTTTACTGTGAGGGCAAGAACAGCCTGTCCACTGGCACATGCGCCCCACGTACCCTGCCCTCATGCCAAAGGCCGACTGATTTTTAAGACAATACTCAAACTTTATTGACAATATTGTGCAAAGCCTGGATTACAGGGCAGTGGGGAGCAGACCGCACCTGATGACGCTGCCACCGGGGGCGCTCTATCACAACCAGGACAAATGAAAGGGAGCCGTTACCCATAGCAACCAGATTCAGGACCCTTACTAGTTGCTATGGTAAGTGCTCCAGTTTGGTTATAATAGGGGGTCTCTGTGTCTGCACGTTGTATGGAGCCGGACTATAGGGACGTGTGTACACTCACCGTCGTCGTCGTCCTGGAAGCTAAGCAGCTTGACGGGCTTGGTTATGCCGAGGACGGGCTCCTTGGCCGCTTTCCGTAGCTTGCTCCCCTGAAGGCCGCCGCCGTCGTGCAGGAAGAGGCCGGGGATGGTGGGCGGCTCGGCGGTAACGTTCTCCAGCTGCTCCACCGCCATGGGAGCATCGTGCTCCCGCTCCTCTTCCTCGGAATCATTTCGTTTCCTCACATTCACCCGCCGCACCTTCCGAAACATGGTGGACACCGGCCCGCGAGCACACACACAGCACTATGGCCCGGAGAGCTGCCCGCCCGAAGCGAAGCAGACGAGGCACTGAGATCACTGCAGAAAATCACAGCGACCCCTGCTGCACGGCGGTGTTACTAGCAGGAAAGGAAGCTTAGCCGAAGAAAAGCCTACTGCTGACACCTGGTGGCTAGGAGAGGAAATGGACAAAGGAGTGAAAGCGCTAGTTGTCTAGAGGCTGGATGCCATTACAGTCTAGGGGCAGAGGCGTAGCTAGAGGTTCAGCACAGGGGGGGCGAAACATACTTGAGTGGGCCCCCCACTTGGCTTCCCAAACGCACGTTTCCAACTTCACAGGCACATACTACTAGTTGTGGTTATAATATTGTATTAGAAAGATTACTATATAAACTGCTAGATCATCTATGCTGCTAAGTACAGTACAATAGACTTTCTACATACCCTACTCTAAATACTCTACCACATAATGCAGTGAAATATAGGAGTAATAGGAGTAAAAAACAAGAGGACTCCTATGTTAAAGGAAACCTGTCCACAGTTTTTACATCACTAAACTAACAGTCCCCTGCCCCCATCAGACCTCAGATCATCAGAATGTGCCCCCCATCAGACCTCAGATCAGTGTATTGTGCCCCACCAGACCTCAGATCAGCGTATTGTGCCCCATCAGACCTCAGATCAGCAGAATATGCCCCCATCAGACCTCACATCAGCCTACTGTGCCCCATCAGACCTCAGATCAGCGTATTGTGCCCCATCAGACCTCACATCAGCCTACTGTGCCCCCATCAGACCTCACATCAGCGTATTGTGCCCCATCAGACCTCAGATCAGCGTATTGTACCCCATCAGACCTCAGATCAGCAGAATGTGCCCCCATTAGTCCTCACATCAGCCTACTGTGCCCCCATCAGACCTCAGATCAGCGTATTGTGCCCCCATCAGACCTCCGATCAACAGAATGTGCCCCCATCAGACCTCAGATCAGCGTATTGTGCCACATCAGACCTCAGATCAGCATATTGTGCCCCCATCAGACCTCAGATCAGCAGAATGTGCCCCCATCAGACCTCAGATCAGCGTATTGTGCCCCATCAGACCTCAGATCAGCGTACTGTGCCCCCATCAGACCTCAGATCAGCGTACTGTGCCCCATCAGACCTCAGATCAGCGTACTGTGCCCCCATCAGACCTCAGATCAGCGTACTGTGCCCCCATCAGACCTCAGATCAGCGTATTGTGCCCCATCAGACCTCAGATCAGCGTATTGTGCCCAATCAGACCTCAGATCAGCGTACTGTGCCCCCATCAGACCTCAGATCAGCAGAATGTGCCCCCATCAGACCTCACATCAGCCTACTGTGCCCCCATCAGACCTCAGATCAGCGTATTGTGCCCCCACCAGACCTCAGATCAGCGTATTGTGCCCCCATCAGACCTCAGATCAGCGTATTGTGCCCCCATAAGACCTCACATCAGCGTATTGTGCCCCCATCAGACCTCAGATCAGCTTAATGTGCTCCCATCAGACCTCAGATCAGCGTATTGTGCCCCCATCAGACCTCAGATCAGCGTATTGTGCCCCCATCAGACCTCATATCAGCAGACTGTGCCCCCATCAGACCTCATATCAGCCTACTGTGCCCCTATCAGACCTCAGATCAGCGTATTGTGCCCCCATCAGACCTCAGATCAGCAGACTGTGCCCCCATCAGACCTCAGATCAGCAGACTGTGCCCCCATCAGACCTCATATCAGCAGACTGTGCCCCCATCAGACCTCATATCAGCCTACTGTGCCTCTATCAGACCTCAGATCAGCATATTGTGCCCCCATCAGACCTCATATCAGCAGACTGTGCCCCCATCAGACCTCATATCAGCCTACTGTGCCCCTATCAGACCTCAGATCAGCTTAATGTGCTCCCATCAGACCTCAGATCAGCGTATTGTGCCCCCATCAGACCTCATATCAGCAGACTGTGCCCCCATCAGACCTCATATCAGCCTACTGTGCCCCTATCAGACCTCAGATCAGCGTATTGTGCCCCCATCAGACCTCAGATCAGCAGACTGTGCCCCCATCAGACCTCATATCAGCAGACTGTGCCCCCATCAGACCTCATATCAGCAGACTGTGCCCCCATCAGACCTCATATCAGCCTACTGTGCCTCTATCAGACCTCAGATCAGCATATTGTGCCCCCATCAGACCTCATATCAGCAGACTGTGCCCCCATCAGACCTCATATCAGCCTACTGTGCCCCTATCAGACCTCAGATCAGCGTATTGTGCCCCCATCAGACCTCAGATCAGCAGACTGTGCCCCCATCAGACCTCATATCAGCAGACTGTGCCCCCATCAGACCTCATATCAGCCTACTGTGCCCCTATCAGACCTCAGATCAGCGTATTGTGCCCCCATCAGACCTCAGATCAGCAGACTGTGCCCCCATCAGACCTCATATCAGCAGACTGTGCCCCCATCAGACCTCATATCAGCAGACTGTGCCCCCATCAGACCTCATATCAGCCTACTGTGCCTCTATCAGACCTCAGATCAGCATATTGTGCCCCCATCAGACCTCATATCAGCAGACTGTGCCCCCATCAGACCTCATATCAGCCTACTGTGCCCCTATCAGACCTCAGATCAGCGTATTGTGCCCCCATCAGACCTCAGATCAGCAGACTGTGCCCCCATCAGACCTCATATCAGCAGACTGTGCCCCCATCAGACCTCATATCAGCCTACTGTGCCCCTATGAGACCTCAGATCAGCATATTGTGCCCCCATCAGACCTCAGATCAGCATATTGTGCCCCCATCAGACCTCATATCAGCAGACTGTGCCCCCATCAGACCTCATATCAGCAGACTGTGCCCCCATCAGACCTCATATCAGCCTACTGTGCCCCTATCAGACCTCAGATCAGCGTATTGTGCCCCCATCAGACCTCAGATCAGCAGACTGTGCCCCATCAGACCTCATATCAGCAGACTGTGCCCCCATCAGACCTCATATCAGCCTACTGTGCCCCTATCAGACCTCAGATCAGCGTATTGTGCCCCCATCAGACCTCAGATCAGCAGACTGTGCCCCATCAGACCTCATATCAGCAGACTGTGCCCCCATCAGACCTCATATCAGCAGACTGTGCCCCCATCAGACCTCATATCAGCCTACTGTGCCTCTATCAGACCTCAGATCAGCATATTGTGCCCCCATCAGACCTCATATCAGCAGACTGTGCCCCCATCAGACCTCATATCAGCCTACTGTGCCCCTATCAGACCTCAGATCAGCGTATTGTGCCCCCATCAGACCTCAGATCAGCAGACTGTGCCCCCATCAGACCTCATATCAGCAGACTGTGCCCCCATCAGACCTCATATCAGCCTACTGTGCCCCTATGAGACCTCAGATCAGCATATTGTGCCCCCATCAGACCTCAGATCAGCATATTGTGCCCCCATCAGACCTCATATCAGCAGACTGTGCCCCCATCAGACCTCATATCAGCAGACTGTGCCCCCATCAGACCTCATATCAGCCTACTGTGCCCCTATCAGACCTCAGATCAGCGTATTGTGCCCCCATCAGACCTCAGATCAGCAGACTGTGCCCCCATCAGACCTCATATCAGCAGACTGTGCCCCCATCAGACCTCATATCAGCCTACTGTGCCCCTATCAGACCTCAGATCAGCGTATTGTGCCCCCATCAGACCTCAGATCAGCAGACTGTGCCCCATCAGACCTCATATCAGCAGACTGTGCCCCCATCAGACCTCATATCAGCAGACTGTGCCCCCATCAGACCTCATATCAGCCTACTGTGCCTCTATCAGACCTCAGATCAGCATATTGTGCCCCCATCAGACCTCATATCAGCAGACTGTGCCCCCATCAGACCTCATATCAGCCTACTGTGCCCCTATCAGACCTCAGATCAGCGTATTGTGCCCCCATCAGACCTCAGATCAGCAGACTGTGCCCCCATCAGACCTCATATCAGCAGACTGTGCCCCCATCAGACCTCATATCAGCCTACTGTGCCCCTATGAGACCTCAGATCAGCATATTGTGCCCCCATCAGACCTCAGATCAGCATATTGTGCCCCCATCAGACCTCATATCAGCAGACTGTGCCCCCATCAGACCTCATATCAGCAGACTGTGCCCCCATCAGACCTCATATCAGCCTACTGTGCCCCTATCAGACCTCAGATCAGCGTATTGTGCCCCCATCAGACCTCAGATCAGCAGACTGTGCCCCCATCAGACCTCATATCAGCAGACTGTGCCCCCATCAGACCTCATATCAGCCTACTGTGCCCCTATCAGACCTCAGATCAGCCCACCCAGCCACATAGGATTAAAATAAAAAACTTTACTTACCTGTTCTGCGCTGCGGCTGCCCTCCGGTCCGCGCTCCGCTCTCTTCCCTGGCCCGCGCACACTATGACCTGACGCTGCGTGCAGCGTCAGGTCATAGTGCGCGCCGCCAGGGAAGAGAGCGGAGCGCGGACCGGAGGGCAGCCGCAGCGCAGAACAGGTAAGTAAAGTTTTTTATTTTAATCCTATGTGGCTGGGTGGGCTGATCTGAGGTCTGATGGGGGTCCCTAAATACAAGTGAGCGCTTCCATAATGGAAGCGCTCACTTGTATTCGCCTGATAGAAGGCAAGGTCATCCTTGCTGGGGCCCCCCCTGAGTCACTGGGCCCGGAGCCGTCGCCCCCCCTGCCCCCCCGGTAGCTACGCCACTGTCTAGGGGCCACATATACTATAGTGTCTGCGCCTATTTACCAACTGAATTGCGACTGTTCAAAAGGCATTTGCACAGTGTAATATTTATTTTGAGACTGATTTAGGAGTTGTCTTATTTTCTGACCTATTTATGTAGGTGAGCCTTTTTTGGGCCTGAATTAGGCACATAAACAGTCGTATTTCTACTCCACTCCTGGCCAGGCTTATTTTTCTAGTATGTTTTGAGGGTCGAACTTGCAACTTTTTTTTATGGTCATTTGCTCAATTTTTTCATGCACAAATCAATGAGACGAGTCTTAGTGAATATAAACCTGTCTTATAAAAAAAACGCTAGGGGTCAAACAAACAGAATACAATTAACCCTTTCCGACATCCGCCGTACATGTATAGCACATCGGGAAGTTAGTTCACGACAGCCGCCGTACAGGTATGGCGCACTGATTGGGCGTGTGCAGGAGCTGTGCCTGCCTGATCAGTGGCAGGGGTCAGGCTGTACCTGACAGCTGACCTGCTGTATAAGCCGACATTGGTGAATACACCGATGCCTGCACTTTAACCCTCTGTATGCTGTGTTCAGCGCTGACTGCGCTAACTGATCGTGAAGGGAGGGGTCTCTCTCAGACCTCGCAAGTGTCTCTCTTTTGGAGGGACAGTCCCTATTTTTCACCCAAGTCCCTCTGTCCCTCTTTTCCCCTTATGCCCCTTTCACACGAGCGGGAGACTCGCATGTCTCCCGCAACGCATCTACAGGGCTGGACTCCTGCACTGACTGGGATCGCATATAATGCTATGCGATCCCTGTCAGTGCCGAGTCCAGCCCTGTAGATGCATTGCGGGAGACATGCGAGTCTCCCGCTCGTGTGAAAGGGGCATTAAATGTCCCTCTTTTTGATCTGAGGGATAGATTTTCATTAAAGGGGTTGTCCAAGTTATGGAAAAACATATAGCACTGTAAATCTGATGGGCAGCAATATATAACTAAGTTCAGCAAGTTTTAGGCAAAAAAATCTATATTTCCTCATTTCCATGGTTCTCTTCTGGCCTTTGTTTACATGCAGTAATAACAATCTCAGCCCCTCCCCCCTCCCCCCTTCTCTGCAAAGGCAGTGAATATAAGTGCTGTGAGTACATGTCTGCCTGCTGGGATACTAAGCAGCATGTTGTATGTGTAGGACTACAAGTCCCAGCTGTACAATGACACTGCTGATACACACAGGAAATTCTCCCTACCTGTTCTTGTACAATACAGTTCCTCTATAGCTCCTTGCCCAGCATTTGTCTCCTCTCACTGCTGTAGCTACTATTTGTTGTAAAGCCTTGAGCCCTCAGTGTGTTCTGGCTGAAGGGGTTAATGTTTTATCTGAAGGAATCCAGGGAGAGAGCAGATAGCAGGAGCCTGGCAAAGAAAGGGGGCGTGGCCAGTGACGTCTCGTGTACAGACTGTTATCTGAACTCTGAGGCTTGTACACGAAACATCACAGACCAGGGAGATAAGGTGACATCACAGGTCATGTGACCCTCAGTCAACTCTGAGAAACCAGCAGCTTTAGAAACACAAAGTATATGGGAAAGTTGTTATACCTGACAAGTTAGAAACATATAAAGAACAAAAAAATAACTTGGACAACCCCTTTAATACAATTACAATATTGATCCAGAAAGTGTTTGCGTCCTCTCTGTACATTTGACCCCATCTTGTATATTATTTCATTATTTGGATTTTAGAAATTTCTCTATTCAGATAATTTTTGCGCTATAGTGCACAAAGAAAACTATTAAAGTGTATAAATATACAGGAAAAATGGACTTTCACGCATTGAACCATAAGTGTCCCTCTCTGCCAGTCTATATAGTTGGGAGGTATGCTCACTCCCCATCCCCATTGGGTCCCCTGCGCTTCGGTGATGGGGACGAGATGGCTGAGAACACAGCCTGATGCCTTCCATTGCATTGGGGCAAAAAAAATGAGGATCAGCATTAAAAAAAAAAATGGCTCTCAGAACATGTTGACACAAAAGTGGTAAAACGCAAAAAAAACTATATAAAATTGGAATTTCTGAAATCGTACTGATCAGCAGAATAAAGATAATGGGGGAGATTTATCAAAACTGATATGAAGTAGAACTGTCCAAGTTGCCCATAGCAACCAATCAGATTCCATCTTTCATTTCCCAAAGGAGCTCTAAAAAATGAAAGTAGGAATCTGATTGGTTGTCACGGACAACTAACCAAGTTTCCTTTGATAAATCTCCCCCAATGTGTCTTTTTTCACACGCCAATAAAAATCCCAAAAAGCAATGGCAGAGTTGCCTCCTTTTCTCTATCCTGCTTCCCAAAAAGCTAAATAAAAAGCGATCAACAAGTTGTATATACCCCAAAATAGAACCAATGATAAAGCTCATTTAAAAAAAAATTTAAATGTATGTTTGTCAGAAAATGGCTGTACTTTTGTCCAGAGGCTGATCAATAGCAACATGGTGCCCGTAGACCATTCCACCAAAATCTGCCCTCCAAAACTCATATGGCACGCCTTCTCTTCTGATCCCTGCCGTGTGCCCAAACAGCAATTTATGACTACATATGGGGTGTTGCCGTGTTCAGGAGAAAATGCTTAAAATTTGTGATTTTTCTCCTGTTACCCCTGTAAAAATAAAAAATGGGGAGTTTATGCAATATTTTATGGAAATTAACATTTTCATTTTCACAGTTTCTAAATTCATTTAAAAGCCTGTGGGGTCAAAGTGGTTAGTACACCCCTCAATAAATTCCTTGAGGGGTGTAGTTTCCAAAATGGGGTCACTTTTTGGAAGTTTCTGGTGTGGAGGTACCTTAGGGTACCTTCAAATGTAACATGGCGCCCAAAAACCATTCCAGCAAAATCTGCCCTCCAAAAACCATATGTTGCTCCTTCCCTTCTGCGCCCTGCGGTGTGCCCATACAGCAGTTTACGACCACATGTGGGGTGTTTTTGTAAAGTGCCAAATCAGGGTAATACATATGGAAGTTTATTTGGCTGTTACAGGAAAAAATGTATAAAAATTCTGAAATTTCACTTCCATTTTCCTTTAAATCTTGTGAAACATATAAAAGGTTAACCACGTTTGTAAAATCAGTTTTGAATAACTTGAGGGGTGTAGTTTCTAAAATGGGGTCCTTTATGGGTGGTTTCTACCAAGTAAGCCCGAAAGTGAATTCAAAACTCAATTGGTCCTTAAAAAAGTGGATTTTGGAAATCTTCACCGCCAGACCCAGGCCGGTAAATGCCGCGGCACACCAGCAGAGGACAGTGAGCCATGGTATTAACCGGCGCATGCGCACTGTACATGTCCGTGCCTCTGCCCATAGTGGGTCCGGCCGTGAAGTGTGCAGGGATTTAAATTTAAAGATAGGTATTTCAAATGCGCCAATCTTTTTTTACTCCTAAAAAAAGGCAAGCTTAATAAATGTGCCCTTGTGGGGTCCGGCAGTGTGCAGTGGTATCGAGGACTAACTGTTGCGCCGCCATCTAATATAGTCGTATTTCAGTATAATAAATGACCCCCTATGTACCCATCCGATGTCACTTCCTATGTAGAGCTCTTTAAAAAAAAAAAAAAAAAAAAGCACAGCCACTGGAAAAAAAGCATTGTAAAAACACAATGTACATCATTGGGACATGTTTTTGAAGCAGGGGCAGAAAACACTGAATGTCTATGGCGTAAAAACGCCAGCAAATGAAGAAAAAAGAATACCAGAGGCAGAGCATGCAACCTAAAAAAAAACAAAAAAACAGTGCAAGTGGATAAAATGGAACTAAAAAACACCAAAAGTTTGTTTGTATTGCGGTTCATGATTTCCAAAGACTAACGTAGCTAACGTAAAAGAAATGCACCAAAAAATGCATGCCACAAAAAAAAGGCAAACGTCAGCAAAAGCATCAGAAAAAAAACCTATGTGTGAAATCAGCCTTTAAGGAGCCTTCACACATGGCAAATTTTGTTGCAGGAAATTTCTGCGCCTGAAAATCATTTCCATTCCAATATTCTCTGCCCAAACCTTGGCAAATACAGTTTCACTCCAAAAAGAAACCATCCATAGCCTCATGTCTGGGAGAATTAGTATTCCGGTGCCTGGAAGAGGAGCAGATTGACCATCTGCATAACAAAATATCCATTATGGACATTGTAGGTAAGACAACCTGTTCAAAAAAGGTTCAGAGCATAATCTGATGTTAGGGTCCTCCCTGAGGTTGCATTGTAGAAATAGAAGTTTTATACCTAGTGTTAATCGAGCACCAAAGTGCTCGGGTGCTCGGGTAGAACACTTGGTGATGCTCGAGTGCTCTACAGAGCACCCGAGCACAATGGAAGTCAATGGGAGATCCAGAGCATTAAACCAGGGACCCCCTGCTCTGAAGAGGAGAGGGTATCTGATTCACAGGAAGAGGTCAGAAATGATGGAAACACCACTGAAATGGTTTGGGAACAGCATGGGGAGGATGTCTGGATGCATCTTGGACTCCCAAGTTGCTGCTGAGAACGATGTTGTCCGACTATTACACCATTTTCACAGAATGACAAGAATACGCCCAAAACCGAAGATAAAATCAATTTTAGAGGAAAAATTGTTAGGAAATTACACTGAATGTCACAGATATTTAGGATGTTCAAACGTTATACAGCAGACGTAGTGCAGGTAATATCGCCGTCACTAACGGCAGAACAAATTACACTGAATGTCACAGGTATTTAGGATGTTCAAATGTTATACAGCAGACGTAGCGCAGGGAATGTCGTCTTGATTAGCGGCAGAAAAAAATACACTGGATGTCACAGGTATTTAGGATGTTCAAACGTTATACAGCAGACGTAGCGCAGCTAATGTCGCCTTGATTAGCGGCAGAAAAAAATACACTGGATGTCACAGGTATTTAGGATGTTCAAATGTTATACAGCAGATGCAGCGCAGCTAATGTCGCCTTGATTAGCGGCAGAAAAAAATACACTGGATGTCACAGGTATTTAGGATGTTCAAATGTTATACAGCAGATGCAGCGCAGCTAATGTCGCCTTGATTAGCGGCAGAAAAAAATACACCGAATGTCACTGGTATTTAGGATGCACAAATGTTATACAGCAGACGCAGTGCAGGTGGTGTTATTGCCAGCGCAAATTTAGCCAAAAAAATAATAGATGTTGCAGCCAGATAAAACAATAGTCCTTAAAAGGACTTTTGAAAAGAAAAACTAAACCTGCCTAGCCAAATCCTATCCCTGCACTATCTGTCCCTCCTTGCAGCAGCTCTCCCTGACTAAGACTGAGCCGAACCATGTGTCATCGGGTGCTTTATAGGACCCGATGACGCGTTCCAGCCAGCCAATCACTGTAATGCCAGTAGCCAACAAGGCTACTGCATTACAGTGAATGCCAGCACCTCCCCGCACGCTGATTGGCTGCCAAGAAACGTGCGGAGAGGGAACTCGAGCATGGTGCGTGGTGCATGTTCGTCCGAACACCGCGATGTGCTGAGCAGCGCCATGCTCGCACGAATATAGTGTTCAGGCGAGCATGCTCGCCCAACACTAGTTATACCCCATTACTGGATGCTTGTGCAAGATTCAACTAGAGAAATCCATTGTAAGAATTGCTTTAAGTAAACACCTTGGTCTCTTAACTACCTGTGCAGCCGCGTAACCTGTAAGATGTGTAGTAAGTAGTGTTGAGCGAGCATGCTCGGCCGAACTCGCTGTTCAGCCGAGCATGCCTACGCTCGGGTCCGCTCGTTGTTCGGCCAAACACCGAGTGGACTCGAGCGCAATGCTCGAGTCTCTTCCCCGCACTGTAATATTGATTTGTACGCTAATGCGTACGAATTTGTATGCTAATGCGTTCGCATTGTGTGCTAATGCGTACAAATTCAGTTAATTAGCATACTTTTACAAGTGAAAGGAGTAAAAGAGGAGAAGTCGCGATTCTGACCTTTTTCTATTAACCAGACACCCTCCCCTCTTCCGAGCGGGGGGTGCCTCGTTTAGTCCCATTGACTAACAGTATGCTCGGGTGCTCGGCCAAGCACTCGAGCAACCCCTAGTGCTCGGCCAGAGCACCCAAGCATACGAGCACAGAGGTGCTCGCTCAACACTAGTAGTAAGTGCATTTGTATAACATCTGCCAGTCCATGCATGCTGATACATCTGATGTACCTGAACTTCATTCTTCAGTAAAGATCTGTTCTACTGCAAAATTGCCTCATCATTGCCTCCTCTGCAGCTGCACGGGACCCTGTCTTACACCTATTCATCACCATAAAGGGGCACTCAGAAGCACCATCAGGCTGGAGGTCACCAAGACCAGGATGTGCCACAAAGGGAGAAGAATGTGCGCCTTTCCCATCACTGCATGGCCCAGGGGAGAGAGTATCAATTACAACCACTAATCTTGGTACTATCACTCCCATCCTCTTCTCTGCCCTCCTCCTGGGCTCACTGCAAAAACAAATATTTACTAGGACAGACAAGTCAAGAAATTTCCCGGTGGGCCGATGCCCAGGGGGCCACCTGAGTCCTCCTCACAGCTGGCCAGTGGAAGTTTTTGGGGATGGATTTTGTGCTGGCGGCATTGTTTTGTGATGGTATGCTGTGGTATTTGGCTGTATTGGGGTGGTGTAATGTGCCACAGTATGGTATTGTTGGCCCTGCCTTTCATCAATTTGGACCAGACTACAAAACGCGGCCACTTTTAGTATTTTTTCCAGGGCCACTTTAAGTTCCCACTCCGACCCTGAATGTGTAATCAGTAGTAGTCTGAAAACTGGAACCCCCACCGATCACAAGAATCTGTCCTCTGTGTGAATGGAGCGGTGAGTAACAATGACCAGGTCTCCATCCACTTCTATGGGACTGCCAGAGATAGTGGAGGACAATTAAAGGGGTTGTCTCATCTTGCCTAATGGGGGCATATCGCTAGGATATGCCCCCATTGTGTTATAGGTGCGGGTCCCACCGCTGGGACCCGCACCTATATCGAGAACGGGGCCCCGAAAGCGAACGGGGGCGCACTGCGCATGCGCAGCCGCCTCCATTCATTTTCAATGTGGCCGGCGAAGATAGCCGAGCGCTGGCTCGGCTATTTCCGTCGGCTTCATAGAAATGAATAGGAGCGGTGGCCGCGCAAGTGCGGTGCGCTCCCATTCATTTCTATGGGGAGCCGGCTTGGTGGTGGCCGGACCGGAGTCCTCCAGCCACCACCTTGCGGGGCCCCGTTCTCGATATAGGTGCAGGTCCCAACGGTGGGACCCGCACCTAGAAGACAATGGGGGCATATCCTAGCGATATGCCCCCATTAGGCAAGATGAGACAACCCCTTTAATGGAGCAGTGGTGATGCATGGGCACAGGGGACTCTGAACCCCGATGCTCATGATCAGTAGGGGTCCTAGAGGTAGGATCCATCGCTGTGGATACATGATAAATGTTGTTCATGTGCCATCACATTGTAAACTGAATGAAGAAGATACCAACAGTCTTTATTATAATGTTTATTGAAGTAGCACCAACATAGTCCACAGTGCAGTACCAAGAAACAATTCATTCACTTCACTCCCTTCTCCGTGTGACCAAGGAATTTTTTTTTTATCCTCGGCTTCCAAGAGCTATAACTTTTTTATTTTTCCATCAATGTAACTGTATGGGGACTTGCTTTTTGAAGGACAATTGTAGTTTTTAATGGTGCAATTTTAGGGTACACATAACTTACTAATTAACTTTCATTAACTCTTTCTGAACGGGGGGGCAGTTGTATTGGAAAAAAACATCAAATATCGCAGCGCTCATTTCTCTGCATAAATAATATAATATACTCTGGGTCGGTATTATTACAGCCATATCAAATGCAGAGGTTTTCTTTTACGTTTTACTTTATTTTGCACAATAAAACCCCTTCTTTTAAAAAATGAAAATATTTTTGCATCGCCGCATCCCAAGAACCATAACTTTTTTATTTTTCTTTCTATGGGGTTTCATTTTGTTTACTATTTTGCGGTATATAACACTTATTGATCGCTTTTTATTCCATCCTTTGTGTCAAAAATAGGAATTATGGAATTGTTTTTTTTAATGGGGTTCACTGTAGACTGTACTGTACATGATAATTGTGTTGTGCAGGTTGTAATGAATGTGGAGATACCAAATATGTGCAGGGGATTTTATTTTTGCTATTTTTTCCCATTGTAAGCTTTTTTTCCAATGGAAAAATGTATATTTTTAAACTTTTTTTTATTCAATAAAACTTTTATTTTTATTTTTACAATTTGTTAGTCCCACAAGGGGACTTTAACAGAAGGTCTTCTGATCGCGTCTATAATACACTGTAGTGCTTATGCAGTATAGTGTGTTATACTGTCAGCATTATAGGCCTGAGTACCTTCATTAGGCCCACCGCTGCCATACTCAGACATCTGCACCCTGTTGTGGAGGTGCCAATGTCTGAGAGAGAGCCCCCTTACTTTAATCCACTTACATGCCACGGTCACTATTGACCCCAGCATCTAATGGGTCAAACAGCCCGGATTGGTGCATCTGCCAATAAAGGCCATTACAGCAGGAGCCCAGCTCTCATATGAGAGCCGAGCTCACACTCTCTGGTGCATGGGAGACCCGTGCAGTGCTTAGACTGGGCAGCTGTAAAAAGGCATATTGGCCTTCAATAACAGGACCTCCCAGCTTCCCTGACATGTCTGTTTTAGTAAATAATTGCATTCCCATGTAATAACAATTCTGGAGCATCTATTCATATGCCATTCCTCTATTACTCCTATGAGAAGTTTAGGAATGAATTAGTAGTGGTTTGCAATGAAGGTTCAGATGGGCGATACCAGTTGGGGGGGTGTCCCTGCACAGTCTGACACTATCCAATCAGTGCTGTCAGTGTCAGACTTTGAAGGGACACACCCCCTTCCCCAGTTGGTACCACCCATCTGGACCTTCATTGCAATTCATTCATAACTTCTAGTAGAAATAATAAAGGAACGGCACAGCATAGAGCCATAAGAATAGATGTTCCAGAATAACATGGGGAATGCAAGTAGTTACTAAACCAGACACGTCAGGAGAGGGGACGGCTCCTCTAAGGAACACTAAACCTAAATGAATGCTAAAATCAAGTATGAAATCTAGTCAGTCAGTCTGGTTGCCACTTAGCAAATGGGCGTGCTTAACAATCTTTTTGTCCTACTGCAGACAAAGTAGGATCAAAGGATAAGATTTATGGAGGAAGTGCATTTTCTCTGTTTAGTGTTCCTTTAAAGGGGTTATCTGGTATTAAAGGGGTTGTCTCACCTCAGCAAGTGGCATTTATCATGTAGAGAAAGTTAATACAAGGCACTTAATAATGTATTGTGACTGGCCATATTGCTTCCTTGGCTTGATTCATTTTTCCATCACATTATACACTGCTCGTTTCCATGGTTACAGACCACCCTGCAATCCAGCAGCGGTGGTCGTGCTTGCACACTATAGGAAAAAGCATCAGCTTCTCTGGAGGCCGGGACCAGGGCCTACTGCTTTTTCCTATATTGTGCAAGCACGACCACCACTGATGGGTTGCAGGGTGGTGTGTAACCATGGAAACGAGCAATGTATAATGTGATGGAAAAATGAATCCAGCCAGCAATGGAAGCAATATGGACAATCAAAATACATTAGTAAGTGCCTTGTATTAACTTTCTCTACATGATAAATGCTACTTGCTGAAGTGAGAAGACTCGTTTAGTGCCAGCTCATACTTACCCGCTCCCCTCTGTGATGCCTCTGGTGTCTCCATCCTCCAGCACTCCGTGAGCATGGTCACATGCTCCGCTGCAGCCAATGACTGGCTTCAGCAGTGATGTGGCTGCCAGCAGTACGTCACCTCTGAAGCCAGTCATTGGCTGCAGTGGAGCATGTGACCATGTCCATGAAAACAATGCAGGGCCCCGGAAGATGGAGGCAGTGCGGAGGACCAGAGCGGCAGGGAGCAGGAGAGAATGTGGGACAGGCTGCTGGCTCTTGGTAAAATGTCATTATTACCGGAGAACCCCTTTAAGGAGAGATTTCCCCACCACATACACAAATACTAAGGTCTAGTTATCAGGACAGATTATTTAGTCCTGATAAAGGCGTATTATACTGTGTTAGGCCTGGGTGGGCAGGTAGGCCGCAGCTTTATCCTGGTCAGTATATTAATGTCACAACGTAACTCTTATTTGTGGTGGAGATCCACCCGGAAAGCGGCAGATTCGGGAACTGTTCCTTTATGCTTGAAATGTTCTCCACACTATAGGACTTTAAGAAGGAAAGTCCATTAAACAGCGAGGTGTCCAGGTAGGAGATGTGAAACGGGGGAGCTGGAGGCGCCCGACACAGTCTGTCCTTGACGTTGCAGTGGGTGATCGCCAGGCTTTGTTCTGGGATGGTCTCAGCTTGGACACGAAGGTACCTCAGCCCCAGGATGGCCAGATACTCTGTTGGGAGAGTAGTTGCTCCGCACAACGATAGTTTTAGGTTATGGACAAAGGTAAAGTTAACCAACCTTCCCAGGGTGGTTGTGTCAGAGAACCAGATGGTCAGGTCACCATTGTAGCTCAGCCTGGACCCCGTCTTGTTTTTCGGAAGGGGGATGGTCTTACAGTTGCACATCAGGTTGGCCAGACTGTAGTCACAGCTTTGGATGTCAAAGGAGCAGCTGCAGTTCCGGATGTTGTTGTCCTTGGAAAATATCAGCGTGTGGTTCTGGCTGTGGACGAGGTCTTTAATTATGTAAAGGTTCAGGAAGCCAAGTAAGAAGAACCGGTATTTATAGAAGGACATTGACATCCTAATATCAGGCGTCAAGCAGCATAACTCCATCCATCGGGGGTAGCAGAGGTCAGTGGTAATCTAGATTAAATGTAATTAAAGACAATCATCAGAATCCTAATGAAACATGACATGTTACTTAGATCTGGTTCTTAAGGAATGCAACAAAAACATATCTTCCCAATGTTTACACTGCTGAGCAGCTCAGTATGGGAATACAATGTGATGGACAGTTCTGCATAAAAGCTGCAAGTCCGGCAATATTGCCATGCCGAGAGCTGACTGTATGCAGGCAGTGTGTGTAGTGTATGTGTGAGTGCCAATGACTGTATGTGCACAGAATTAGGGCGGGACAGATGCGGCCCCATTCACTTCTATGGCCGGCACGCGATCATGCCGAGCCGCAGCTCAAAAAAAAATTATAGAACATGTCCTATACTTGTCCGCAACAGCGGACAAGAATAGGCATTTTGAACAGGGCGCCCGGCTGTGTGTTTCGCAAATTGCGGAACACACGCTGAACGGCATCCATGGTATTGCGGATCCGCATTTTTGTGGATCCGCAATACTACGGTCGAGTGAATGGGCTCTAAATCACAGGACAGTCTTACCCCCTTTTTTCACAGGCAGACATGAAAACTAAACAAACCTGTTTATTGATAGCATCTATCTATCTATCTATCTATCTATCTATCTATCTATCTATCTATCTCTGTCTATCTATCTATCTATCTATCTATCTATCTATCTACAAAAAAAAAAACAAAAGTAGCAGCAGCACAGTTAGATGAGAAGAAGTGGGTGCAAAATCCTCAGGGATGATAGGTTTCCACATCCACTGATAATTTTCCAAAAAATGAGGCAGCACTCCAAATATGGTACATGGGTGAGGACCCTTTGGACCCTGGCCTTGGGAATAAAGGGTCCTTACCCATGTACCATATTTGGAGTGCTTCCTCGTTTTTTGGAAGATCTATCTATCTATCTATCTATCTATCTATCTATCTATCTATCTATCTATCATCTATCTATCTATCTATCTATCTATCTATCTATCTATCTATCATCTATCTATCTATCTATCTATCTATCATCTATCTATCTATCTATCTATCTATCTATCTATCTATCAATCATCCAGTGTCGGACTGGGGTGCCTAGGGTAAAATTTATTTTGGGGGCCAACTGTACGGATACATTCAGATATTACCTGCTCACACAGCAGCAAGATGCTACCAGATGGCTGAATATGGGGGTCCCTGCAGCAACTTTGAGAAGGTAGGTCCTGGGGAGAAGAGGACACTGGTAGCTTTCCTCTATACCTAGAAGTCGTCTCAGCTCTCATCGTGTCTATAATAATAAACTGGGGAGTTTCTTTAATATTATATGAACATAGGCTGGTTGAGGTGCTGTACACTGAATATATGTATGTAGTGCATTAAGTCTACTGTGTTATGTGCTACTTGTACAGGGGGTGGAAGACAAGGGGCCCACCTTCCTCAAGGTACCACTGGGGGATTCACCTGTACTCCTGTGGGCCAGTCCGAGCCTCTATCTATCTATCTATCTATCTATCTATCTATCTATCTATCTATCCATACCTCCCAACTTTGTAAAGAGGCAAAAAGGGACACATTGTGCAGCAAATGTTTTCAGCACTAGACCACGCCCCTAACTTCGCCCACTATACATCTAATCCCACCAAATACCCTTACTGCTCCACATAGTAAATATTCCCCAGTTATGTGCCCTCATGAATATGCCTAGCTGTGCCCCCAGTAATATGCCCTGTTATGTGCCCCCCAGGAATATGCCCAGTTATGTGCCCCCAGTAATATGACTAGCTGTGCCCCCCAGTAATATGCCCACATTGTGCTCTCTTGTAATATGCCTACATTGTGCCCCACTGTAATATGCCCACATTGTGCCCCCCTGTGATATGCCCACATTGTGCCCCCCAGTAATAGGTTGTGCCTCCAGTAATGTGCCCACATTGTGCCCCTCACAGAAAGTTAAAAAAAAATAAAAACCTTATACTTACCTTCTTCCTAGCAGCAGCATAACCAGCAGGACATCGGCTTCTCTTGTCTGGAGGGGGCGGAGCCAAGGCTGTCGGCTGACCCCGCCTCCCGCCCAGACAAGCACTACAGAGAGCTGCAGGAGGTATGGAGAGCTGCAGGGGGGATGGGAGGGAGGATTTAAGAAGCAGGCAGCCGATTCCGGCTGTCTGCTTCTTCATGTAACAGGCAACTATCTCTGCATCCTATGGACGCAGAGACAGCTGCCAGAGACCGGGCATACCTCCCCCGTACCGGGACAGCAGGACAGCCACTGCAATCCAGGACTGTCCCGCTGGATCCGGGACGGTTGGGAGGTATGATCTATCTATCTATCTATCTATCTTTCTCTCTCTAATCTATTTATATATCCTTCCATCTATCTTTCTGGTTCAATGTTTTTTATTGAAGTTTTTCAAAGAAAACATTTTTTTTGTTTTTCTGAACAATACAATATGCACTGACCTGCTGGATCACTGCTAAAGGGTTAATGCTATGGTTCACTGCTTAAAGGGAATCTGTCACCATTGACACCCCCCCCCCCCATTCAGCTGTTTCCATAGACACATAGCTGTGGCTTTCCTGATTAAAACACTTTTTCTTTTTTTGATCAGAAGCTCCGTTCACGAGTTCTGATATTTTTTCTTAAAATGCAAATTATGCCTTTGGTGTAATGAGGGCGACGCTGTTGCCCTTTTTGCACCCAAGCTCCACTTATTTCCACAGCCCCTCCCTGGCTGCTGTGATTGACACGACCGGGCAGTAGCAACCAGGGAAGAGCTAGCCACAGAAAGAAGGGCTTGAGTTCAACAGGAGCAATGGTGACGCCTTCCTTGCACCAAAGGGCTAATCTGCACATGAAGAAAAAGTATCATAATTCAGGAACAAAGCTTCAGATCAAGAAAAGAAAACCAGCACATAAATCAGGAAAATTACAGCTATGTGTCTGTGCAAACAGCCAGAGAGGGAGGTCACTGGTGACAGATTCCCTTTAAGAGTTAATGTTAGATTATGATTCACTTTCAAAGTTCCTAAAGTGTTTAATCAGTGGTACAAATGGTTAAAGTGGTTTACACTCCACTGCCGGAGAAAGATCCTAATTTATGACGAGGCGCACGCCTTGTCATATATTAGGTGCATCCTCCTGTAGTCCGTGCACCTAAACAGAAATCTACACTCTGAGCTGCTGTAGACTTATGGCTTAATTTGCATCAGAAAACTGGAGTAAATGACGAGAAATTTGTCGGGGCGGCTGGCCACACCCCCTTCCCACCCTTGTCACGCCCCCTTTAGGGAAAGTGGCAAGGGCGGCGTAAAATCACAGAGATAAGACCATTATTTTTCAAAAAGGTGCAGTTAAAAGACTGCAAGTGCATTGATTTCTGACTTTTTAACACCACTTTTCAGGCACAAAGAAGATGAAAAATCTCCCCCATATATCTCAAAAGGCTGTATATGGGAGGAAATAGTTAAAGGGGTTATCTGAAACTATATAAACCATCCCCCTCCATGTGCCAGGCCCCTCGCGGTGATTATACTTACCTCGGTCCCCGTTCCCTGCGCTGCTCCTTGAAAACATCCAATGGAAGGTTGGGACGGAGACGAGCCTCCCTAGTATCGCTGGTGTTGCTAGGGAGGCTCGTCCCCAAGGGGGATAAGCAGCAGCGGCAGTGCAGGGACAAGGAGTGGCACAGGGATTAAAGACTGAGGTAAGTATAATCACCGCAAGAGGCCCGGCACATGGGGGGAAGGGGGGGTTATAAAGTTTTGGATAACCCCTTTAATTGGCAGTGGTTAGTAATAGTGCTGCCCCTGACTGATGAGCAGTTCCTGGCAAGTCAGCCAAGAGAGACGACGTTCAGAAAAGAATCCTTCTCCAGGACGACACCATCCCTGGGAATGAAAAGCTGCCAGAAAAGCAACTTTGCTAAGAACCAACCTGTTAGGGAGAGCAGAAAAAACTGATGACTATTTTAAAAAGGACAGTAAAACTAATGCACTCATACGGCTGTAGACTTTACTGCATGTGGTTTGGGTTATATTGCTTCTGTCGCCCACCATACTTCTGAGACGTACAGGCCATGTGATCTAGGACTGCAGTTGAGCATTGCAGAGGAATATTGAGAGAATTGCACGCCCTTGGTCATTTGGAAAGATTGCATGTATTTTTGGAAAGAGACTCAGGTAGGACCCTCACAATAGCCATCCCCTATACACAGCCTCTGGGAAAAGCCTACTCTGTGAAATACTGGAAAGTGGTGCCTACTCATAATATTTGCACTAGAACACTCACCATCCACTCAGTAAATGAGAGACTAACCATGCCAGCCACTTTCTGTACACTGTGTTTATTATCCCTTGACTGTGACATCACTGTGTTTATTATTCCTGGACTGTGACATCACTGTTTATTATCCCTGTACTGTGACATCACTATGTTTATTATCCCTGGACTGTGACATCACTGTGTTTATTATCCCTGGACTGTGACATCACTGTGTTTATTATCCCTGTACTGTGACATCACTGTGTTTATTATCCCTGGACTGTGACATCACTGTGTTTATTATCCCTGGACTGTGACATCACTGTGTTTATTATTCCTAGACTGTGACATCACTGTTTATTATCTCTGTACTTTGACATCACTGTGTTTATTATCCCTGGACTGTGACATCACTGTGTTTATTATCCCTGGGCTGTGACATCACTGTGTTTATTATCCCTGTATGGTGACATCACTGTGTTTATTATCCCTGGACTTTGACATCACTGTGTTTATTATCCCTGTAATGTGACATCACTGTGTTTATTTTCCCTGTACTGTGACATCACTGTGTTTATTATCCCTGTACGGTGACATCACTGTGTTTGTTATCCCTGTACTGTGACATCACTGTGTTTATTATCTCTGTCCAGTGACATCACTGGATTTATTATCTCTTACTGTGACATCGCTGTGTTTATTATCTCTGTACTGTGACATCGCTGTGTTTCTTATGTCTGTACTGTGACATCACTGTGTTTATTATCCCTGTACAGTGACATCACTGTGTTTATTATCCCTGTACAGTGACATCGCTGTGTTTATTATCTCTGTACTGTGACATCACTGTGTTTATTATTCCTGTACAGTGACATCACTGTGTTTATTATCTCTGTACTGTGACATCACTGTGTTTATTATCCCTGGACTTTGACATCACTGTGTTTATTATCTCTGTACTGTGACATCACTGTGTTTATTATCCTTGTACTGTGACATCAATGTGTTTATTATCCCTGTACTGTGACATCACTGTGTTTATTATCCCTGTACAGTGACATCGCTGTGTTTATTATCTCTGTACTGTGACATCACTGTGTTTATTATCCTTGTACTGTGACATCAATGTGTTTATTATCCCTGTACTGTGACATCACTGTGTTTATTATCCCTGTACAGTGACATCACTGTGTTTATTATCCCAGTGCAGGAAGAGGTAAGTGGTCTGTGTTTGTTTTCTATTTTTCAGGGTCGTGAATGCAGAGGACTACGTCGGACCAGCTTTTATTTTATTTTTTTAATAAAATGGTCAAACAGGGGTCTGGGGGAGTGTTTATTTCAATAAAATGTTTTATACTTGTGTGTGTGTATTTTTTTTTTTACAATACTACAGTTTTAGTAATCACGGCTATCTACAGACGGCCCTGATTACTAATACTGGGCTTAGTACTTGCCGGTATGGCAGGCCAGCACTAACCCCAATATCTATTACCTCGGCACCCATCGCCACCAGGGGTGCCGGGAAGAGCTGGGTACCCGCAGGACCGGACCTTCTAAATTGAGGGTCTGGCTCTGGGGCGGCTGTAGGCTGGTACCATTAGGCTGGGAAGGGCCAATAACCGTGTCCCTTCCCACCCTGGTAGTGCCAGGCTGCCGCTGCTGGTTGTATCTGGCTGGCGAAGGAAAAAAGGGGGGGGACCCATTTTTTTTTAAATTATTTAATTATTTTTGTAAAAAAATGGCGTGGGGTCCCCCCCCTTTTTTCCTTCGCCAGCCAGACACAACCAGCAGCGGCAGCCTGGCACTACCAGGGTGGGAAGGGACATGGTTATTGGCCCTTCCCAGCCTAATGGTACCAGCCTGCAGCCGCCCCAGAGCCAGACCCTCAATTTAGAAGGTCCGGTCCTGCGGGTACCCGGCTCTTCCCGGCACCCCTGGTGGCGGTGGGTGCCGAGGTAATAGATGTTGGGGTTAGTGCTGGCCTGCCATACCGGCAAGCACTAAGCCCAGTATTAGTAATCAGGGCCGTCAGTAGATAGCCATGATTACTAAAACTGTAGTATTGTAAAAAAAAATACACACAAAGTATAAAACATTTTATTGAAATAAACACTCCCCCAGACCCGTTTGACCATTTTATTAAAAAAAAAAAAAAAAAAGCTGGTCCGACGTAGTCCACCGAATCCGACGTAGTCCTCTGCATTCACGACCCTGAAAAATAGAAAACAAACACACAAACACAGACCACTTACCTCTTCCTGCACTGGGATAATACACACAGCGATGTCACTGTACAGGGATAATAAACACAGTGATGTCACCGTACAGGGATAATAAACACAGTGATGTCACAGTACAGAGATAATAAACACAGTGATGTCACAGTACAGAGATAATAAACACAGTGATGTCACAGTACAGGGATAATAAACACAGTGATGTCACAGTACAGAGATAATAAACACAGTGATGTCACCGTACAGGGATAATAAACACAGTGATGTCACAGTACAGAGATAATAAACACAGTGATGTCAGAGTACAGGGATAATAAACACAGTGATGTCACCGTACAGGGATAATACACACAGCGATGTCACCGTACAGGGATAATAAACACAGTGATGTCACAGTACAGAGATAATAAACACAGTGATGTCACAGTACAGAGATAATAAACACAGATATTTCTTTATGGTGGGCCCCAAGAATTATTTCCTCTGGTGGGCCCTAGGTACTCCAGTCCGACCCTGTATCTATCTTTCTATTCATATCTATCTATCTATCTATCTATCTATCTATCTATCTATCTATCTATCTATCTATCATCTATCTGTTTTTCTCATATCTATCTGTCTTTCTCATATCTATCTATCTATCTATCTATCTATCTATCTATCTATCTATCTATCTTGTCTCTTTTCTCTCTCTGTATATTATATGTCTTGTCTCCGTTAGTTTGTGGGGCACAATCTGGAAGCTTTGGATTTGGCATCTCCGGACTTAGTTTCAGTGCGGCTTGGAATAACTAGTATATAGAAATACTTACCCTCTCTGGTCATCTGTCCTCGGCTCAGGTTACTCTGTGGATGTGCGGACGCTGCTGTGCTCCTGAATCGCACTCCACTGCTGAACACTGCCACATTCTAAGAGTTTTATTCCTCCGTTTTCCTGTATTTCTGTTGTTTTTCCTTGGTTCCTCTGCCACGCAGCAGCAGCACCAGTAGCAGGAAATGAATCTCAGAAGTTTCTGGCTAACTATCATGACTTAGTTAAAGGAGCAATGACTCTTAGTGTGTTGAGTGCAGCACAGATTCTGAGACAAATACTATATCGCCCCTCTCAGAATGAGCGAAAACATCTTGAAATGAACTGACTCACACAGGATGCTGGGAACGTTTACACAACTGTCAGCTTCAGCTATAGTGCACACATTATGTATGCAGCTGTATACTTCTATACTGCCACCAAGGTACAGGTAGCAGCTGCACCCGGGTCCTAGTGCATAAAGGGGCCCAAAGGTTTCACTGCCATGTAATGGGGATACTTTGAAGTCTGGACATTTGTGGACATTTGCCCTTGTTTCCTTTATGCAAAGTCATCAACTCATCACTTTATTTCACTTTAAAGGGTTAACTCAAACTAATACTGCATTTTATATGTATTTTGTGATATTTATCCTGCTCATTTGCACTGTATTTGCACAGCACTGTGGAAAGGGTTAATGAATAGTGAGAGACATTTGGGACCTTCTAGCTAATAATGAGAAGCTGGTAATTTTCCACAGTTACCATAAGGGTTAAAGAAGAGCATGTGTTGGAATGAAGAAGCTAGACTTGTTTATCACCAAAACCAGACAGACTGACCATGTCTTAAATGTCTGGTTTAGCTCTTTTATTATGTCTGAAAACCTATTTTTGTCTGGAAAAATTGCTGTGTCATTGCCATTGACTATTATTGAAGCTCTAATGCAAGTCTATGAGAGATGATAACTGTAACATTGTATTTCTTTGTGCTGAGTTTCTCCACTCCACCTCTCCCACTAGAAGGTTCTAACTTAGCCAGAAACTGTATGTAAGGAGAGCAGCCCCTAGTGTTCTGCAGTTAGGAATCAGTGCTTAGAAGAGGAGACTCTGCTAGACTACTGAGTGACCAGAAGAAGATGCTGAGATTGAGATTCTAAGCCTCAGACCATGGGTCACCAGCCCTGTGACCAAGGAGCCAGCCGGACTACTGAGCTACAGACCGCGGACCTCCAGCCTTTGTCTACAGTACCAGCCTTCTGAAAGAGAGAGAGGGACAGCTAGCTCAGGCCTTTTCTCAGCATCAAACCTTTCTTCTGCCAAGGAGGAGACTGGAGAAGCCAGCCCTATGCCTCACCTGTATTGTTTTACCTCCAGTAAAGAATTACACTAGTAACTGCAGACCTTGACTCTCCCATTGATATTAATGGTAACTGTGTAAATTCTTATGCTTTTGGCTCCCTCTAGTGGTGGCTTCAGGCAGTGAAGAGGAAGATTTATCATTGAGAAACATGGAGCCATATTCATAAAGCACCTTTTCCTCTTTTTCCAATATTAAAGTCATCAGAAATCTGGGAAGTCACACTGTGCGTTCCACATTGCCTGGGAGTGTTTTCTGCATACTGGGAAACTGAACGGAGCAGGGGCCCCCATACTGAGTTTTACTATATGATGTGTATGTCCCTGCTCATACAGACTGTCTGCCGGGATGCACAGGGAGCGGTGGTGCATTCATTCTGTACATGCATCCATGTTCCTATAATTGTATATCATTGTTCCATACAGGCCTATTTATGGGCGAGAGTGACAGAAAGAAGCTTTCTTGGGCTTTAGAGGCCAAGCATAAGAAGGATTAGAGATTAATCGCCTTAGTTACTAAGAAAGAGAATCTCAGCAGGGAATGAAAACATAAATGTAATTAAGGACTTAATTCAGCTTCAGGCGCCTGAATCGGAGCTAAGAGTCCCCTCTGTGTGCCGCCATTGTTATCTCCCTGTATTACTTTCAGTTCTTTACTCCGTACTTATAGATAGTAATGCAAAGTAAATATCCATACAATGACATTAATATTCATAATGACGTGCTGGAAATGATTCAGTATAAAGAGAGGAGAGAAAATAACTCCGCGAGGATAGAAGAAGACCTCATCAGACGGAGTCTTGTAGACACCCTGCATTCTGGATGTAACACTCGGACCCCCTGAAGGCTGTGAGTTCAGTTATGTAGGAATGGAGGGGTTCAAGTGTTACCTCTGGAATCTGGACCTATTCACATGTAGCGTTTTTGCAGAATGGTGGCAACCAGAAAGTCCCTAGGTTGGCCCTCAGAAGTAGGGTGGCCACTAGAGATGAGCAAACGTGCTCGTTACGAGCACTGTAGCGCTCGGCTCCCCTGCGCAATGCCCGCAGGCATTGAGGATCCGTCCTCAGCTGCGTGTAATTCAATGGGGACGGATCCCTTTGGTATGACACTCATACCAAACGGATCCGTCCCAATTCACTTACATGCAGCTGAGGACTTATTCGCAATGCCTGCGGGCATTTGTTCGCAGGGGAGCCGAGCGCAACAGTGCTCGTAACGAGCACGTTCGCTCATCTCTAGTGGCCACCTTTTGTAATAAATATATAAAGCTTAAAGGCATTGTCTCATGTCCAACATTGGTGGCATATCGCTAGGATATGCCAGGACTGGCCCCACCTCTGAGACCAACATCTCTCTCTAGAATGGAGCTCCCAAAGCACTGGCTCTGCTATTTCCAGTTCTATAGAAGTGAATGGCCGCGCTTGCTAGTTGCGCTTCCCATTCATTTCTATGGGACTTCCAAAAACAGCTGAGCCAGCGCTTAGCTATTTTGAGCACTCCTGTAGAAATGAATGGAGGGCGGCCAAGGATGCGCGATACGTTCTCCTTTATTTTTGGCGCTCTGTTAGAGATAGGTGCAGGTCCCAGAAGGGCATATGTACTAGAGATATGCCACCAATGTTTGAATCAACCCTCTTTAATTGCTGTAATGTCATATTATTGAGTTAGATGTGATTTGTTATGTTTGTCTACTTAATAGCACTGTTGGACAACTAATGGTTAACATCTTGGCTCACTAGGTTGTCAGGGTGATGGACCTGAGAACGCCACCTGATTAGTTAGCCAGTCTAGTTTTGGCTAAGGAACAAGGAGAAGGGAGTTAGAGGGTCTAGAACCCTCAAGGCCTTGCATCAGAGTCAGACAGCAAGGTATTGTGCACATTTATAGCAGAGATACCTTACTGCTGTGGAAGGGAACACTGATACACTTTCCCCCCTACTTTGAGATGGATTGACCACCCGTTTTCTAAGTTCTGCACCCCTCAGTCTGAAAATTGCAGAAGCATTTAACAAGAACCTCATTGCATGTCTTAGGTTCTGCTGAAAGACTTTATAGAGAGAGAGGGACGGAGTACTATAACCTCCATCATTGCTGCTGTCCATACGCTGCTATTAGGAAAGGATTGCACTGTGATATGCTTTGGAACTGTGCCTTGATACCGATGGATGTACTACTACTCCTATTCTGCACATTAGTAAAGAGAGACTTATTTATTGCCACCAACTGGCCTGGTTACTGACTCCACTTCACCTGCCGTCCTGCACTACACTCAGACAAACCTTTAACGTTAAGGTCACCCTAACTACCACAGGCAGGAGCCTCAACTTCAGGGCGTGCCCCAAGGCAAGAATGGGTGCACCCTCCTGTCACTGCTCAGTGCCAGGAGGGGGAGATTGCCCTGTGAAGTGTGAGTACTACGCCAAGCCTCAGAGCCATAACTATCACTCCCATCCTCCTCCTCACACTTCCATTCGCTGCATTTTCACTTTCAGTTCCTGTACATTTTCCAGATACATGTTTGCTGTCAGTGAATGAGAGCCTTCTTGTTTCCATTCTGAGGCAGTAATCCTGTCCATAGCTGGTCCTGCTCTCAGCCGAGAGGTGGATACGATTGTATCCAGTCTAGACCCTGCTGGTACCCCTTGACTTTTGGACCCTTAGATGCAAGTCCAATCCACACCCTGGTGGTATGACCTGTGTATGCAATGAGAACAGCAGAGTTTCAGTACTTGGTGTCTGTTTCTGAAGGTACTTCTATTACTTGTCTTAGGCCTCATTCACACGTCCGTGTCCATGATGAAAATCCGTGATAAGATGATCAGTGATTCATCCGTGAATATTTCAGTGAAGAATCCGTGTTTGGTCCAGGGGCAGACTGGCCATAGAACAAACCGGGAAATTTCCTGGTTGGCCAATGCCCAGGGGTGCACCCAAGCCCTCCTTACGGCCACTGGTCAGGTACATAGCGATCCAATGCTCTCAGCATTAATTAATCTGGTACTTATGCACCTGGCTGGCAGAACAAAGTGCCCTCCTGTACTCAGCTGTATTGCCGTCCTCAGTACGGTGATACAGTTGAATGCTGCGGTGGGATGGCAGTATTTTGTGCTGCACTGTGTATTTGGTTCTGTTGGGGCAGCATTTTGTGCTGCACTATTGTATTGCTGGCTCCGCCTACTTTTGTTGACCCTGTCTACTTATATTGGCCCTGCCTTCTGTCAATTTAGACCCGCCTACAACATGGGGCTGCTTTTAGATTTTTTTTTTCCCTAACCAGCACCTAGTAACTGAATCTGGGGGACGGACATGAAACATAAAAGGGATACCCCAGTAGCTCACCATGTCCTTCAATACCACAAAGGAAATCCAAGGGATTTGAGGTTTCAGGTATTTGAGATAATAAGTCCTTCTCTCCGGAAGGCCAAATGGAACATAAAGATTTAACAAAGGGAGACCCAATGGATCTATAGGTTGAGAACAGTATATCCAGAGGGCCTAAATGAACAACTTTCTTTCAGTTGCTTTTTATGAATATTTCTTCTTCCTTTAGGGCCGTGTGAATGGGTCCGCATCTGTTCCGCAATTTTGCGCAATAGATGCGGCCCTATTCACTTGTATTAGAGCGGGCAGCCGCAGCTCCGCAAGAAAATATAGAACATGTCCTATTCTTGTCCGCAATAAGCCTTTTGAACGGGGCGCCCAGCCGTGTGCGGAACACAAGCCGGGCAGTTTCCGTGGTATTGTGGACCCGCATTTTTGAGGATCTGCAATACTATGGCCGTCTGAACGACCCCTAAGTGTTAATGACATGCACCTATGGCTATTATTCCCTCACAGTACTGATAGCCATTGTTCTAATCAGATCATGATGTATTCAACATTTCGTTCATTGTATTTTATCATTACAGTGTTTATATCCATAGTAGACACCGCTTTTGAATTCCCCTCCTTTTAATAGGGATTAAAGTGGTCCTCTCCCCTCTCCTGACATGCCTGGTTTAATAGCTTCATGCATTCCCCATGTAATAACAATTCTGGAGCATCTATTCTTATGTCTCTATGCTGTACCATTCCTTTATTATTTCTACGAGAAGTTATGAATGAATTGCTAGCAGTCTGCAGTAAGGGTACAGAGGGGCAGTAACAAGTTGGGGGTGTGTACCTGCACAGTCTGAAAATGGCAGTACTGATTGGATAGAGTGAAGCTGTGCAGGGACACCCCCCAACTGGTTACCTCCCCTCTGTACCCTTACTGCAGACTGCTAGCAATTCATTCATAACTTCTAGTAGAAATAATAAAGGAATGGTACAACATAGAGCCATAAGAATAGATGGTCCTGAATTGTTATTACATGGGGAATGCATGAAGCTATTAAAATAGGCATGTCAGGAGTGGTGACAGGTTCTCTTTAACCCTTTCAGTACCAGCAGACCCACGTGCAGCGGGCATCATGGCCGGCAAGTCTCTGCTGTTTTAAACAGCAGAGACTTACCGCAACCGGCAATAATGCCGATCGCAGTAAGTAAAGGCATTAGATGCCGTGATCAAGCGAGATCACGGCATCTAATAGCGCTACAACCCAGAAGCGCGCGTTTCCGGATGTTGTGCAGACGCCCCGTGTGGTCAATCGGGGTGTCTGCACTCGATGTCAAAGCTGTAAACCTCGCTGATGAGGTTTACAGCTTTCAATCTCCAATTCTTATTTTGGCCACCAGATGGCAGGCCATGATATGAAATGAGCAAAAGGGACTTAAAATGCAGTTTTAAAAATCCCTGATTGCTCAAAATTTAAAATTAAAAAACATTGTCTATATGCTCATATATGAGACTTAAAATAATCACAAAAAATAAAAAAATAAAAAGTTAAAAAATATATAAAAATTAACCCCCCTTTCCTTTCCGTATAATTAAAATAAATACCTAAATAACAATAAATATAAACATCATGGGTATCACTGCGACCAAAAACGCCCGTACTTTTAAAATATCAAAAAAAAATTCCAATACGGTGAATTTGCGTGATGGAAAAAAGGGTCAAAATGGCCGATTTGCCATTTTTTCACTACTTTTCGTACCCAAAAAAATGTAATAAAATGTGATCAAAAAGTCATGCACACTCCAAAATGGTATCAATAAAAACTATGGATTGTCCCGCAAAAAATGAGCCCTTAAATAGCTCAGTGGATGAAACTAAAAAAAGTTATGGGGGTCGAAATAAGTATAAAAAAAATAAGGGGGGCCGGATAAGTTTAAAAAAAAAATGTTTTTTTTTAAGTTTAAATTTATTTTTATACTATTTAAACATAACAAACCTACACATATGGGGCATCGTTGTAATTGTACTGACCCAGAGAACAAAGGACATGGGTCAGTTTTGCCGTAAACGGAACACTGTGGGAACAAAACCCGTAAAACAGTGGAGGAATTGCCTTTTTTTTCCAATTCCACCCCATTTGGAATTTTTTTACCGCTTCCCACTACATTTTATGCCATAATTAATGCCGCTATTAGAAAGTACAACTCGTCCCGCAAAAAAAAGCCCTCATACAGCTATGTGAACAAAAATATAAAAAAGTTAGGGCTCACAGAAAATAGGGAAGAAAAATGAAAACGCAAAACCGAAAAAATCTTCGGTACTGAAAGGGTTAAAAGAGCATTTTTGTTTTTTGTTTTGTTTTGGTAACTCCCCCCCCCATTGTTATCATTTATATATATTTATGCGGAGAACATATGAAAATTCTATTATTAGTATAATTGTTTTTCTAATCTTCTGTAAATCCCCATACATTGTTTCCAGAGGCTAATCTCTAGTGTATACAGGGGCGGACATACCGGCCCAGCGAGGGAGGGGGGCTCTTTCCAGTGCCAGCCGAGGTGTTTATTTTATTGTTTTTTCCTGCCCTTTCTCTGCCAGGGTAACCTGGTCACCTTTGGGTGGATTTGGGGGGGGGGGGGGGTCGTGTCTATCTGGCCTGATTCACTTACTGTGAACCTGCTGAAGGACCTTCGATAACATCATAGTCATGTGACCTTTTCAGCACTGGAAGTGGTAGTAGGACCTGTGATGAGGTCACCGTCATGTGACCAGTGCAGAAAAAGGCAGCCCTGAGCAGTGGAGACCTACCATGCCATTGAATGAATGTAAGTGGCAGGGAAATGTTGGGAGATGTGATTCTCTCCCTGCTTAGTGGAAGGTAAATGTGTTATTTAACTGGGACTATATGTAAGAGGGGCTGAAGGGAGGGGTGTGAGCTACATGGGACTGTATGTTACAGAAGATTGGGGGAGATGACTGGTGTTATTTACATGGGACTGGATATTATAGAAGCCTGGAGGGTAAGGACTGGTCTTATTTACATAGGACTGTGTGTTGGAGGGGCTGAAGGAGGTGCTTTAAGTTATTTACATGGGACTGTATGTTATAGAAGACTGGTGGGAAAGGACTGGTGTTATTTACATGGGACTGCAAGGTATAGAAGACTGGAGGGAGAGGACAAGCATTATAATTTATGGGGGCACTACAGCGAATATTATAACTCTAGGGGGTATGGCAGGAGGCATTATAATTACAGGGGGCACTGTAGGGAACATTATAAATACTGTAGGCAGTGGTGGTGGGCGATACAACTGAGGGCTCCATAGAAGTGCCTTATAGATTGGAGTTATTTCTATTAGAAGTACCCTATAGGGGGCCTTATTAGTACTGAGGGCACTGTAGGAAGCCTTATTACCACTGGGGGTACTATGGGGAGGGGGGACTTCCACCTAGCAGTGAGCCCGGTGACATCACCAGCACTAATGGATAGGCTTTAGCGCCGCCCTAGACTGTAAAGCCACCCATCAGTGCCAGTGACGTCTCCGCTTAGCAGTGTAAAAATGTGAACTAAACAGCTGTTGCCCTTCGCTTTACAGCGCAGGGCAAGAGAAAGCAAGGGGGGGGGTCAGGTACATTCCTTGCACAGGGGCCCTCTGGTGTCTGTGTCCATCCCTGAGTGTATCGGTGTTTGATCTAATAACATTCTTATTAACTGCATCAGCATTGTGGAACGCATTAGCAGTCCATCTATATTATAGGAATTATCTTCAGAGATACAGTGCTGGGAAATGTCCTCTGCAGGTGGAGAGCATGCGCATTCCGCTGTTGTGGGGTTCGTCACTGTCCTCTGGCCACTCTTTCTGGTCTGTGGATTTCAGAGTGAGTGATCGATCTAGCTTCCGGCAGGGGGGTGGAATGTATATGCGTTCCACAGCAGCGTTTTCGTATGTTTCTCCACAACCACCAGGATTTTGGGATAACTATTATGCTACCCATCAGTGTTACCTCTGTGAGAACAAGTCTAATGCAGATAGACATCCGTCAGTATTCATTTACTATACACATACTGATAGGGAACTTCGATTGTGAGCCCCATTGGGGACAGTTGTCTGTAAAGCACTGCGGAATATACGGTGGTCCCTCAAGTTACAATACTAATTGGTTCCAGGACAACCATTGTATGTTGAAACCATTGTAAGTTGAGTAATCGGTTCCAAAGGCCCAAAATGTCATCCAAGATAAGAGAAAATGAAGATTTAAGAAAAATAAGCAGATAACTAAGGCTACTTTCACACTAGCGGCAGTCCGGATCCGGCAGGTGAAGGGTGCCGCCGGATCCGGACTGCTGCAGGGACATGTTTGGGGCCGGAACCGCGTTCTGGCCCCAAACATGTCACACAGTACCATATACAGACATACATACATACACACAAACACACACATACTTACATACTCCAGGCAGGCAGGCCGCACGTCTTCACGCCCAGGAGGCGCGCAGCTATGACGATTCCCCACAGTGCTCTCTGTTGGGCGCTGTAGGGAATCGTCATAGTGGCACTCCTCCTGGGCATGAAGATGTGCGGCCTGCCTGCCTGGAGTATGTAAGTATGTATGTGTTTGTGTGTATGTATGTATGTCTGTATGTGTAGGTGACGGATCCGTTTACCATTGTGTCACACCAAACGGATCCATCCCCATTGACTTGCATTGGGAGTCATTCTGGATCCGTATTGGTGCGGATGCCTGGACCGGAGATAAAACCGCAGGAGGAGCAGGATGGCGCACACATAGGACGATTCCACCCGGCGCCCAGCAGAGGGCGCTGTGGGAAATGGTCCTATGTGCGCGCTGTCCTGCTCCTCCTGTGCTGTGGAGACCTGCCGGGAGCATGTAAGTATGTATATGTATTTGTATGTGTATACGTCTGTGTATGTACTGTGTGACATGTGTGGGGCCGGAGCACGGTTCCGGCCCCACACATGTCCCTGCGGCAGCACAGATCCGGCGGCACCCTTCACCTGCCGGATCCGTGCTGCCGCTACTGTGAAAGAGGCCTAATACAAATATTGTACCAGAGAAGTGGCCTTGATTGGTTCGAACTGAGACTGAGACATTGTATGTTGAGTCTGGTTTCAACTTACAAGGGGTCAGAAAAGATCATTATATGCTGAAAATATTGTATCCTGAAGCCATTGTATCTTGAGGGATCACTGTAGTAGCGCTATATAAGTGCATTAAATAAATAAATATATCTCAAATTTGTTCTTCAACATGCACAGGAAATGAGGGGGAGGGTCCCCCAAGGGATACTTCATCTATTTAAGGCGCCCACATCTGAGCTCAGCGTTTTTCTAATCCCTAATCATAGGGCCCTTGGTATTATTTTTTAAGGGTGTTGTACAAATTGGTGGCCAATATTACAGGACTGCTGGTGGTCAGTACTACAGAACTGCTCACTCTACTTTTCGGTTACCTGGTAACATATATTTTTTGTCCTCTGAGGAACCAGTTTTTTGTTGGGGACACACAGCGTTGGGATGCTATTTTTGCCTACCATGATGGGGCCCCTGCAGCGAAGTCCAGATCCCTGTATATGGGCTAAAGCATGAAAACTGGGAGAGCGTGCCTTTAGGTCTAGCCCTAAGTCAATCTGGTAAGTTTGCACAGTGGTTCCACAACACAGACCACCCAAATATGTGGCCTCATGCAATCTAGACAATATCTTTCTGCATAGTACAGTCCTAATGATGATCCGCTGGTTTCCTTACTAGGCTTGTGGTGTGGTAAGAGATCACTGCTTAATGCTCAGTCAGGGTGGTGAAAATAAGATTCTTGAGGCGCATGGCTCGTGTATCATCAGTGCTTTATGTCAACACAAAAAGACAGTAATGGGAGGAACGGAGCGGAGATAGCGGCGATGCCAGGAGGACCACATGTTCTCAGTAATCTCTGTTTATGTTGTGATTTCTGTTCACACTCCAGATAGGACTCGACCCCAGAGAGATTTGGGGCTGGTAATATACCAAATTTAAGGCAAATTATTAGATTTTTTTTTAGAATCACAGATCAAGTTTTGTATAGAGTTGATCATTCCACGTAGGCTCTGTTCACACTGATGTCATGGCTTCCATTTATAACAGAGGCCATTATGGTCGGCTGGATTTGTCATATGACGAATCCAAATGGTGACTGACAAACGCAACTGACTTATAATGGGGTCCGTCAAAGTTTATGCCACTTTGCAAGATTAGCGCCATTTGCTGGGACCCACAACAGAAGCCTCAAAAGGGTATGCTCACATGAAGTATTTTCAGCACTGAAAAAAACATATGCAGAACTCGCATCAGGTTTTTTGCATGTGCTTTTTTTCCGGATGTAGTTTTTAGTGAGGATTTTCATTCCTGTTCATTTTCAATGGAAATTCTAGATGCAGATTCCGCATACAAAAAGGTCAGGGCGCTTCTTTTTCCGTATCGCAGTTTTTAAAATCACACACAAAAGAAAAGTGCTGTACAGTTTAACATGCGAATTCCGCATTGAAGTCAATCAATGCCAAAATCCGCAACCAAAACGCTCAGTGTGAACAGCGTGAACATACCCTATGGCTGTGATGGCTAACCTCCGGCACTCCAGCTATGGTAAAACTGCGACTTCCAAGATGTATACTTGCTTGGCTGTTCTCAGAAATCCATAGAAATAAATGGAGCATGCTGGGAGTCATAGTTTCACCACAGCTGGAGTGCCGGAGATTAGCCATCACTGCTATGGCCTATCCACTAGAACTCCCATAGAAGTGAATGGATATAGTTGCACACGCGTGGCCACCTCTTCGTTCCCAGCAGCCATGAGATTGGGGCCTATTCACGAGCTAGAGATGGGACCCACACTTATTGAACATTTATTACATAGCCCTATGGATACGCCATAAATATTGAGATGTGAATACCTCTTAAATAGTCCTTAAGGAGACAGAGGTGTCACTTGAAGCTTCTGGGCCACCATACAAAATGTGTAACAGGGCCCCCACCTACCATGTGCTATTCATAATGCTGGCGTCTTCTCATGAGAAAGCGGTGCTTTGGGCCTCCTCAGTCACATTAGCCTGAGTGCAGTTGTTACCCCTTCACCCCAGGTAGAAGCCCACTGCCGTTAGTTCCCATGGAACCTACCTTTGAAGAAGACTTGTCTGGAATCTCACTGTAGATCTGAACAGTGGCTATAAAAAATGAATATAGAAGAAGATGTTACACTACGTTGGTCATTGTGATATAATATACCCATGGGACTCTTTATAAAGTAGTTAAAGGGGTATTCCCACCTTAAAAGGGTATTCCAATCTTAGACAATGGGGGCATATCGCTAGGATATGCCCCCATTGTCTTAAAGGTGCGGGTCCCACTGTTGGGACCTGCACCTATATCGATAACAGAGCGGGGAGCGCAGTGCCTGGAGGAACCCAGGTTTCCCGGGGTCCGGCCACCGCTAGGCGCAGGTCCCCGCTGCTCGGCGGCCACCATTCCCATTCATTTCTATGTAGCCGACGGAAATAGCCAAGCCAGCGCTCGGCTATTTTCGGCGGCCCCAAAGAAAGTGCGCCCTTCTGCACTTTTGGGGCTCCGTTCTCGATATAGGTGCTGGTCCCAGCGGTAGGACCCGCACCTATAACACAATGGTGGCATATCCTAGCGATATGCCACCATTGTCTAAGATGGGAATACCGGTTTAAAGAGATATTCCCACCAAAGGTCTGATGAAACAGTCAATATCAGACAGGTGAGCGGGGAGGAGGGGGATGCAGCTGCAGGATGTGACTTGGATTGTGGAGACCCTGTAAATAGGCCATAAATGTATAAGATGACACTATGTAATCTCCATGGACACTGACGGACTGGCTTGTTGGGTTCATTGGCAGTAATTAGGAAATTTGCACCGTCAGAACATTGTTGAATGTCTATGAGCCCAGACCCCTTGCCAGTCACCAGAACAAAGGTGTCAGCACCTTGCAAATACAGTTAGCCTCACCCCCAGTCACTGTCAGCAGACAACACAACAGTGCATTTGATTATAATGGATGCTTAGTACACTGGGGTTGGTATATTACAATTTGTATATTGTTGTGCATTATGGGGGGAATTTATCATTAGAAGAATATTTGAAGTCAGTTTTGCTTCAGTCTGTGTTGGAGTACTTTGTGGCACATTTATCAAAAGTCACAGGTTGTTTGATAAATGTGGCTTGTCCTTAAACCTAACACTTCTGTCTAGAGAAGCTACTCCACTTTTCCTACTGCACCCTCCTTCTGGAGTTAGATTGCGACTATTTTGCGACTTTTTAAAAAAGTCGCAATGATAAATCTGGAGTAAAACTCATTAACATGGCTAACCACACCCTCTTTTCCACCCATATTACAAACTGGAGTGAGTGGTGTACACATGCAAAAAGTCGCAAAAAAATGCGCAAAAAAGTCGCAAAAGCCCTATTGTGCGACTTTTTGAAGACAGAATTCTGGAGTGAAGATGTGATAAATCAGGGCCTATGTATTTTACTGTTGGCCATAGTTCCCAGCAAGAAATGGAAGGCAAAGGTTGGCACAGAACAGGGCTATCCACCCTGTTCCTCCCCTCTTGGTAGGGGTGGGCTGGTCCCCCTTCCTGTCCAGAGAGGAGAGAAAGAATCCTTCAGAGCTCCTGATACAGATTCTCCAGAGAGAAAGACTCCAATTTCCTTCAAGTGAAGCCTTCAGATTACAGGCAGTGGTGTGAACTGCTACCATCAGCATAGAAGTCATCTCTTTAAGGTGAGGGACTACAGCCAAGACACCCATCACCAAAAATCCATTTGGTCAGTGTCACCTAAGTGTGGAATTGCCACCAACCAACCTGCCTCCATATTCTTGCTGGTGCCAGAGAAGAATTGCACTAAAACTTGCTGATATTTCCAGTTCTACACTGCACTTAATAAAAAAAGTCTTTGTTACGTTCAACTCTGGCCTCCTTCTTTGGGATCCCCAGGAATCAACAGCCTGAGGGAGTACACCATGACACCACACTTCATCAGGGCCACTACCACTCCTATTCTTTCCAAAGACTCCTCAGGCAGTCACTACAGGTGCATCGTCTGTTTCAGCAAAAGTTGCAGACAGTGAAACTGAATAAAGGGGAGCATCGCTCACTAGCGCAAAGACATGCTCTACTGAATAGCCCCTTACCCTTTTATTGATTCTATCCACAGTGCGGGTCTAAGCTGGTAGATCACTGATGACATCATTTCACATCGCCACTATGTTCTGACTGCATGTATTATTTATTGCACAGTATGTTAACCCACCCTCCATTTGCCCATTGATGGGCTGTTTGTTTAAAAAAAAACTGTGTCTGGGGGGGATTTATGAAACTGGTGTTCCAAATGAGTTGTGAAAAATGAAAGGTGGAATCTGATTGGTTGCTATGGGCAACTAAACCAGTTCTACTTTACACCAGTTTGATAAATCTCCCCCACTGGATCTGGTCACAGAATGTGCACCTATGTGTCATATACTGCAAAAGTAAAAGTGCAGATCTCAAGGACACCATTAACAAAAATGAAATGGGGGCCTCTCCTGGGTGCATGCACTTATCAAGACACCCCTGCATCTACAGCAATGAGGAAGAGATGTGAAGCAATATAAAAGAAAATATTTTTCCCCCATAGCAACCAATCACAGAGCAGTTTTCATTTTCAAACATGCTATAAGAAATGAAAGGTGCGCTGTGATTGGTTGCCGTGGACAACTAAGACAGGTTTTCTTTTAGACAGCAGCTTCCTTAGTGTTTTTGGATTGCTTGTTCTTCCCTTGGTAACAAAAAGGCAGTGTAACCCCTGGCCCTGCTTTCTATAGGGGGCATAGGCGAACACAAGCTGCTCAGCTCTTCACTGGGCCCTAGAGCAGCTGCCTTGGCCCTTAAATAGTGGCTATAGAGACAACACTGTATGTAAAGCTGGCTTTTTGCCCATAGCAACCAATCAAATCGTAGCTTTCATTCTTTAAGAGCAGAGTATGAAATGAAAGTTGTGCTGTGATTGGTCGCTATGGACAGCAAAGGCATTTCCTTTCATAGATTAAAGTAGAACTCCCGCAAAAAATGTTATTCTCTGACCTGTTAGAAAGGTGCATGATATAATCTATAGTGAATGTCATCTTCTTATCAGAGAATGAAATTGTGAGTAATAACCTCTCTTCTTATTGTAGCTGGGTCATGTGACCAACTCCCTGACCTCCAACTGACCCAGGACAGGAAGCCAGTCACTGCTCTATTTATTCCTATGAGACTGAAATTGAGGCTCCCATAGGAATACATAGAGAATTAGACTTCCTGTCCACACATAAGTCTCTGTGTCAGTTGGTGGGTCTAATTCCTAGTCACATGACACAGATAAGAAACTTCAGGATTATATAAGTCAAAAATACAGACACTGGTAAGAAAATGACATTCACTACAGATTACATCATGTACATTTCTAGCAGGACATGGAATAAATTTTTTTTCGGGGATTCTTCTTTAAGTTAGAAGCAGATTAGAATGGAATAGTCCCGGTATACACCGATTTTTACACTAAGCCTTGCCTCTAGCTTCAAGAGTAAAGTTACACAGCGACATGTGTCACGTAGGGCGACACTGCGCATAATAATTATCAATGGTGCCTCAAAAAATCCAAAGCGGTCACTGGTCGCCCACAACTTTTATTCCATTGATTTTCATGTAATCAAAGTCAATGTGACTCGCCAAATCACAGCTCTAAAATAGTCACACAACAGCAAGTCACACATATTTTTATGTTGCACAGCTTTTCTGCATCTTCTACCCTAACTCAGTACCTACCTATACCTACCCCAACCTGTCCAGTCCCCTTTGTGCCCCCTACACAATAGTTATGCCCCCTTACTGCCCCTACATGTTGCAATGCCCTTCACAATAAGCCCTGCTTACAGTAGTGTCATCCCTTTACAATCATGTTACTCCTTTAGTGCCCCCCTTACAATAGAGAACCCCTGCAGTGTTAATAAAATGAAAAAAAAATAAATAATACTCACGTAGCCTCGTACCCCCAATGAACGGAGCACATTTTGCTTTCCCAGCAACAGGTGTGATGCAGTGATGTCATTGGATGCAGTGATGTCATGGGATGTAGTGATGTCATGGGATGATCCCCGGCCACTGCATTGAGCAGCTCAGCAGGCGCCATGACATCACTGCATCACACCTGCTGCTACTGGGAGAACAATGGCTGGGGAATGGTAGGGCATGGAGCTGATAACCCCCTACTTCACCACTGCAGGGTATAAGCTCTGCTATTTTTTAACAGCATGGGACAACTCTTATTTGCAGATTAAAGACCCTTTAAATGTTAGCACAAAAATAATCTGATTCTAGACATTTTAAGGTCCAAATTGAACCAAATAATGAAACAATAGTCAAAAAGAGAGACGTTTAAGGAGCACTGAGGGACTTGGGTCAAAAAGAGGGACTGTCCCTCCAAAAGGGGGACACAGGAGTCATGCCCAGAGTCACCAGGAATTTATATGGGGTTATTTCATGACGTAAACCTGGACAGCTCCTTTAAATATGCCAAACCTAAAAAAGCAACATGGGACTTGTAGTTCTAAAATAGCTGGGTGGCAACAGGCCTCGCTCTATATTGCTAATACTACTGTGCACATATTTTCTATATTATGCATCAATCACATCACATTATAAGTATATATCTTATCATGTAGCGCCTGTGTACAGTCCTGCAAGGACCGACCATTAAAACACTACAACTCCCACCAGTCTGCAGCTGTCAGGGCCTGCTGGGAGTTGCAGTTTTGCCGCATACAGACTGCAGACCTCAGCTGTAATCCGTCATATGTTCTACAAATAGATATATAGAAATACCTTTCTCCTGGAGGTCAGACGTACCTTGGGTTCAGATATCAGGAGCTGCTCTCACACCCCAGCCTCTCTCAGCCTGAAAATACCTTCCCATCCCAGGGACTGCAGACTTAAATGAGCACATGGCACACGGAGAATGGGCAGTGCTGATCGCCCAGGCAAACCTTCCAATGTTTTCTTTGATAAATGGCTGTTTAGATTTGATTTGTACTTTGCATTCCTGGGAAACACTCCCTTCAGGAGTTGGGAAGGTTTACCAATCTCTGAAATGCCTGTCTGACTAATGACTTGGGGGATTAATTATTTCTAGACGCTGGGTTACACATGCTGGATTGTAGGCAGCTCTGTGTATAGGTTCAGTAGTTGTACTGTGTGGATAGATAGATATCACATAGAAGAACAATAGATCACTTGATAGACAAACATGATATGCATGAAAGGTGTACAGAATAATAGATAGAAAGTAGACAGAGAGAGAGAGATCTTTTTGGTTTTGGGTTGTTTCTGATAGAAAAATATATAAATGGATAATTGTTTTAGACATAGATATGAAATAAACAGGAGGAAAGAGGTTGGGATGTTGGGCGCTGTTCATATGAAGGGTCTGGAACAGTGATAAGATTTCCATTATGATAGATTAGATAGATAAAGCAGAAAATGGCAGCACCAGAGCAACAAGCAAAATAAATGGCATCCTAATGGGACTAGACTATTGCACAAAAGGTTAAAAATGCAAACGGGCAGCACACAAATAAGTAAGAAAAAGGAAAATATTTATTCACATGTGGCGTCCATATGGGTGAGTAAATATTTTCCTTTTTTACTTATTTGAGTGTGCTGCCTGTTTGCATTTTTTAGATAGATAGATAGATAGATAGATAGATAGATAGACAGACAGTCAGATAGATATTATATAGACAAATAAATAAGAGATAGAGAGATATAGATAGATAAATAGGTAATATATTTATATGAGAGATAGATAGATTATAAAGAGATTAATATAGATAGAGATACATACATATGTAGATAAAGTGATCTAAAGACAGAGATTATAAAGTTATAGATAGATGCATAGCGATATAGTTAAATATATAGAGATAGATACTGTAGATAGATAGATAGATAGATAGATAGATATGAGATAGATAGATAGATAGATAGATAGATAGATAGGAGATAGATAGATAGATAGATAGATAGATAGATACTGTAGATGGATGGATAGATAGATAGATAGATAGATAGATAGATAGATAGATAGATAGATATGAGATAGATGAATAGATAGATAGATAGATAGATAGATAGATACTGTAGATAGATAGATAGATAGATAGATAGATAGATAGATAGATATGAGATAGATGAATAGATAGATAGATAGATAGATGATAGATAGATGATAGATAGATAGATATGAGATAGATAAATAGATAGATAGATACGAAATAGATAACATTTGGATGGATTAATAGAAGAATAAATTGATGTAGATACATAGATGTGAAATAGATATGAGATAAATAATGGATAAAAATAGACAGATAAACAGACGGAGATAGATAAATAGACAGACAGATTATAGATTGTAAGCCCTCACGGACAGGGTTCTCTCTCCTTCTGTACCAGTTTGTAACTTGTCTTGTTCGTGGTTATTGTAATTGTCTGTAATGTATATCTGTGCACCCCTTATGATATGTACTGCACCATGGAATGAATGGCGTAATAATAATAATAATAATAATCATAATTTGATACTAGATAGATAGATAGATAGATAGATAGATATGAGATAGATAGATAGATAGATACATAGATAGAAGAAAAATAATTCCACAGAACTCCCACGAATGTGATCAAAGTTGGTGTTCTTTATTCACCAGAGCGATGTTTCAATCCTCTTACTGGGACTTTTTTCAAGCAGTGATATACAAAGAATGGTGCCCAGTGGCAATTTATACAGGTGGTATCATAATTGATCATTATACATAATTAGTAAAAAAAAGTGTATTCATGATTAATATTGTATAAAAACATTATCATTAACAGTGTTCACATGATTCTATACATCAAAATTTTTATTCATGATTAAACATATGTAACTTCTGTGGTTAAACAACAATCCAGTGTCCTAATTAGTGTAACACATATAATTCATAACTCCTCCCCTAACATGTGAGTGAAATGTGAATGCTATAAAAACAATCAGTATATACATATATTTAACTGACCGGCATGTATCACATCGTGGGTCCGGTGGCTCGGCGTTCTATGGAGTCAATAGCGCATGCGTGCGCTGTGTATGAGTCATATAAAATAAACGTCAGTGCGTAAGTTCTAAGAATGGAACGCACACGTGATCGCTGCTGTGAAATGGATGTTGGATCACCTCCTCAGCCGCTGGCACACCAATCGACTTGTAATACAGCTGTGCTGCTTCCATTCTTTTTTTGTGTAGATACATAGATAGATAGATAGATTTATAAATAGTCCCCAAACAGCACAGTTTCAATGGATTTACACTCTGACCGTGGTGCATGCTGGGTAGAAGGTTTTTCCATCATTCACTATAATGTGTGACCTTCTCTGCAGCCATTACTAAAACTTCTAGTCAAAATAGACAAAATATGTCTGGTATTCGGCCTAAAGATTTCTTCGTTTCTTAGTGATCTCATTATTTTATGGCCCAGCAAAAATGATGTTTCTTCTCCTTCTAATCCCCCTGTTAATTTGACAATTGATTCCCAAGTCCATATTTTAGATGCAGTGCCCCCCGTCCTGCTGGCAGTGCAGGGGTTGTGGATTGGGTATTGTGTCCGGGGTGGAAACTTCTAGCATCAGGCAATAAGACAAGTCTGTGGGAAAATTCAGCAAGACAAAGGCTAATCCCGTCTAGTGGATTTCACTCTTTCTAAACAAAAGGCAGCTAATTACAAATTTTCTTAACCTAGTGAAGGATTCGGGTGGCAAGCGGGTCTGTCTGCCACCTTTTCTATAGTCAAGTGAAAAGCGCCATTTATAAGCGGTAAAAATGTTCAATAGCCATATAGTGCTGTGTGTAGTGTGCATTGTATGGCTACATAGTAATGTAACATGCATAATATAATGCTAAAAGTATCACTGCAAGAGATCTGGAGTACGGGTCTAAGGAAAGGCTAGGGCTGGGCAATTGCTGTGGGCATATGAGCATTGGCGCCCATCAAAAAGACAAAAACGTGTTTAAGAGCCCCTCTTTAAAGGGATTTTCCCATAATTGACTTTTTATGACCCTTCGTACCAGCTGCCAGACCCCACGTACGTGAAGAATGACAGAATCTCTTGTATTGGAATGGGACTTTTTTTAACAGATTAGAAAAACATGGCCGATTTATTCACCGTGTATGCGTGCATTCACATACCAACTGCTCCCAACATCTCGGTCAGAGCAGCTTAAATGGCGGGCAATTCGTCAAAATGACCATCCTGCTTCTCTCGAAGCAATGATGCGCTCCCTCTCAAACTCTGTTAACTGGGCAAAATGTCTTCGAGTGAGTCGTAGTGATGTCTAGTAGTAAATCATCTCTTATCAAGATGTACACTACCCAAAAGTAGCCTCTGCGAGCCTTTTTATAGGGTAGTGGAGAAGCTTTTTACGCTCTCTTTTGTAGCAATCCACCATTTCTATCTGGGCATACTTTTTTGTTATATATATATATATATATATATATATATATATATATATGTATGTATATATATATAGTCAGGGGCAGACTGGGAACTTAAAGTGGCCCTGGAAAAAATCCTAGCACAAAATACATCACCAAAAACTTCCACTGGCCGGCCATGAGGAGGGCTCAGGCGGCCCCCTGGGCATAGGCCCACCGGGAAATTTTCCTGTAAGGTCTATGGCAAATCCGCCCTATATACATTATATATTATATATACAGTGCCTTGCGAAAGTATTCGGCCCCCTGGAACTTTTCAACCTTTTGCCACATTTCAGGCTTCAAACAAAAAGATATAACATTTTAAATTTTTGGTGAAGAATCAACAAGTGGTCACAATTGTGAAGTGGAATGAAATTTATTGGATCATTTAAACTTTTTTTGTAATAATAAAACTGAAAAGTGGGTCGTGCAAAATTATTCGGCCCCCTTGCATTAATACTTTGTTGCGCCACCTTTTGCTGCGATTACAGCTGCGGTCTCTTGGGGGATGTCTCTATCAGTTTTGCACATCTAGAGACTGAAATTCTTGCCCATTCTTCCTTGCAAAACAGCTGGAGCTCTTTGAGGTTGGATGGAGAGCTTTTGTGAACAGCAGTTTTCAGCTCTTTCCACATATTCTCAATTGGATTCAGGTCTGGACTTTGACTTGGCCATTCTGAGACCTGGATATGTTTATTTTTGAACCATTCCATTGTAGATTTTGCTTTATGTTTGGGATCATTGTCTTGTTGGAAGATAAATCTCCGTCCTAGTCTCAGGTCTTTTGCAGACTCCAACAGGTTTTCATCCAGAATGGTCCTGTATTTGGCTCCATCCATCTTCCCATTAATTTTAACCATCTTCCCTGTCCCTGCTGATGAAAAGCAGGCCCAAACCATGATGCTGCCACCACCATGTCTGACAGTGGGGATGGTGTGTTCAGGGTGATGAGCTGTGTTGCTTTTACGCCAAACGTATCGTTTTGCATTGTTTCCAAAAAGTTGGATTTTGGTTTCATCTGAGCAGAGCACCTTCTTCCACATGTTTGGTGTGTCTCCCAGGTGGCTTGTGGCAAACTGTAAACCAGACTTGTTATGGATATCTTTGAGAAATGGCTTTCTTCTTGCCACTTCCATAAAGGGCAGATTTGTGAAGTGTTGGGCTGATTGTTGTCCTATGGACAGACTCTTCCACCTCAGCTGTAGATCTCTGCAGTTCATCCAGAGTGATCATGGGCCTCTTGGCTGCATCTCTGATTAGTCTTCTTCTTGTTTGAGATGAAAGTTTAGAGGGACGGCCGGGTCTCGGTAGATTTGCAGTGGTCTGATACTCCCTCCATTTCAATATGATCGCTTGCACAGTGCTCCTTGCGATGTTTAAAGCTTGGGAAATCTTTTGGTATCCAAATCCGGCTTTAAACTTCTCCACAACAGTATCATGGACCTGCCTGGTGTGTTCCTTGGTCTTCATGATGCAGAACCCTGAGACTATCACAGAGCAGGTGCATTTATACGGAGACTTGATTACACACAGGTGGATTCTATTTCTCTTCATCAGTCATTTAGGACAACATTGGATCATTCAGAGATCCTCAATCAACTTCTGGAGTGAGTTTTCTGAACTGAAAGTAAATGGGCCAAATAATTTTGCACGCCTCACTTTTCAGTTTTATTATTACAAAAAAAGTTTAACTGATCCAATAAATTTTGTTCCGCTTCACAATTGTGACCCACTTGTTGATTCTTCACCAAAAATGTAAAATGTTATATCTTTTTGTTTGAAGCCTGAAATGTGGCAAAAGGTTGAAAAGTTCCAGGGGGCCGAATACTTTCGCAAGGCGCTGTATGATATGCAGTATATATAAATATATATATATATATATATATATATATATACAGTGTATATATTGGTATATATTTATATTAATTACCATATGTATATGATTGACATAGTATGTTAGTAGGTTCCTGCATAGTCATCTCTCCTGGCCCTGTCAATCAAGAAGCAGAGGGAGGGGTTGACAGAAGAAGCAGGAGGAGCATTGGTGCACAGATTGGCTTAGGCCCGCCCTTAGTGCACTTAACTGCTCATTTGCATAATGATTAAAAGCGCTTTATCTCCAGCATGAATCAACAGATCGCCAAGTGAAAGGTATCATTATATTCAGCTGAATTTCCTTGTGATAGACTCCCTTTAAATGCCCCGAGTTTGGTAAATGTAGGTAAATATGAAATACAGCAATATAATGCTATGTGTAGCATGGTCTCATACTAGGCATGCACAGTGTAAGCAGCTCTGGGATGACTCCACTCTTCAGCCTGACTTGGCTCCAGTTCAAGCATTATCTGATCTCCCCTGTAGGAGTACAGGACAGTAATTTCTAGTAGCTGGATGTATAACTATAGAGTAAATCATTATTTGAATAAGATAAGTACAAAAGATCTTCAGCGAGGAAAACTCTTCACCTCCCTATCATGGTGTAAGAATGAGGCTATGCCCACGTAATAAACCTGCTCATCACAGGGTATACATAAATATTGTGCTCCAGCGTTCTTCATCCTCCTCCATCCATCCTTCATATCTGATAAATTTATTGCGCAAGCCAGACAATGGTCTAACGAAGCATGTTCTTACTGGTTACCACTTCCTGAATGTCCTTAATACAGTATCAGACTTATGTAGCTTACAATTAAAGGGTTTGTTCACCTGCCTTACAGCTTTTATATAAATATAATTTACATGAATAACTGAGTCACTGTGTACATACATTACTTATCCAGTATTGATCCTCTTACATCCTGTATTATACTCCAGAGCTGCACTCACTATTCTGCTGGTGCACTCACTGTGTATATACATTACTTATCCTGTACTGATCTTGAGTTACATCCTGTATTATACACTCTAGCTGCACTCATTATTCTGCTGGTGGAGTCACTGTGTACATACATTACATTACTTATCCTGTACTGATCCCGAGTAAGGCTACTTTCACACTGGCGGCAGGCCTGATCCGGCAGGTGAAGGGTGCTGCCGGATCAGGCCTGCCGCAGTGACATGTGTGGAGCCGGAACCGCGCTCCGGCCCCACACATGTCACACAGTACATACATACACATAAACATAAACATACACACACATATAGACAAACAAACACACATACATACTTACATGCTCCCGGCAGGTCTTCGGAGCGTCGGAGGGACAGGACGGCTCGCACAGGTGACGATTCCCCACAGCGCCCTCTGCTGGGCGCCTGGTGGAATCGTCATCTGTGCGCGCCGTCCTGTCCCTCCGACGCTCCGAAGACCTGCCGGGAGCATGTAAGTATGTATGTGTGTTTGTATGTCTATATGTGTGTGTATGTTTATGTGTATGTCTGTGTCTGTATGTGTCTATGTGTAGCCGGATCCGTAATAAACTCCATTGAAAGTCAATGGAGGGCGGATCCGGTTACCATTATGGTCACACCAGACGGATCCACCCCCATTGACTTGCATTGGGGGTCATTCCGGATCCGTCTTGGTGCGGATGCCTGGACCGGAGAGCAAACCGCAGCATGCTGCGGTTTGTTCTCCGGTCTGAAGACGGAACGGAATGCTTTCAGGAGCATTCCGTTGTCTTCAGTTCAGTTTTGTCCCCATTGACAATGAATGGGGACAAAACTGAAGCGTTTTATTCCGGTATTGAGCCCCTATGACGGAACTCAATACCGGAATTTTAAAACGCTAGTGTGAAAGTAGCCTTACATCCTGTATTATACACCAGAGCTGCACTCACTATTCTGCTGGTGGAGTCACTGTGTACATACATTACTTATCCTGTACTGATCCTGAGTTACATCCTGTATTATACTCCAGAGCTGCACTCACTATTCTGCTGGTGGAGTCACTGTGTACATACATTACTTATCCTGTACTGATCCTGAGTTACATCCTGTATTATACTCCAGAGCTGCACTCACTATTCTGCTGGTGGAGTCAATGTGTACATACATTACTTATCCTGTACTGATCCTGAGTTACATCCTGTATTATACTCCAGAGCTGCACTCACTATTCTGCTGGTGGAGTCACTGTGTACATACATTACTTATCCTGTACTGATCCTGAGTTACATCCTGTATTATACTCCAGGGCTACACTCACTATTCTGCTGGTGGAGTCACTTATTACTTATCCTGTACTGATCCTGACTTGTTACAAAACCCCGGCCTGTATACCTTGCCCAGCTGCCAGGTGTAGGCAGATGAGTAGATTTCTGAAAAGGACATCGGAACCCAAGTATAGCTTTTACTTCGCACACCATCACTCACCCAGATGTTGTCTTTCTCTTCTCTCTTTCTACTTTCTAAAACTAATATATCATCTTTTCCCTAAGTCACTAACCCCCTCTCCCACTCGACCCACCAGACCAGTCACTGTTAATGGTTCCATGCTTTCTCCAGTCCGCTTCCACAGGATAACATTTGTTCCTGTCTTTTGAGCTGTACATCTAAGCCCTTTGCACTTCCCGCCAGCAAAAAACTGAAAAACATTTCCTTTATCAAGTTTTTTCCTAAAATGCTACTGTATGATTCATCATCTCCTGCACGGCCCTGGCCAGCACACACATATGCCCTTAGGCTACGGCTACACAGATCGGCCGTGCTGTCAGCGGGATGCGGCCATGCTGCAGTGAAGAACCGTGTGGCCAATAAGCCTGCAGCTGCCTTTCATTTGATAATGAAGACTGCACTGTATAGTCCTTATTCATTGTTAATAGCCGCGTGGCACCTTTAATGCACCTTTAAACAGGGGCTGTTGCTGGTATGGGGTTTAGTTGGTTAGGCATACCCACTTCTCCAACCCAGCGCTCTTCTGCCCTACAGGTGGAAGTCGTTCTACCATCTGCTTTTCCTCCTTTTCCACATCATCTGATATCAATGAGATTATGTCATCAGGAACATCCAGCTCCTCCTCCTCTCCGCATCTTGCTGACTTTTCTAGGAAATGAAGCCAGCAAAAGATGAGGATGGCCATCATTAAGACCTGCCCCCCCTAAGGGGTGCAGACTGGATGGTGTTGATTGGCATGCTGGGCACTGGAATGATAAAGGCTTCTATCTTACAGGTATTGAATTACATATCTTAGTTTACGGCTGATGTAGGAATAAGTAAATGTAGGAATAAATAAAACTGATGCAGAATAAATCTCCCTGCACTCTCCCTGTAGTCTCCCTGCACTCTCCCTGTAGTCTCCCTGCACTCTCCCTCTCTAGTATTCTTCTATTAGTCATTTTCAGCAACACTGTCCTTAGAACATTAGCGCGTGCCATGTCTCTTGCTATGCTCAGCTCAAAGGACAATTGCGGAGACCACGAGGATTAGGATTTCATAGGGCTGTGACATCACAGTCGATGGCTATCTGCCGATGGGCTGGCTGCATGGCATTATGGGTGATTATGCGACCTGGGCTTCTTATTTTCCCTTTGTAACACATGCAGCCACCATTTTAGGAAAACCTGATTTGGACTGAATTCCGCTTTGAATGCTTTGCTTTGCTCAACCCTACTTATTACTGTTATGCTCTTCTACATGGAAGATCTGTGGAGCATAAAGTTAGCAGAGTTATTAATTGACAGATATACTCTGCAGATGTTTTCCTAGGCTGGATGTACGTGGAGAAGCGTGACTTGTAAAACACATGCCCGTGAATTATTGAGACATCTGTGCTGTTATATTTTGTACCTGGCCTGGCTGGCAGCAAGGTCAGGCCCATGACCCACCACAAAAGTATCCTGTGTTCTGTTGGGTCAGTCTGAGCTAGCTTCAACCTGCACCGGGTGGTTCTGTGCCTTCAAAACTGACTAAAACCTGATGGAATGAAACTTGTGGGTCATGACATGCCTCTTGTGCTCTTATCAAGATGAACTTCTGGTCTGAATCCTAAACTGTTTACTTAAATCTGTAATCCCACTAAGTTCTCAAATAGCTAATAGCGGTATTTAGTAGTAGAAGGAATGCCATACCAGGCCATATGATAAAAGGATAATAAACCAAAAGCATAAATGAAAATAAAGCATAACAAAAATCAAATAAATTCACATTTTTCACAACTACGCTGAAGGCTTCAACACGCAACGCAATAATTCGGTGAGTGAGTGTATATATTTTATTGTTTTAACACCGGATTAACCCCCGATAGGCTGAATGTGACTCTCAGATGCCGCAATCAGCATTGAACGTGGCATCTGAGAGGTTAAATGACGTCATTGTTACCGCTCCATACAATAGAGTGCGATTTGTTACGAAGTAATTCGCAACAAATCGAATTTCTTGATGTAATTCGGCAAAACAACCGAATCAAATTTTTGAAAACTTTGCTCATCTCTACTGACAAACATCAGAAAACTCTACACTGATAAGGGGGATCTCTGCAGCTCCTCCAGAGTGACCATAAGCCTCTTGGCTGCTTCTCTAATTGGTGATCTCCTTGCCTGGGATGTCAGTTTAGGTGGTTGGCCATTTCTTGGTAGGTCTGAAGTTGTGCCATACTCCTTCTGTTTTCGGATGATGGATTGAACACTGCTCCATGAGATGTTCAGAAAGGATATTTTTTTTATAACCTAACCCTGCTTTACACTTCTCCCTTACTTTATCCCTGACCTGTGTGGTATGTTCCTTGGCCTTCGTGATGCTGTTTGATCACTAATGTTCTCTAACAAAGGTCTTCACAGAACAGCTGTGGTTATACTGAGAATAAATTACACACAGGTGGACTGTATTTACTAATTGGGTGACTTCTGAAGGCAGTTGGTCACTCTGGATTTTATTTAGGGGTATTAGAGTACAGGGGGCTGAATACAAATGCAGGCCACACCTTTCTGATTTTTATTCATTAACATTTTTGAAAATCATATACCGTATTTTTCGCCCTATAAGACGCATCGGCCCATAAGACGCACCTAGGTTTTAGAGGAGGACCCCCAATAAGACCTCAGATCAGGCCCCCATGCTTCTCATCAGCCCCTATATGCCTCCTATCAGCCCCCCCAGCAGCCTCATATCAGCCCCCAGAAGCCTCATAGCCCCCAGCCATATGTCAGCTCCACTTCATCAGCCTAATGTCAGCCCCCAGCCTCATGTCAGCCCCATGTCAGCCCCCATGCCTCATGTCAGCCCCCAGCCTCATGCCAGCCCCATGTCAGCCCCCAGCCTCATGCCAGCCCCATGTCAACCCCCATGCCTCATGTCAGCCCCCAGCCTCATGCCAGCCCCATGTCTGTCCCCATGCCTCATGCCAGCCCCATGTCAGCCCCCAGCCTCATGCCAGCCCCATGTCAGCCCCCAGCCTCATGCCAGCCCCCATGTCAGCCCCCATGCCAGCCCCCAGCCTCATGACAGCCCTAATGCCTCAGTTCTAATAAAAAAAAAATCCACTTACCTTTCCTGCTCCTGGACGCCGCCGCTCCTCTCCGCCCCCGCTCTGTCTTCTCCCTGCCGCCGGCTGTGCTGTGACCCGGCGCGCACAGCGTGAGGTCACAGAGCGCCCTCACGCTGTGCGCAGCACAGCACAGCTGAACGGAGGACCAGGAAGCGGTAAGTACAGAGTCTTCACCGCTTCCTTGTCCTCCGGTGCTAATGAGCGCTTTCATTATGGAAGTGCTCATTAGCGTTTGCCCCATAAGATGCAGGGGCATTTCCCCCCCTTTTTTGGGGGAAAATAAGTGCGTCTTATGGGGCGAAAAATGTGGTATCATTTTCTTTTCACTTCACACATATGTACTAATTTGTGTTGGTCTGTCTCATCAAATCCCAATAAAATACATGTAAGTTTGTGGATGTTACATGAAAAGTTCAAGGGGTATGAATATATTTTTAAAGCACTGTATATGAATTCAAGTTCAATATCCAAAATGCCTCTCTATCCAATAGGCAGCGCTTCAAATCACCACCTCTAGAAGAGGGTGTAACCCTTTCCATACTAGAAATACGGCGGGAGTCTATATTTCCTCCATGACAATCCTGAAAGTGCCTGGAGGGACCTGAGATGTTCTGGTCATCTTTTCTGTATAAGTGCCAAACCTTCAGGAGTCTTGAAGTACTACCTACGTAACATAACGTACAAGAGATCATATAAATCACTGACTGTGTGTTACAGTTAATGTAATCCTTAACATGATAAACCATACTCTGTGTGGAATCCGAAAAACTCAATAGATTTGACAAATAAACAAACTCTACATGAATGTGATCCGCATTTATAGAAACCTGAACAGTGTAACCAAGTCCTACTACTCCTCGCCATCTGCAATGTGCTGGCTGCTATACGCTGGCCAATAGTGGGAGTAAGACTTAGTAGTACAGGTACAATCCAATTCCTCAAATAACATTATATAACAATAATCAATTTTACAAGTACTATATTCTGGGGTACTGCATCTATGTCACACTGTTTATGTTCTACATTTTGGCTGAATTAACAGTGTCAGACTAGGGAAATGATTACTACTATGGCCAGTTGGCTGTCACAATACTGTGACAGGCAGCTACTGGGAGGAGAAATACTTTGAAGAGATACTTTGAAGTCTGGACATTTGTGGACACTCCTACTCATCTACTCCTTTATTTCACTTTAAAGGGATAAAAAGTAGAAGTCAATTCAAGTTAATACTGTGGAACTTTATGTATTTTGTGATATGTATCCTGCTCATTTGCACTGTATTTGTGAGGCACTGTGGAAAGGGTTAATGCACACTGAGAGACTTTTGGGACTTTCTAGCTAATAATGAGAAGCTGGTAATTTTCCACAGCCACCAAAGGGTTTAAAGAAGAGCATGTTTTGGAGGGAAAAAGCCTTGTTTACCACCAAAACCAGACAGACTGACCTTTTGAATGTCTGTTTAGCTCTGTTGTTATGTCTGAAAACTTGTTTTTATCTGCTTTGTCATTGCCATTGAGTCATTGAAGCTCTAATGTAAGTCTATGAGAGACAGGAGTTGTAACATTTTATTTGTTTGTGCTGAGTTTCTCCACTCCACCCCTCCCACTAGAAGGTTCTAATTCAGCTAGAAACTGTATATAAGGAGAACAGCCAGAGCCCCTAGTGTTCTGCAGTGAGGGAACAGTGCTTAGAAGAGGAGACTCTGCCAGACTATTGGGTGACTAGTAGAAGACGCTGAGACTGGAATACTCTGCCACAGACCCTGGATCACCAGCCTTTGGCCACGGTACCAGCCTTCTGAGAAAGAGAAGAATAGCTAGCTCAGGCCTTTCCTCAGTATCAAACCCTTCTTCTGCCAGGGAGGAGACTGAAGAAACCAGCCCTATGCCTCACCAGTATTGTTTTGCACCTGAATTTCTCCAGTAAAGAAGCACACTAGTTTACTGCAGACCCTGACTCTCTGGACTTATTCCCCATAGGGGTGCACCACACCTTACCATCCCTTACAGAGAGCAGCAACACGTGGTGTCACCTCAACGGAGTCTGAGGAACCCAGCATAGCGTTGGGACCACCACAAACTCGGCCACTGCATTGGTACCAATAGGAGAGAGTGCTGATGATCTGCATGTGGTGCCTATTTGAGCCTATTGCCGTTGGCTTGGGAGATAGGCCCGAGCCTGTTCCACCTGGGAGGGCTGCAATGTGCTGATGGCCTATGTAGACTGGAACATCATGAGTCATAGTAGACTGGAGGCTGTGAGACACGACGTGTCCCAAGTTAGGCAAGTAATGTTTTTGGGAAACCACTCAAGTAGCACAACTCTACAAGTGACTGGCTTCAAAACCACCTTCAAATGAGGTATAGAAATCATGAGGCTTATTGCATACAGCGCATTATTTCAATATGTATTTGTTTAGTGGCCATTGCATGGAGCCCCCAACAACTGTGATCCAGTCGAAACCACAAACTCGGTTCCCCCCATAGTGACATCATTTATGGTGCTCTTTTGGTCTTTCTCTATCACCTCCTGCTCTTTAAGAAGAAGGTCCTTGTTTGGGGAGCTTTATAACATTATATTTTACATACTCATTTGGCATGAAAAAAGAGATGCCTGGGGCTGCAGTGTTATCGTTCTGTTCCTGACTGCACCAGAAAAATTTAAGCAGACTGCCAGAAGGTGGTGAGTATGACTAGCCTATATCTTTAGCCCTGTAGCTCAGCCCTGATCGTGTAGAATTACAAGTACCACTATGTCCCGTGCACCGAACGCTCTGGGTCCTGTTTGTGCGGATTAAAGATGTGGGAGAGTTTGTAAATCTACTCTCTGGTGCCAGCAGTAACTTAGTAGTCAGTGGGTGCACCAGTCAGCAAGCTGTACGTGATACTTAAAGTAATACCTCAGCATTATATACTTATACCAGCACCTACTTATACATTGTCATAAAAAGAAAAACTCAAGCAAGGAACCAGAAGTTCACCGCAAGTGTGCAGACCACAGATCTTCACTATTACACATTGGCCAAAATTTGCAAGCCACTGCTAGCAAAACAATTGAAAAAAAATTAATTACTTTGAAGGACCATTTTGGACCTCTTAGCAGTACTTCTCCAACTCACAGAACCTTCAAAAATAGAACTACCACAAACCAGCCCATCCCAAGGGGTAAAAGAATATCACTGGCCTCCAACACACATGAAAGGACTGATGCTGTCAGCTGTCACCTCCTGTGACAGGGGATAGGGCACGCTTGGTGTGACGTATCTGGTGTGACGTTTGCAGAAGTGTTGGAGAGTTTTGATGATCGAGAGCTTGCAGGAGAGGAGAACCAGATTGGTGGTTAGACTGTGTCAGTCTCCCTGTTCCAGTAGAGAAAATTCCAGGTGTCACAGGCCTAAATGCAACAAGCCCCTGAGGAGCCAGTGCAGAGGATGAGAGTGGTAGTGGCCCTAATGAAATGTTGTGACTCGGTGTACTCCTTCAGGCTGTTTCTCCCTGTGGATTGGTGCAGTGAAAAGGTGGTATAAGGAATCAGGCCGGAAGTAGAAGAATAAAAGCCTCTCTTTACTCTCTTTATGTAGTTTGTACATAGTGCTATTTTTGTATCCAGATAATGAGCTATAGTGATATAGTGACTAGCAAAGTTAGAGGTGATGGCGCCTCTAGTATACTATCTTACTGATGTCTCTCGCCTGATCTTCTGGCTAAGAACTGTAAGCTGGTACTTGAGGTTGTAGGTGTCCACTGTAAAACACAGGCTTTTGAGTTGGTCTGGCCTGGATGTGATCTAGGTAATGGGTGTCTCAGCTGTAGTCCCTCACCGGCAGAAGGGTCTGGATAGCAATGGTTTCTGGTCACTCTGCAGAGTGTAAACTCTGTAGCTTTGTAGGATATCTGTACTTTCGGATCCTTCAGTCTCCCTGAAGTAGTGGTCTCACAGATTAGTTATTTCTCTGGTCCCTGAGGCCCTTGGGAAGTGCTTCCTCACTCCTCACATTGCTAGCTAACACTCTCCTCTCCTGGCAGGAAGTAGGACCAGTCCACTCTTACCAAGAGAGGAGGAATGGGGTGGTTATCACCATCCCTTTACCAACCCGCCCTCACCTGCCCTTACATAGCATGGTGAAACATAACATAACATTGCATTACAAACCAAACATTGCAAATACCTATGAGATGAATGGGAGGCATACTGCGTAAGCTCGGCCACCTCTACGTGGCTGATGGAAATAGCTGGGTCAGCTATTTTGGTCAGTCCTATAGAAATGAATGGAGGGTGGCCGTGCATGGTACACCCTCCTTGACTTTGCAGGCTCTGTTCTAAAGATAGCTGCAGGTCCTGGAGGTGGGACCCCCACCTATCAGACATTGGAGGCATATCCTACCCAATGTATGGAGATAGGCCAACCACTTTAATGATAGGGACTGTTGGGTCTGATTGCTTTGTGGAACAAAAAGGACTACAATATTATTATTGTTCAGTCTGTTTCTCAAGAGGTAGTGCACAGCCACCTCTAAGATCTGTGTTCTGTGTTTGTAGAGCAGCACAGTTGTTGCTGTCGGATTTGTGGACCCTCTGTGACCTGTAGAGGCACCTGGTGGTGATAGAAGTTTAATTAGGTGTGTTTATTGTGGGACCTCCCATGATGGTCAAAGTCCCTGAGCTTTGGTGAATTTCCATTGCACTGTAAGAGCAAGCTTGTTTAGATTTTGTGGAGTTAGTAAAGTTAATAGAGAGCAGACAGTGTCCTGTGTTTCTGCAAGATCCATGGCCCATTACAAGCAGCACCTTCAATGAAAGCAAGATGAGACACCAACACTCCAGTAGTATCCCTCAACAACTCAAGAACATCTCTTGTGACTTTTCAGATTGAAGGGGTTGTCTGGGTGTCTTCAAGATAAGTCATCAAAAGTGGGGGTCCAACTCCCTTACCGATGAGCTGTTTGAAGAGGCTGTGGCCTACACGGAACGGAGCCTCCTCCTAGGCCATGTGATGTCACATTCATTGGTCAAATGGCCTAAGCACAGCTCAGTCCTATTTAAGTGAATGGGGGTGAGCCACAATTCCAAGCACACCCTCTATCCAATGTATGGTGCTGAGCTTTGTAAGCTGCAAAGAGGCTGCGGTGCTCACCAGAGATCCATGGCCTTTTCAAATAGCTAATTGGCGGGCGTGCCAGGTATCAGACACCTACTGATCAGGTATTGATGACATATCCTGAGTATAGGTTAAAGACTCAAAAATTTTTTATACTAGTCAATTGCAAAAAAGCTGCCATTCTGAGTGCAATGCTTCTAAGACATCTGAAAACACTACTGGGCTTCATATTCATCATTCATTTAACTACTGTCGCCAATCACTAGCATCAATGTAATGGATCTACAGGAGGGGAGATTGTGATCAGACCTGCAGGTGAACTGGGTCTGCCGGTGGCCACTGTGGGTTTCAGCTGTGCCCATGTACTCAGGATGCAGTTATAGTTGAATACCATAGATATTCTTCCTTCCCTCCTGACATGGTCACATCACCTACATAAGACACTATGAAGGTCCATCTTAACATCAGCATCAGGCCCATGACGAAGACAAGTTCCTCCTCCTTTCAGCTTCCTTCCCTCTTGACCCAGCAAGGTGCGTCAAAATACCAGGGAACTAAGGGGAGCACTTTCCATAATAGGCCTGCTTCTATATACACTACTCACAAATTTAGGGACATTTAGCTTTCGGGGGAAACTTATGGAAAATGTAAAAAGTTCACATTACAGTGGTAATATATCATGAAAGTCGGGCATTTAATGGGAGGCAGCAATAGTGATTTCTTCATCTCAAACAATTTATTGAAACAAAAGCTAACACCAGTGCTGGGTATACCCCCACAAAGATGTCAGTGTCTCAATAACTTGTGGCCTTGAGCATCAATTACAGCTTGACAACGACGTCTCCTGCAGTTCACAAGTCGACTTATTGTCTGCTGAGGCATGGCACCCCACTCTTCTTGAAGGGCGGCCCTCAGGTCATTGAGGTTCTGGGGTTCAGAGCTATGAACCTCTACACAGCGACTTAGCTGATCCCATAGGTTTTCAATAGGATTCAGGTCTGGAGAAGGTGCAGCCACTCCATTTGAGGTCCCCCAGTCTCCAGCAGCCGTTGCCTAATGATGCGACCTTGATGAGCTGGCGCATTGTCGTCCATGAAGATGAAATTAGGCCTGTGTTGTTCATGCAGAGGCACAATGACTTGATTAATGGTGTTCTTCTAGTAGTATGGGCTGTCACTGTACCATTCACACAGTGTAGGGCAGTTCTGTATTGACTAGACACACCTGCCCACACTGTAACACCATCACCACCAAAGGCTCGTCTAGTGACAACAGTGGCTGATGCATAGCGCTCTCCTTGACGTCTCCAACATTGTTGGTGGCCAACATTTCTGGTCAGCGTGAATCGACTTTCATCAGTGAACAGCACTGAGGCCCACTGGTCCCTCGTCCAGCATACAGTAGATGCTCCCTGGCCCATGCAAGACGATGATGCCTTTGCCTGGTGGTGTGGTCAGGTACCCTTGCAGGTCGTCTAGCACGCAGACCACGCTGATGTAAACAGTTTGGAATGGTCTGACGTGACACTTGGATGTCTCTCACCTCGCTGAAATATGCCTGGAGTTACGTGGCATTCATCATCCGGTTCCGCAGGGCATTGTCCACAATGAAGCGGTCATCTGTGTAGGATGTGGCCAAAGGACGTCCACTTCTATGCCTTTCTGTGACTCTTCCAGTCTCTCTGTATCTGTGTTGCAACCTGCTGATGACATTAAAGTTCAAAATCTCCCATTTCTCAAGTAGTAAAAAATAATAAAAGCTACATAAATTCGGTATTATCATAATTGCACTGACCCGCAGAATACAGTTATGTTATTTTTACCTCATAGTAAATGCTAATAGACCGAAACCCAAACAACAGTGACAGGACTGCCGTTTTTTTCAACCCACAAACAAATTTTACAGTTTAGTAATACATTATACACTACTCACAAAAAGTTAGGGATATTTGGCTTGTAGGTGAAGTTTTAGGATGAACCTAAAATGCCCTCTAACCTTTACAGGTGACATTAATGTGACCTTCTCTAAAACTTTGAATGCACATGTCCAGCTTTTCAATGTTTCAGTACTTTTTGCACAACTTGCTGTTCTCTAACAAGGAGCTTAATGGCAAAATTCAACACAGGTGTTTAATCCATGAATCGGCCAATACATTTCCTGGTTCAATTAGAATTGGTATTTAAACAGTCCTCCTCATCACGCTGCTCACATTTTGACATCATGAGACCAAGACGACACCTAACAATTGATGAACAGTACCTCGCCATTGAGAGGCTTCAAGCCTGATGTTCTCAGACAGAAGTGGCCACTGAGCTTAGAGTGTCACAGAGTGTCATCAGCATGTTGTATCAGAGAGACTGGAAGAGTCACAGAAAGGCATAGAAGTGGACGTCCTTTGGCCACATCCCACACTGATGACCGCTTCATTGTGAACAGTGCCCTGTGGAACCAGAAGATGAATGCCACACAACTTCAGTCACATTTAAGGGTGACAAGAGGCACCCAAGTGTCACATCAGACCATCTGAAACCAATTATATCAGCGTGGTCTTTGTGTTAGACGACCTGCAAGGGTACCTGACCACAGGTGTCATCGTCTTGCATGGGCCAGGGAGCATCTGTAACACCCCAGAGTAGTGTTACCACTCTTACTTCCTGCTACTACCCTTGTCGGCTAACCTAAATTTCATCTATGCATCCTATTCCAGGACCTGCAAAAATGTGCATATCTACAATGTTATGCAACTGTTTTAATATGTAATGTGCCTGGTGTACCAGCAGGTGGCAGCAAAACTAAGGCAGAGCTACAATATAGTTGCTCAGAATGGAACTTCCCATTACCATTCTGACCCCCCTTCTGGAGAGAAGTGGATTGTTCCCACTTCCTGCAGTAAGGGTGGATTCCAGTTAGAACTAGTTAGTCTGCAGCACCCCCTGCTAGGGTAAGGTTGTGCAGGGCTGTCTCTGCTGGATGTGCCCCTGCCAGCCAGAGCACCTTCAGCTCTGGTGGCCTTGAAGACAGAGGATTACAACCTCAGCAGCCAGGAGGTGTTTCCCTGGCACAAGTGAAGTCAGACCAAGCAGAAAACCACAGCATTGGAAGAAATCCAAGTTAAAGAAAGTTAGTACAGCAGTGAGCTACAGAGACATAGTAGGTGATTTTTGCCTGCCAAATTCACATGCCTAAGCCTGCTGGAAACCAAAATAAAGCCAGAAGTTTGTTACCTGGATGCAAGTTTGCCTAAGTAAAGCTGTGTTGGATTTCACCAAAAGGTCTGGACTCATTTATTACTACAACCCTCTATTATTCCCCCTATCATTGCAACCGGAGCCAAAGCCTAGGGTCCAGCCGTTTTCCAGGTAGGATCACTGTGACACCCTGAGACATTATAGGCCATAAAATATACCATCCTTAGTGGGCCCTGGAGGGAGGGTTGCCCGTAGCAAAATTGGCGTCCTTTTCGTTGCACATCTACACTGGACGAGGGACCAGTGGGCCTCAGTGCTGTTCACTGATAAAAGTCGATTCACGCAGAGCAGAAATGATGGCCGCCAACGATGTTGGAGACGTCAAGGAGAGCGCTATGCATCAGCCACTGTTGTCACCAGATGAGCCTTTGGTGGCGGCGGTATTACAGTGTGGGCAGGTGTGTCTTGTCAATATAGAACTGCCCTACACTTTGTGAATGGTCCAGTGACAAGTCCATACTACTTGAATACCATCATTAATCAAGTCATTGTGCATCTGCATGAACAACACAGGCCTAATTTCATCTTCATGGACGACAATGCCCCAGCTCATCGAGACCACATCATTAGGGAATGGCTGCTGGAGACTGGGGGACTTCACATGGAGTGGCTACACCTTCTCCAGACCTAAATCCCATTGAAAACCTATGGGATCAGCTGAGTTGCCGTGTAGAGGCTCGTAACTCTGTACCCCAGAACCTCAATGACCTGAGGGCCGCCCTTCAAGAAGAGCGGGAAGCCATGCCTCAGCAGACAAAAGTCGACTTGTGAACAGCATGAGACGTTGTTGTCCAGCTGTAATTGATGCTCAAGGCCACGTGACAAGTTATTGAGACACTGACATTTTTATGGCAGTATACCCAGCACTGGCCTTTTTTTCAATAAATTGGTTGAGATGAGGAAATCACCATTGCTGCTTCTACTTAAATGCCCGACGGGAACTTTTCACGTTTTCCATAAATTTCATCCAAAAGCCAAATATCCCTAACTTCATTGCTGCAGGACCAGCAGTGACCATAGCAGCGGTGCAACTGGAAATTTGAAGGGTGAGTATTGTAATTTGCTTTATTTCATACAAGACCATAATACTGAATGCACTGAGGACTACACTATCAAGCTGTATATGTAAGGAGGATAAAGTACGGGTTTGCATTAGGTCATCTGTACCTATAAGGAACTAATAGGCGTCTTTTACACCAACAATACGAATTGTGTCAGGGTGCGTTCAGTGAAACTCTCACCATTTCTCAAGCAAGTTCAGTCAGTTTTGTATGCAGTTGCGTTCAGTGGTCCAGTTTTTTCAACGCGGGTGCAGTCAGTTTTGATGCGTTTTTCACTCACGTGAAAACAAACTGAAGGTTTACAAACAACATCTCCTAGCAACCGTTGCATCCGGATGTTAGGGCTCATGCACACAAACGTATTTCCTTTCCGTGTCCCTTCTGTTTTTTGCAGACCATTTATTTCAATGGGTCTGCAAAAAAAACGGAAGGTAACCCGTGTGCATTCCATTTCCGTATGTCCGTATTTCCGTTCAAAAAAAAAATAGAACATGTCCTATTATTGTCCGCATTATGGACAAGGATAGGACTGTTCTATTAGAGGCCAGCTGTTTCGTTCTGCAAAATACGGAATGCACACGGACATCATCCGTATTTTTTGCAGACCGCAAAATACATATACGGTCGGGTGCATGAGGCCTTAGGGTGGGTTCACATCATCATTATGCATTCCGTTATTGTTATAACGGAAAATAACGGAATCCATAACACGGAAATCAAAATGGAAACCTTTAAGAGGCATTCCGTTTTGATCCGTCATAATAGCAGTCTATGGGAATCATAACGAATCCATCTGGTTTCCGTTACGCAGGACTGAAAACAGAGTCCTGCCGACAGTCTATTGTACTTTTTGTATTTTTCTATTATATTTTACATTTTCATGCATTTATTGTATTTTATTGTGTATTGTGTTTATTTTTATATTGTATTTATATATTTTTTTTATATTGTATTTTACATTTTTCTATTGTATTGTACCTTTTGTACTTTTCTATTGTATTTTGTATTGTAGTCTATTGTACAGTCTAATGATGCACTTTTTTTAATTTTACGTTTACAAGAATTAACGGTATAATTAATATTATTTCGTTCCTGTTCGTGAAAAAAATCAATCAGAAACCTCTATGGAACAGTTCCCCCCAGTGGTCAAACTCTAAAACAGTCTACAGTGTTACCATCCTCCCAATAGATGGCGCTGCTTACAAACATATTTGGACAATTAGTCACTACTTTTTTTTCAGGACTGCAGAAATTGATGTAACAGTACTAAGCTTATCAACGTAGTTGTGGTGAGTTTGTCATCTGGTATCTTGGTGAATTCATAATGGCAATGGCCTGCTGGTAAGCCTTTATCTAATAGTGTGCCAACAGTTTTCAGCTCTGCTACATCAGTACATACAGATTGCTATTGCAGCTGGATTCACATCTACAGTTTTAAGTGCAGGTTTTTTTTATTAATAAAAGAATGGAAATTTGTCCATAGGAAGAACCAGTTCCAAGGTTTTGCTCATATCTAGTAAGGACCTGTTTGCTTAAAGGGGTTGTCCTCCTCTTTACAGGTGATGGCCTATCCTCAGGACTGCATGCAAATGGCCTAAGGCCTCATGCACACAAACGTATTTTCTTTCCGTGTCTGTTCCGTTTTTTTTCTTTTTTTTGCGGACCATATGTGAAACCATTCATATTATTGGGTCCGCAAAAAAAAAAGGAAGTTACTCCGTATGCATTCCGTTTCCGTATGTCCGTATTTCCGTTCCGCAAAAAAATAGAACATGTCCTATTATTGTCCGCATTACGTACGAGGATAGGACTGTTCTATTAGGGACCAGCTGTTCTGTCCCGCAAAATACGTAATGGACACGTATGTCATCTGTATTTTTTGTGGATCCGTTTTTTTGCAGACTGCAAAATACATGTGTTCGTGTGCATATGGCCTAATGCTGATTAGTTACTGCACATTTTTGTGCTTCTGATCCAAACTGAAAAACTCATCTGGTCCTATTTTCAGTATCCAAAAAATGTAGTTTTTCTTTTTATCCTGTAAAATGCTGCCCCCTGCAGTCAAAAAAGGGTGCTGCAAATCTTGCTTTGCCATGGATGGAGCTCCTTCTTAGTTTTGCTACTAAGCCCGCTCTTTATAGCTATATGTGTTGGGTATGTATACCCTTAATTATATGTGCATTTTCTCCTGAGTTAGGCCACTTTCACACGAGCAATTTTTCCACGCAGGTGCAATGCGTGACATAAACGCATAGCACCCGCACTGAATCCTGACCCATTCATTTCAATGGGTCTGTGTACATGAGCGTTTTTTTTTCACGCATCAGTTCTGCGTTGCGTGAAAAATGCATCATGTTCTGTAGTCTGTGTTTTTCACGCAGCCCTGGCTCCATAGAAGTGAATGGGGCTTCAGTGAAAAACGCATTGCATCCTGAAGCAAGTGCGGATACAATGTGTTTTTCACTGATGGTTGCTAAGAGATGTTGTTTGTAAACCTTCCGTTTTTTATCACGTGCGTGAAAAACGCATCAAAACTGACCGTGCGGAAGAAACTGAAACACTGATCGCAGACAAAACTGACTGAGCTTGCTGGCGAAATGGTGCGAGTTTCACTGAACGCACCCTGACACAATCCGTATCATTCGTGTGAAAGAGGCCTTACAGTTTTTAAAGAGCACCTGTCGTTAGGTGAAGAGCCACTAACCGACGGGCATACAACTGGGGATGAATGCTGCAAACATCTCCATGTCAACACCGGCCATTTCTGTATTGTTTAGTAAAAGAAAAGATAACTTACCTGCAATGAGTCCAGGACTCTTCTCCAGCGCGCACATGCATGGACAGAGCTAAGGGCAGTACACTTCACGTGCGCACTGCAGCCAGTGTGGCTAACCCTACTGTTAACGGCTTGTTTTTCAGTTTGGCGTACAAGGTTCGGGTTATCTAAGAATTCCGTTATGGATTCCGTTACCGCGACCTGCTGTTGCCATGTAGCCGTACCTCGGGGAATGCGCATAAAAGTTAACAACAGGTTTAAGAGCATGATAGTGGTTAAAAAAATGGACTTATTATTATTTTTATTCTTACATTTATGATTATTATGTTTATTATTACGTTTTTTATTATTATTATGTTTATTATTATCATTACGTTTTTATTATCATGTTTAGTATTATTATGTTTTTTATTATTATTATGTTTATTATTATTATTACTACTACTATTATTATTATCGTTATTATTTTTTTTATTATTATTATGTTTATTATTATTACGTTTTATTATTATCATGTTAAGTATTATTATTATTATTATGTTTTTATTATTATTACATTTTATTATTATTATTAATATCATTATTATTACTACTATTATTATCATTATTATTATTTTATAATTGCTATTATTATTATTATTATGTTTATTATTATTACGGTTTTTATTATTTTCATGTTTAGTATTATTATTATGTTTATTATTATTATGTTTATTACTACTACTACTATTATTATCATTATTATTATTATTATGCTTATTATTATTCATTATGTTTTATATTTTTTACTGGCAGCAGTTTTACCCCCTGCTGATAAGAACAAATGCTCTTTCGTGGGTCATTTGCCAGCGGAGACAATAACCCCTTATGAGACGCCTCTCTGATATACACTAAACAGTATCACCTAAAGAGACAAACAAGCCGCACATAAGGGCTGCTAATGGCGAGCTTGCATACCACATTTGAAACAGAAGCTCACCTTGTCATAGTAAACAGCAATTTAAACCGAGCACAGGTCTGCTGGGACCTGTGTCTGCAATCTTTAGACCTGCCGCGTGCCAACTGGGACCAATCATGCCATCAGCAATTATTCTTAGTTTGTGATTTAAAGGAACAGGATGTTTTTTTTTGTTTTCCATGGAAATTCAAAGCTTAAAACAGTCCCTTGTGGTAAAGGATGAGTCAAAGTGAAAAAGAACAAAAGTAAGAAATAAATGCAAAATACGCAAAAAGTTTTCATTATATATATATACCATCCTTTTTGTGTATCCACCATCATACAGACTGTAAACGGGCATTGTATTGTGTTCGAGAATATACCACCAGGGGCCATTTTCGGCACATAGTGATGTCGCGTTATAGGGGGTTTTAGGTAGTATTGACATGCCTTGTTCGGGTTATGCTGATCCGCTGTTCTCAGTTTCTGATCTCATCTAAATAAATAAAATAATAAATAATGTTTGTATGATGTAATATTAACACAAAATACACAATAAAAATCATATATAAATGTACTATAAGTTTACAAACTACTGTATTTTCCCAAGTTTATTTAAAGCTTAAAATATAGTGAAAATCCCCTAAAAGACAAAGGGTACTGTCGCCGTCTGGCGTTTCCAGAGGCGTCAAGGTATCTTTACTGTAAGATATATTATCTATATATTTATTTAATGTTTATGTATGTATCTACCTAACATCTATCGATCTAATCACAAAAAATGACTGCACCAGGAGCAGTGGTGTACACAGAGAGGTAAGGGCCCCATAGCAAGGATCAGACCAGGCCCCCCACACAGGATAGAAGGGTTTCCACCTAAACCCTTTTCAGTGATCCTTGGGCCATTTTTCCACTGCCTCATTTGCTAAAAGTTATTCCTTTAGAGCAGGGATGCTCAACCAGCTGTTGTAAAACTACAACTCCCACCATGCCCTGTTGTAGGCTGATAGCTGCAGGCTGACCAGGCATGCTGGGAGTTGTAGTTTTGCAACAGCAGGAGGGCCACAGGTTGGGCATGTCTGCTGTAGAGTGTAGAGTCCTGACCAAGTGTTCACCTCCAGTAGAAGAGGAGATAATCCCAACTAAGACTGGGCCCCCTCTTGTCCTGGGCCCCATAGTAGTCGCATGGTCCTCCGCTATAGTAGTTACACCCCTGTCCAGGAGACAAAAGACAGAAAACACGGTGCAAGCCCAAGGGGACTTGACAATTTCCCAATAAATAAATTGCAAAAAGGCAGCACACTCAAAAGGTTGTAAAAAGTAAAAAAAGGTCTTTTATTCACCCATATGATCACAACTATCTATCTATCTATCTATCTATCTATCTATCTATCTATCTATCTATCTATCTAATATCTATGAATCAATCATCTATCCATCTAGAAATCAATTATCTATCTATCTTTCTAATATTTATATATATATATATATATATATATATATATATATATATATCTCTGCTTGAGAAAATGTCGCTGTTTGGTGATTAAAGAACACTACATTAATTTATTTTTTCTATTTTTTCTAAATTATCTATCTGTCTGTCTATATCTAATATCTATCTAATAACTATATACTATCTTTCTTTCTTTCTTTCTTTCTTTCTTTCTTTCTTTCTTTCTTTCTTTCTTTCTTTCTTTCTTTCTTTCTTTCTATCTACAACAGAAGATGCAGCAGCACAGTTAAATATGGAGATATGGGTGCAAAAATCCTCAGGATATCAGGTAATCCAATCCTCATTTAGATAAATCCACAGAAAATGAGGCAGCACTCCAGTGTCGGTGAATCAGTGAACACCCTTTAAGCCAAGAGTAATAAAGGGTCTTCACTGATTCACCGACACTGGAGTGCTGCCTCATTTTCTGTGGATTTATCTATCTATCTATCTATCTATCTATCTATCTATCTATCTATCTATCTATCTAAAAATACAATAATTCCGCAGCACTACCAAGGATGTGTTCCAATCAAATTGTGATTTATTCCACCAGAAGCAACGTTTCAGTCCTCACACTGGGACTTTTCTCAAGCATCCATCAGTCCCAGTGTGAGGACTGAAACGTTGCTTCTGGTGGAATAAATCACAATTTGATTGGAACACATCCTTGGTAGTGCTGCGGAATTATTGTATTTTTATCGAGAAGGATTTGATCGGATCCACAGCCGCTGGCACACCATCACTACTTTCTTACTAAAGCAGTGCCACCTACATTCCTTTGTGTATCTATCTATCTATCTATCTATCTATCTATCTATCTATCTATCTATCTATCTATCTAGTTTCTTTTTATTTTCCATATATTTTCACACAATGAATCTCATTAAGCTGTCCTCTGTATTCATACTCGCTGTTCCCTCTCCCCTGCCCATAGTCTGCCTCTAATCTGCGCGCTCTGGATACTGCTACACAGTAGCTTCTATTGAGCGAGCACGGTGTTTGTCATGCCCGGCAGTATGTGAATGATGGTAATGAATCCCCCGATGACTTGATGCAGTCAATACCATAAAATAAATACAGTAATTACCAGACAAACAGTCCTCCCCGTATGATGAGGTGGAACAGGTGGAAGTTCAGACTTCAGGGACAGAAAAAAAAGTTTCTCCGGCCGCCGTCTGCATTGGACGACAGTCGTGTTCCACAATGCTGCAGTCTAAGGAACTAAGAAGATGTTTCCATAATTTAGGATAGAAATACAACACAGTTACATTGTTTCCTGTTGTAGATCCTAATATAACCCCCAGGAAAATGGAACCCAAAGTGAAGATCAAAATGATATTGCCCAGGTCGGCTTGTTCTGTCTTCCTCCTTAAATGCCCTGATCATGATCCTTGGGCCAGTTCCCCACCTCTTGTTCTCCAACATTTCTGTGCCTATAGAGAAGTAAGTCCCTGGTTACCCGTTAACAAAGGGGCCCCCAAGGATGTTGTTATAGGGGCTTCAGACAGTGGTGTACATAGAGAAGTAAGGGCCCCATAGCAAGGATCACACCAGGCCCCCCACACAGGACTGAAGGGTATCTGCATAAACCCCTTTCATTCACCCTTAGGCCATTTTTCCACACTCCTCATTTGCTAAAATTTTTTCCTTTAGAGAGTAGAGTCCTGACCAAGTTTTCACCTCCAGTAGAAGTGGAGATAATCCCAACTAAGACTGGGCCCCACCTTGCCCTGGGCCCCATAGTAGTCACAGGGTCTGCCGCTATGGTAGTTACTCCCCTAGCTACAGAGTTAGAAGTCACACCCAGGTCTTGGTACCTGAGGGGGCTCAAACGCCCTTCTGCCACATAAGATATACCTGACAACTCTCCTGGAACATCCAGGAGGCCCCCAGTAGAAGGGAAGACCTCCCGAACTCCTGGAAAACAGCCCTCCATGAACTGATAAACTGTATATGTCAACAGGATACTGCAGCCCTAATGCCCATATGTGCACTGAGGGCTGAGGACGGACTAGAAACTAAAAGTGGCCCTGGCAAAAACTGGCGGGTCCAAATTGACAGAAGGCAAGGCAACATAATGAGTCAGGGACAACATATGTAGGCAGGGAAAAAAGAAATAAGCGTGGCCAGCAGTACTATAGTGCAGAGCAATATTCCAACCCAGCTGAACCAGATACCACAGTGCAGCACAAAATACCGCCACATGAGTCAAAGTATTCAACTGTATCCCAGTCCTGAGGATGTTGATACACTTGCATTCAGGAGGGCACCTGAACAGATGCGTAGGAGGGAATCATATGTGTACTTGACTCGCTCCAATAAGAAGGGCTTGGGAGGCCCTCCTAGGCATCGGCCCACTGGGAAATTTCTCTGTAGGCTCTATGGCCAATCTGCTGCTGGCTGAGGGGTGATGTGTCTAGAAAGGGGGCAACTAGGTAGGAAAAGGAGGCATGATCACATCCAGAAAAATTAGGGGAAAAAATTGGCAAGAACAGCATAACAAAACACCAGTATTATAAATGGCACATGGGTGGTATCGGGCCGTGGTACAGATTTTGCATCAGTGCCCAGGAGCCTCAAGTTACCCCTGTGGAGCCTCCTTCTCTACAAGGTTCCTATAGTAATTGCATGATCTGCCTCTGTGGTGTGTAAGGCCATGCTAGTATTCACACTGCTTTATAACCGTGAGTAGACAAAGCAGCCATGGTTACTAATATCATAATCTTTATTGTTAAATTTGGGGTATTTAAATCCTGCCGCAAACTCACCTGGGAACACCCAGTTATGGGTGGGGCTCCCATAAACTCCTCCTATTATTGAGGCAAGACAAGCCAAATTTGACAGGATTGTCTTTGAAAATTTTGGTCAAACTCCATAAACTTGGAACGGTTGACAAATATGGATACTAAATAATCTGGAGGGTCAGGCAAGTACCATCCAAAACTTAAAGGGTTTTTCCTAATTGAGTAAATTTTATCCCTAGTCACAGGATAGAGGATGTGTCTGATCAGCGCCCCCTATGATGCTCCCCTTCTCAAAATGTCTTTGAGTGGGTTATGGAGGCATTTCTAACAGTCAGCGATCACTCACCAAGAGGTACACTACCCAAAAGTAGTCTCTGAGAGCCTTTTTATAATTCAGCAGAGGAAGCACTCTTACGCCCTCTTGTGGCAAGGCCCAGTGTGTAATCAGTCCATACATAAAATGATTTATATATCTGCCTGAGACATAATTGCATGCCGAGTTTTGCAGCAATTCAACATTTCTGTGTGGGTGGTAGAAGACAAAGGGCTTCCTAGTGAAGATGACAATGATATTACCACCCAGGTCAGTAGGCCTTGTGGTTTCCATAAACTTCTCCTATTATTGAGCCAAGAAAAGCCAAATTTGCCGGGATTGTCTTAAAAAAATCAGGACAGTCTGTTCCTCATGCTTTATGCCTCATTCACACGTCAGTATTTTGGTCAGTGATTTCCATCAGTGATTGTGAGCCAAAACCAGGTGCAGCTCTAAACACAGAACAGGTGCAGATCTCACCCTTATACCTTAAGTCTGTGGAGACTCCAGTCCTGGTTTTGGCTCGCAATCACTGATGGAAATCACTGACCAAAATACTGACGTGTGAATAAGGCTTTACACTGCATCTGTGCCTGTTCTACACACAAACATGCAAGTCTCCATTTGTACCATCTGTGGACCTGTAAATGTGACGACCTCAGGTCTGAGCTAGAAATATGGTCAACACACTTTTTATCCAGCTCATGACATAGCAGAGGACCATACCTTGGCATCGGTGAGTGCCAGCTGTAGACTTAAAGGGGTTATGCCATGATTAATATACAGAAATGAAAAAGACATCATATAGTACATGACAATCTCAATGTAACAAAGCTAGAACCAGCCCTGTACCTCACATGGATCCAGAGATCTCCACATTCATTGCTCCAATTGCTCTGCTAAAAAATGCTTATTTCAAGGAGGCAGCTCGGGGACGTGCCCTTTTTCAGAGGTCGTGTCCTATCTCAGGGGATGTATCCTGGAACTGTCATATCTCCTAAGATATGGAAAATAATTCCGTGGCACTCCCAAAAATTGTGCATCAAAAAGTGGTGTTCTTTATTTCACCAGAGCCTAAGATATGGAGATATGGCTGGCGTGAGTTGAAGGATGGAACTGAGCATGTGCGTCCACCTCATTGAGGGGGACAGAGACATGAGTGAAAAAGAACAAACAGCAGATGGCGCTACGTGGATACATTTTATTGAAAAACTCAGTGACTATACAAAATTTTTAATTAGATGCAATTACAAAGGTATTCAGATCCAGGTGCTGGTTTGAAAAATGTAGAATATTTTTAGTGGGACAACCCCTTTAACGATTAGATGACAAATACATTATAGTAATTAACAAAAAGAAACTAAAAGTTGCAGAAATATCCACATCAAGCAAACACTTGTTAGGAAATGTTAATTACAGCTCTGTTCAGTCTTTGTCCTGGGCGATGGCCCCTGCTGTTTGATGGCATCTTTGTCTTATGTATGGGTTTTCTGATACTTTCCAACTTTTCATAAGAAGAACCATTCACAAAAAAAAAGGAAAACAACTTAAGTCGGTTTGATGATGAAGAAAAACAACATACGGATTTCCTTTGTCTTCTCCAAATTCCACTTCTTCTCCGGCTGTTGCTGAGTGACTTGTATGAGTGCCCCTGTGGTCCCATATATGCTAACTAGTCCTGGAATGACAGGGTAATCCATTTCTACCCACACCGTCCACCTACGTAGACCATTCATCTCCCGCGTCCAGACAGCCGGGCTAACTGCTTACATTAGTGCCCTGTAATGGTGAAAAGAAACAAACCAGTGTCTTGCAGTGAGGGCCTGTCCTCGCTAGAGATGTATATGGACCTGTAGGTGAAGACGGAGAAGGACATGTCTATGGAACAACCAGTGTGAGCGGTACAACATCTGTACATGCGGTAGGTGTAGGTTGTTGGATGACACAACTTGCAGTTGCCCATCTGTTCTGGTTCTAGAACTTTAGATGACCTATTGGGAACAGACTAAAGCAGAACCATAGCCAGGCTTTCCTTCACCCTAGCCTTGTGCCTAAATACCCTGACCAAGGATGGGGGCAAATGCCCAAACTGCCCCCTGGACAATAAGCAAGGGTTGTCCATGAGTAATAATGGTGGTTATAAGACTAAAGTGGTAAAAGTGGCATAAGCATGTTGTGGACAAAGAGGTCTGTCGCTATATAGTCCAAGGAAGAGCACCTGCTGTGTGGACCCTCCAATCCAAACCTAAAATTAGACTATACATGACACGTGTAATAGAGGTTTGTCCAGGCTATCCTCCAAGTAGATTAGTGGTGGTCCGACACTTGTCTCCCTCGACGATCAGCTATTTATGGCGTCAGGAAACTATACTGTGTATGGAGCACAGCGCCATACATGGTGTGGTGGCCGTGCCAGGGTACTGCTTCTCAGCTCCCATTCAAGTCATTGCGAGCCGAGCTGTAGAACGATGGTGCCAGAAACTACACAGTGCCTCCTGCTTCCACTCTGTGCACTGTATGGTTTCAGGTGCCTTGGCTGCCCAAACCAGCTGATTGGAGGGGTTGCTAAGTGTGGGACTGATCAGATATTGATGACCTATCCTGAGAATAAATATCTGTAGCCCGTCTCCATGTTGGATTAAGTTTGGGGTGGTTACCACCGTCTCCGTCCTCCTGCAGAGCACTGTAGGAAAGCCTAAGGGTGTCTTCACACTCGGCTGATTTTTGTTTCAAAAATTTCTGCAAATGGTATTCAGCTTCATTCACCTAAATGGGGTTGTTTTGGTGGGAAATATGAGGATTTTTGCAGCCCCCACCCAGGTGACTGGAACTGGTTTCCAGCAGTAGAAGTTTCTGCAACAAAACTGGCCACTGTGTCCATTTGAGTGCAGTGGAGAGAGGAGGGTGTCTTAGACTTGCCTATGGCACTTTGCATGAGAAAGTCTAAGATGGTGGTGGCCATTAGTACCACAAAAACCAGGAATCACTTCCAGCTAGAGAAACTTGGAAGGACCCTAATAATAACAATAATAGCCATAAAACTGAGATATAACATTCTAACTACCTGCTGCCACCACTAGAGGGAGCTTACTGTATACTGTGGTACACTGAACTCAATAATGAATTGGTATGCACTAACCTCCTGAGCTCCCTCTAGTGGTGACTGCAGGCAATTAGACTGTTATCTTTTAGACCTAACTCAATGCAGGAGATTAGAAGCTTTGTATAAAAAAACAGAGATCTAACCACTATAAAGAAATATTACAAAATTAATCTGTATATAATTTTGGACCTAAAAACAGCCAATGATAATCGCTTAAAGTTATTAAGAATGTTGGACCTGTTTTTAGACTTGGATTCCTTTGATCCAGACATAGCATAGGCCTCATGTAGACCTGTCTGCTCTGATCTACTGTACTGGTGTCAGCCTATACGTCCAGACGTGGAAATGATTAACTGAGTGTGTCTCCTGTCAGTAGTAACAGCTCCCACACTTCAGATCAGTTACTAATAAACGTGACATCAGAGCTATGCCCGATGGACCTCTGAATGCATCACTAGGGGGTGAGCAGCGTCCACAATGGCTCGCAGTCTATATGGATCTGCTGAGGAGCATGAACGTTTGTGGAGCTCTTTGTCCTTCTCCTTTGGGTCATGCTGATTGATTGACGGACGTTCTGTGTCTTTTGCAGGGGCCCCTGCTGCTTCTCTGGGTGACAGTGATGAACCAGCCAAGGACAGGAGAGGCTTCTGGGAGGACACTCCTGTGTCGCCCCCTGCAGTGCTCCAGGAGTAAGGGGCTGGCCAGCTTGGCTATGTACTGGCTGTTCTCCAGCAGACCCTTCCAGGCTGGTTTGTACAGCAATGCTGCCTGTGACTCGGGGCCCTGAGCTGTGGCATTTGTTAATTAAGGCATACCGCCTAGAAGAATCCATCTGTTCCTAAATACTCAAAGTTTAAGCAATTTGTGATGGAGGCAGGAGGAATAAAGTCACCCTGTGCCGCTAAATGAGGACACAGGGTCTATAGTCTACAGGGTCCGCACCGAGACATAGTGAGGGACATACAGGATATGCAACTTATGGCAATACATACATAGATCTTTACAGGGTCATCTATCTATCTATCTATCTATCTATCTATCTATCTATCTATCTATCTATCTATCTTTCTATCATCATGTTTCTGTCTGTCTATCATTTATCTATCTATTTATATATTATCTATCTATCTATCTATCTATCTATCTATCTATCTATCTATCTATCTAGTATCTATCTATCTATCTATCTATCTATCTATTTATATATTTTCTATCTATCTAGTCAAAAATCCAAATTATGAGGCAGCACCCCAGGCTTGGTGAAGGGTGGTTGACCCGTTTATTCCCTGCAACGTTTCAGTCCTGCTCAATGGAGCCTGGAGTGCTGCCTCGTTATTTGGATTTTTGACTACTGGGAAGCTCATATCTATTATCTATCTATCATCTATCTATCTATCTATCTATCTATCTATCTATCTATCTATCTATCTATCTATCTCATATCTATTTATCTGTCTCTCTCTCTATGTAATCTATTATCTAGCCATGTAACTCATATCTATCTATCTATTATCTATCTATCTATCTATCTATCTATCTATCTATCTATCTATCTATCCATCCATCCATCCATCCATCCATCCATCTATCTATCTATCTATCTATCTATCTATCTATCTATTGATCTCAAATCTACTTATCCATCTAGAAGAAACAATTCCACTGCACTGCAAAAAAAATAGTTCAAAAGTAGTGTTCTTTAATCACCGTTTCAGTCCTTTTAACATTGCTGATTAAAAAAAACACTACTTTTTGGGAGTGCCGTGGAATTGTTTCTTCTTTTTATTTGGAAGCTGGATTGCTTCCGCAGCTGCTGGCACACCGTTGTGCACATCACCTTTGCCGCTCGTTTTTTATTTTTGGATATCTATCTATCTATCTATCTATCTATCTATCTATCTATCTATCTATCTATCTATCATTTATTCATCTAACACATATCTATCTATCTATCTATCTATCTATCTATCTATCTATCTATCTACCTTCTACCTCGTATCTATTTATCTGTCTATCTCTATCCATGTAACTCATATCTATCTATCTATCTATCTATCTATCTATCTATCTATCTATCTATCTATCTATCATCTATCTCTCACAAGTATCACACACAGATTACAGTTAACAAGACAGAGATAAATATCCATGAATCTTACATCTCTTTCTCTGTAAAACTTACATTTTGTAGAAAACACTACCATAAGATACATTTGCAGCACCTTCTAAACTATTTGTTTTGTGCCGTGTTCATTACTTTTCTTTATTGTTTTGGTTCAGATTTTGCACAGGATAAAATGAAGTACACCAGTTCCTAAACCCCTCATCCTATGGTCGTGTTCTTCAGATGCAGGTTCTGGGTCCTCCACCCCATGGAGAATGTTCCTCAAACTATTGAAGCTCTGGGACCTTCTTGGGCTTCTGTGTCTCCTTATTTCTCCGATCGCAGGAGATCGGCCTTTTTTCTCCCATTCATTGAACTTATTATTATTCAGTGAAATATTGAAGTACAAGGTCTTGTGTACGTTGCCATATGAAACCCAGTGATGGTATATTAGGGCTTGGCTTGCCGCAGTCTGCCCAGAAGGCTGCATTGGGTTTTGCATAAACAGAGGCAGCTGGTCACACAGCATGAAGCGGCCGGCCTATGAAACATGGCAGATGCCATTTCAGCTGTTATTGGGTGAAGAGCGTCAGCGTCCAAGCACCGGGTCACACACAGACCCACTTCAACTGTGACAGTGCAGTGTCAAACTGCCACTCTCTTCCTGAAGTCTGCCAGATTTCAGTCCATAGGCCCGGAGGGGGTGGAGGGGGGTACACACAGGCCTCCTAATATAGGGATTAGACTTCTACAGTTGTTTTACAAGTTACAGTTCAGTCACTTCTAGAATAATCGTTGTATATGAAGTTTACGAAATTTGACATTTATGAAATTTGACTTTTTTTTTTACATTTTATATTTAAAAAAAAACTTGGCAAACCAGGCCCCGTTCTGTACGCCCTGAATTTTTTGGCTCGAGCAAAACGAGCAATTAGTTGCAAATTGTCCGACATGACAGCGTTTGTTGTGTCTCACAGTTTACATCTTGCCACGTTCACACCATATTAAAGGGATTAAGGGTTTTCTTGTTTCTTCGACATGTCACTGCTCATTACAAAAAAAAAAATGGTGTTTTTTATAAGTTGTCTCAATAAAGATGTTGAGATGTAAAACACAGATTTATTGACTTAATTAATCTGTCACGAACAAGCGGCTCTGGACCCACTGTGCCACGTGACAAACCTCCTCTAAGGATGTTGTCTAAGTGATCCCTTCGTTCTTCACAGTACCCCTGATGGTGGGGATAGACTTTCCCGAGGAGAACACCAGGTCGCTACCTCTTGAGGTGGGTTGGCACTCAAAGCAGCTGGCCCAGGAGGTACCAGAGCAAGGTACCAGAGGTATGGACATAGTCAACAGGCCGAGTCCTAATGGGGAGCAACAGTGCAGGACCAAAGATGAGGCAGAGGCAAAGTCAAAGAAGCCATAGGTCAGGGCAGGCGGCACAGGTACAGGTCAGGCAATCTGGGTCAGCAACAGGAGGGTTGAGACAGAACAGGCAAGGATCAGGCAGGTAGCAGAATCCAGGAGACAAGCAAGGGTCAGGAGTTCAGGAACACAAGCACGTATGAATGCAACCCAAGCAGGACACAAGGACCTTTGATGCTCAGGCACCTGGGAAGAGGGCTGGACCACTTATATAGGTGCAGGATGGCTGGGATTGGTCAGAAGGTCAGCACAGGTCATATGTGCTTAACCTTTAAATCACAGGAAGTGACATGCGCCAGGCCTTAAACAATGTGCTACAGGGAAAAGGCTGGAAGGCATGTGCCCGCAGTTCAGCTAATGTCCCCATAGTACCCCCATCATTTGTGTAAGTATAAAATACCCCTATATAATGCCCCCAAGTCAATTCCCCCATAGTGCTCCTCTCCCATTCACCCATAGTGCCATTATAAAATACCCCTATATAGTGCCCCCAATAAAAGTGGCTATAGTGCTCCTCTCCCTCCTTCCTCATAGTGGCCCCCATAATGTACCAGTATAAAATGCTCCCACATAGTGCCCAAGTAGATTCCCTCAGTGTCCCCCATAAATTGCCAGTATAAAATACCTATTCTTAGTGCCCCCATATTGCTCCTCTCCCCCCTTCCTTATAGTGCCCCCATTATGTGTCCCAGTATAAAATGCCCCTATACAGAGCCCCCAGTAGATGCCCTCACAGTGCCCCTCCCCATAATGTGCCAGTATAAAATACCCTCTTAGTGCCCTCAGTAGATGCCCCCATAGTGCTCCTCTCCCCCTTCCCCATATAAAATAGTGCCCCTTATAATGCAGGCTGTCCAGGCATGCTGGGGGTTGTAGTTTTGCAACAGCTGGAGGGCTGCAGGTTGAGCATCCCTGCTCTAAAGAATGGGATTCTCTTCGTAGCCATTCTACTCTCTGGCCACAAGATGACCCTAACCAGAAGACCCACCCTCTGTAATATGGTGTATGACAATGGGCTTCCTACACTGGACAATTCCAAAGGGGTTGTGTCACAACCAGCACCTGGATCTGAATACTTTTGTAATTACATGTCATCAAAAATTTAGTACAGTCACTGAGCTATTCAATAAAATGTATCTGTACAGCGCCACCTGCTGTTTGTTCTTTTCCTTATTTTTTTGTCCGTCTCAGTGAGCTGGTCGCACATGCTCAGTTTAAATCTTCAACTGTCACCAACCATATTTTCAGTTAGAAGCTGTGGCAGTTACAGGGAGAGAGCTGCAACAGAAAGGACCCATCCCCTGAGCTACCAGGCTGAACATAATCTAGCAGAGCAAATGGAGCAATGAATGGGGAGATCTCTGACACTGATTATACAGAGGCAGTGTCAGAAAAGTGCCCCTTCAAAAGCTTCTAGCTTTGTTATCAAGATATTGTCATGTACGATATGATGTTGGATCTTCATTTTTAAATTAATCATGGGATAGCCCCTTTAAAGGAAATGTGTCACCAAAAATTTTATCTGCCACTTAAAACCAGATAGTGAAACATCTCCTTTTTTTCTAATCTGTTTTTATTTTCTGATTAAAGATTCATTTATTCTATTTCCAGCATTTAGAAAGCATTTAGAAAATTGCTTTATGGCACCCACATGGGTCATAGACACAATGGTCAGGAGGGGACCTCAGTGACTTCTATGGGAGAGTATTCTAGACAAGCTCTGTGACCTGTGCAGAGGTCATTGTACAAGGAAAGAATAGATAAACTGTAACAATCACCTAGTGTGAATGGTGGATCCTGTCTTATCTATACACATATATGATATCATTACATGCAGGATTAGAATGACAGATAAGCAGATAACTGCCGTCTTCTATTGGAGAGTTTTCTAGGCATGCTCTGTGATCTGTGCAGAAGTCATTGTACAAGAAAAGAATAGATAAGATCCGACAATCACCTATTGTGATTGATGGATCCTGTCTTATCTATACACAGAGGTGATATCATTAAAGGCAGGACTAGAATGACAGATAAGCAGATAACTGCAGTAAAGTAATCTGTGCACACCAAGAGGTGGCGCCAATTATTAGACATAGTGGCCAGTGTGAAAACTGCAGGATTTTTCGTTCTAGACAATTTAAAAAACAGGTCATTTTCTGATGTCACATTACTTTTAAGTAATTAATCATGAACAGGGTTTTATATAGAAACTGTAAAGTGACACCTCATCTCCCCCTGAAATTTGCAGGGGAGCAGGTGTCATCTTAAGTAATAATCTCTCCGCAATCCTAGCTAATAGAGTGCTTGCTGATATTGTATGTTTTTTATTATTTTTATTATTATTATTCCCCCCAATATGTGCTGTAATAAGGTCATGTTTTGCGCTACACGTGTAACTTGCGGTGACAACCTGGCGAAAACATTGGTTTTGAGTTATCAGAATAATAGCTGACATTACGGCAAACACAAAGGTATTAGCACGTAATATTAGCACAAGGTGCCTTTTCTCTCCAAACATCTGGTCCCAGGATGGGTTGTTACTGTAGCTAAATGTCTCCTTGCTGCTGCTCCCTAGGACATTGGGAGCCGTGCACCACACACGCTGCTATGGATCTGTTCTCAAGTCGCTGCAGTGAGCTGGCCGTATGATGGCAATTAGGAGCAGTTAGTGTGCAGATGAGACGCCCGAGTGGCAGGTGGTGAGAGGAAACTCAATTAACTGGCATGTACGGATCCCTGCCTAATGAGGCCGGGCCTCCTCCTACCGGTGAGGGTGGCACATAGCAGCTAGGAACTGGGAGAACCGTAGAAGTACGCAGGTAGTATAATGTCAGTGCAAATGCCATAAAACTGAAATAGGTACTTAGATTGTGAGCCCCATTGGGGACAGTTTGATGTCTGTAAAGCGCTGTGGAATATAGTAATGCTATATACGTGCATATAATACATAAATGTGAATTCATGCGTTGATTTGAAGTTCCTGAGCCCCAATGCAAAATCTGGGCCCCCAGCTACCATGTCCCATTTGTAATATTAATGTCTACTTAGGTGTCAGGGTGTGACTTCTACCGCTAAGACCCTGCACTCGCTAACATTATCTTATTATATGTTAGCAAAAAAAAAAAACTCTGCCAGAAGAGTGCTCCCTCACAAGCAGTGGCAGAAGAGTGCTCCCTCATAAGCAGTGTCAGAAGATTGCTCTATCAAAATCAGTGCCAGAAGAGTGCTCCCTCATAAACAGTGCCAGAAGAGTGCCCCCTCACAAGCAGTGGCAGAAGATTGCTGTCTCATACGCAGTGCCAGAAGAGTGCTCCCTCATAAACAGTGCCAGCAGAGTGCTCCCTCATAAACAGTGCCAGAAGAGTGCCCCCTCACAAGCAGTGTCAGAAGATTGCTGTCTCATACGCAGTGCCAGAAGAGTGCTCCTGTCACGTACCGTGTGGTTATCGTGACACATGTTCCATGTTGCTCATGTTTGTGCCCTGGTATTCCGGATTTGGTTGTATGCTGGTTGCCAGGGGCAACGTGTAAATTGGTGGTGTCTCGGTTGTTCTCCGTGACACGGCTTCCATGTTGCTCATGTTTGTGTCCTGGCATTCTGGCTGCGGTAGTAGGCCGTGGTTGCCAGGGGCAACGTGTAGTTTTGGTTGCTGGTATGTTCCCTGATTGCATACTTCCCTCCTTCCCTGTCTGGTTCTCATGGGGTTAACATATTGACCTGGGTGTGGTCACTAGGTGGTTTTATTCTGTTGTTGCTAGCCTGGTGGGTTAGTTGTGCTCCAGCCTCCGTTGGTGCTGGAGCTATACACCTTTCCTGGGATTCCATCTGCCCAGTCCTTGTGGCCACTTAATATGTCATCGAGGTCTTCCCGAGGTCCTCTCATCCCCTTCCCTTATTCCTGTTATTTGGTTTATGTACGGGTGGGTGTTTGGTCTGTGACTGCCATGTGTCTTCTGACATGGAGTCCAGACATTTCCTGTATGTATGTGCCTTCGGTGAGAGGGCTCCAGGGTTCCCCGGAGGGGGAACAGCGATACTGTGAGTTGTTGCCGGTGAGCTGGTTCCTGGGTGTGTTGTGTGTACTGAGTCCTGTTAGGTGTTCGGGTTCCAGTACATGTGCCTGGGCTCCAGTCTTTGGTGTATGGACTGCTGGTGCTTCTATCAGCAGTATCAGCAGGTAAGTTGCCAGGTGCACCGGGACCATCCTGGAGGTGCAGTCAGTGAGTTCTGGATAAGTGCATCCCTACCATCTGGGGCTCTGTGAAGAACGGGGCTCACTGGGTTTCTGCCCTCTGGGTTTGGTTTCTGGTGTTTCCGGTGCACTTGGTTCAGTGGTTTTCCTTGCCACTGGCTTCTTGCCTGCTGATTGGTTTTCATCTCACTGTAGTGTATCGGTGTATGCTCGGTGTGGAGTTTCCCCTCCCACACTGCAGCGTGACAGCTCCCTCATAAACAGTGCCAGAAGAGTGCCCCCTCACAAGCAGTGGCAGAAGATTGCTGTCTCATACGCAGTGCCAAAAGAGTGCTCCCTCATAAACAGTGCCAGAAGAGTGCCCCCTCACGAACAGTGGCAGAAAAGTGCCCCCTCACAAACAGTGGCAGAAGAGTGCCCCCTCACAAGCAGTGGCAGAAGATTGCTCCCTCATAAACAGTGCCAGAAGAGTGCTCCCTCATAAACAGTGCCAGAAGAGTGCTCCCTCATAAACAGTGCCAGAAGAGTGCCCCCTCACAAGCAGTAGCAGAAGAGTGCCCCCTCACAAGCAGTGGCAGAAGAGTGCTCCCTCATAAGCAGTCTCAGAAGATTGCTCTATCAAAATCAGTGCCAGAAGAATGCTCCCTCATAAACAGTGCCAGAAGAGTGCTCCATCATAAACAGTGCCAGAAGAGTGCTGTCTCATACGCAGTGCCAGAAGAGTGCTCCCTCATAAACAGTGCCAGTAGAGTTTTCCATCAAAATCAGTGCCAGAAGAGTGCTCTGTCATAAGCAGTGCCAGAAGATTGCACCCTCATAAGCAGTGTCAGTAAAGTGCCCCTTCTTAAGCAGTGTTAGAAGAGTTCTCCCTTATAAGCAATCAGTAGAGTGCCTCCTTATAAGCTTTACCAGAAGATTTCCTCTGCATAATCAGAACATTACCCCCTCATAAGCAGTTACAGAAGAGAACCCCCTCCTAAGCAGAGCCAGAAGAGTGCCCACCTTATTAGCAGTTACAGAAGAGTGCCCACCTCATTAGCAGTTACAGAAGAGTGCCCACCTCATTAGCAGTTACAGAAGAGTACCCCTTATAAGCAGTGTGAGAATAATGCCCCCTTATAAGCAGTGTCAGAAAAGTGCTCCCTCATTGCTTTGCCAAACTGGTTTGGTTTGTAGAACTAATTGAAAACAACAATTTACGGGGACAGTCAGTGAGTGAATATGTCTTTTCTGACTGATGTTCTTCATCTGTCAGAAATAAAGTATATTAGATTCCTCACTATTGATAATCATTATTTTTACTCCAGTTTACTAAAGAAGCACTCCGCAGGTTATACACTAAAGATCCAGTATGGACAAGAGGGACAGTGTGAAATGTAAACTTTATTTGTGTGTCTGGTGCAAGAGTTTGCTGGAACTTGCTGTGATCTGGTTGCTGGTAAAAATCTGGGCTGTGATTTCAATAAAAAGGTCTAATTCAGTGCAGAGTGTTGATTAGATGGGTGAGCAGTCATCTTCTCACTTCTTTCCTAGAAAAAAGCCCCCCATATGTGACAATGAGACAGCAAGTATGCTGTGATGGATGGGGGGGATTGATAACATGCACAGTCCATGTTAGGTTTCATTCTCACCTGCAATGGAGGCTCCATCACAGATTTTGTAAAAAATACAGGAAAAAATATTAGTGCAGCCTACTGTGCTTTTTTTTGGCTGGGTGAGTGATTACCATCTTACTCCTTTTCAGGAATAGAGATCTAGATATGACAATCAGAGAGCAAGTATGCTGTGATGGATGGGGGGATTGATAACATGCACAGACCATGTAAGGTGTCGTTCACATCGGTCAAAAATACTTTTTTGTCTGGTAAAATGCTGGGTTTTCTAATGGAAATCAGTTCCCATTATAGTCAGTGGGGTCCATCAGATGGTGTTCTTTTCTGTAATTTGAAGGAAATGCAGCTTCCATTATTTTCGCTTCCTACAATGGAACAGGATGAAATAAATAATAATGGCAATATGAAGCCAGCCTTATCCTTCCCTTGGGGGTCATGTACAATTACACAGGGACAGAAGGATCAATCTCTCTCCTCCTCTACCTGCAGCCTGTCAGCACTTCCCTCACTTGTCCCCTCTACTCTTTCTCCACACTGTCCAGCTCAGGGGAGGAGAGGCTGCGTCAACCTGTAATATCTCAGGCTCTAGTATAGCTAGAGATATGAAGGTCTTGTTTTAAAGCTAAGAATCTAAGCTTTAAACAAGGCAATATACAGCCTGAGATATAACCTTTGCAAACTGGATCAAGAGTGAGAACTGCAATTAATCAAGACTTGGCTTATATCTCACGTTGCTATACAGAGTGATATATCGCTGTTATTATTAAGGAGGTATCTCATACCTCCTTGGCTACTGAAAACTGGCAGCACATAATGTAGTCAGTACGAAATAAATATTGCCTCCGGCCTCCTTGTAGTAATTCCAGTCAGGCTGGTGGTTTATCAGCCAGGGGGCATTCATATGGATATGCCATAAATGTCTGATAGATACTGTCCAAAATGGCAATACCCCTATAAGTGATAGAATAGTAGCTGCCTGCAGCCACCACAAGGGGGTGCTCATTGCATATATATATTTATAATTGTATAAATGTTTATACAGTAAGCTATCCTTGGGGCAATTGCCAACCGTCTTTTTTGGAAGACCCACCTGCTTTCACACCCACCACAACTCCAACCATATCACTGTCACACCACAGCATGCCCCTCAACCCTCAGTGTTATGTTAAGGTGTTGTTAGCAGTCGTGCACTTTTTTATGCACGCAGTTTTGCTGCAGCACTCCTAAAGGTGTGGAAATGAGGCCTATCTGTGCATTGTACAGCCGGTCAGAGCCCTGGGGGATTGAGGACACTGAAGGGCTTGGGTGGTGATGCAACATTAAAAGGAAATTAAAACAAATTGCATTAGATTGTCGCTTACACCTTATTGCTTCAATGTGGCTGATCTCCAGGGGACGAGGTACACGGGAGGGTTACAACACGGACTCATAAGCATGAAAGTATTACCAGAGAACATCAGCTTCTAATACTCTGTCATGTACTGTAAGCCAAATTAGTGGGTGGACATAGAAAGAAGAGGCGGCCTGTGCAAGAACTATGTTTGGGCTGCTATGGGCATGGATGAAGGCAGCATTTGGCTATATATCTGTCTAACAATCCGTCTGTCTGTCTATCATCTATCTATATATCTAGCCATCTATCTATCTATCTATCTATCTATCTATCTATCTATCTATCCATCCGTCTATCCATCTATCTGTCTGTTTGTCTATTATCTATCTATCTATGTATCATGTATCTATCTATCTATCTATCTATCTATCTATCTATCTATCTATCTATCTATCGATCTATTATCTATCCATCTGTATATCCATAAATATTTATTTATCTATCTATCTATCTATCTATCTATCTATCTATCTATCTATCTAATATCTATCTCTCTAGCCGTCTGTATATCCGTCTATTTATCTATCTATCTGTCTGTCCGTCTGTGCTTTCCACATCTGTATGTTTGTTCCACAAAAAGAACAGCAATATACTTGGCTGATAAATGCAGACCAGTGACCCATTAAAGTCAATGGTTTCCCAAAAAAAATTCAGCTGGCACACAGACCACTTCCATATTTTGCGGATGTGTGGTTTGGTGGCCGTAAAAGACATACGGATGTGTGCATGAGGCCAGCGGTGCACCACCAATGAGGCCAGGTGAGGTGATCGCCTCAGGCAACACCAGGTAGGGGCAAGAGGGGGGGCAGCAGAAGGGCCATGGGCGATGAGCACTTTCATTGTGACAAAGAGGTTAGGTTAAGAAATTGGCATGGGAGGGGGGGGGAGGGGCGCCGTTTCAGTTTACGCCTCAAGCAGCAGAAAGGCTAGGTGCACCCCTGCTCTGTATGATACCTCTCCTGGTGCAAACAGGCCTCCAGTAAATTCAAGGAGAGCAGGCTTCCGCTGCCTGTGGTGTGCATTTGGAGATGTGGCCGTCTCCATTTTGGTCGTGCACTCCTAACAAACCCATCCTTCTCCACAGGCTGATTTTAATTAGTACAGAATATAGCTGTAGCTGCTCTCCCTGAATCCCTCGGAGGCCTGTTGGCACCAGGAGAGGTAAAATACAGAGTGGGCTCAGTATACAGCGTCATTACAAAAGAATAGTCTAGTCTCAGAAACAAAATGTATCAACATGGAAAGACACATTGTCCATCTACAGATACACCACAAATGTCGGATGTGAGCTCCACTGGTGACACAGCGGATGTCTAGGCCGTAGTCCACTTCTGGTTAGACATGAGACAGCATATCCTTGGATATGGACTCCATTTTTACAGTGATGTGTCGTCCCATCTCGACCCTTGGAGGGGGGGGGGTCGGGGGTGTTCGTTATTCAGACACACTGAGTTCTAAATATAGTCCCGTCCAAAAGAGATCACCTTGCCATGATGGAGGGACACAAATGATTTTTATTAAAAATATCTTTTCTAAGTTAGGTTTTAGAGGAGGACAATAAGAAAAAAAATATTTTTCATTACACCTCAGGTCAGACCAGCAATCAGACCCTCAATGTTAATCAGACCTCAGCTGACAGCCCCAATCAGACCCCCAATGTTAATAAGACCTCAGATCAGACCCCCAATCAGACCTCAGCTTAGACCCCAATGTGAATGACCCTCAATCAGACCTCAGATCAGCCCCCATTGCCTCTCATGAGCCCCCATTTCCTTTCATGAACCCCTAGCCGCCATAAATATGCCCCCAGCCGCATTACATGAGCCCCCCTTTGCCTCCTGTTTTATAAAATAAATAAAGCACTTACCTCTCCTGCTCCTGGACGCTGCCGCTCCTGTCCGTCCGCGCTCTGCCTTTCTTCTGCCTGCCTTTCTGCTGTGAACTGGCACGCACAGCGTGGGGTCACAGAGCGCAGCCACTGCACAGTCGACAGCCGTGCGGAGGACCAGGAAGCGGTGAGTACAGAGTCTTCACCGCTTCCTGGTCCTCCGGTGCTAATGAGCGCTTCCCTCTTTTGGGGGGGAAAAAATGCGTCTTATGGGCCGAAAAATATGGTATCTATCTATCTCTCTAATATCTCTCTAATATCTATCTATCTATTTATCTCTCTATCTATCTAATATCTTCTATCTATCTACTATCTATCTATCTACTATCTATTTATCCATCTATCTAATATCTACTATCTATCTAACTCATATCTATGTATTTATCTATCTATCTTGCGAATATTTATTATCAAATATCTGCTATCTCTCTATCTAATATCTTTATCTATCTATCTATCTAAAAAATAAAAAAAAAAGGCTTGACAAAGACCCCATTGAACAGGGCTGAAACATTGCAGGCAACGAGTCAACCACCCTACACCAAGCCTGGAGTGCTGCCTCATTATTTGTATTTCTATCTATCTATCTATCTATCTATCTATCTATCTATCTATCCATATCATATCTATCTATCTATCTATCTATCTATCTATCTATCTATCTATCTATCTGCCAAATCTATCATAATGGGGTATGTGGCATCATGGCAGCACAAATATTTGGGCACCCAACAGGCAAACAGTCTTTGGGCAAAGCACCTCTTTGCCTATATAGGATGAAGGACCCCTTTGTTTTACTGGTAAAACCTCCTAGCTCCCATGTAGCAGCAGGCATGTTTCTCAGCTCCACCTGTGCTGACCTGACGTCGGCCCTGGACCGCATAATACATTGTCCTTAGCTCTTTACATATTCTTTTTTTTCTCAATTTTGCCAAAATTGTAAAAATGTTACTATTTAGGTACAAAATCTTTGCAGCGCTCCATACGCACAGTTCATGTTGCCCTCCCCCTGTAGCTCTGCCCCCCCCCCCCCCCCCGCAGTTACATAGATCGCTACAATTGTTTCAATGCTTGATCATTTGATGTAACAAATAACTTGAAGGATTAACCCCGCGTTGTAACGAGCGCTTCTCTACCACCCCCTTCTTCTGAGGCTCCCATACTGCCCGTCTCCGCTTGGCGGCCGTTGGAATCGACGTTTTAGACACATGGCACCAAGGCATCCTGTAAACTAAAGCCGCAGCCTCCTCCGCTCATTAGACATCGGGAGTCAGAGTTAATTTGGTGTAGAACATTTCTTGACTTAATGATATTTATGGGTAATTAAGCAGAGGCTTGACAAGAACACCCATCAGAGTGACATCCCAGGGATCAGCGTGAATCCTCCTCCCGTCTTCTCCTATTGAAGACGTCTTATCTCCGGGGAGCTTTACCATAGCTGACATCCATGACACTTTGAAACCTAACACGACCGTAGCACAAAGGCAATCTTCCGGGGTATTGACCCCATTGGTGGAGATTTATTAATTACTGGAAAATGCATCATTTTATGAGATGGCGAAAATGGCGCCAAATGTAAGAAAAATGATGGACATTTGGTGGAACCTGTAGACATGTTGGACAGTGGACGGGTTCTTCTGTCTTCCTGATATTCATCGTTCATTCAGTGATGTCGCTGTATACTAAATCCCAATATTAGGGAGCTCCCCCGAAATCACATACATTTCGGGGCGTTTTATCCAGTAGTTTCCAGATAATTCTAGCAGAAGTATATAAGTCTTCTATACCCTGACACAGCATGGAGGAGGACTCTCTGTACCATCAGTAGTACTCCCATCATTGTGCAGCCGAGCGTACAGCCTGCATGTTTGCTACCTGGGAGATAAACTGACCTGACAAGGTCACCAGCACATGACACAGGGAGTCACTCCAGTGTCCTCCATTCACAGCCAAAGTCCTGACCTCTCCGCTAACTCTGTGACCCTAGTTTCACCCCATCTGTATTTTCCCATTTTTTAACAGAGGCTAAGTGTCTTTTCTGCCATTTTTAATTACAACCTATCTATGTAATATCTATATCTATCTATCTATCTATCTATCTATCTATCTATCTATCTATCATATATTATCTATCTATCTATTATCTATCTATCTAGAAAACAGGTAATGTGAGCGGCACTGCGTATGCTGGATTATTCGGTGTGCCAGCGGCTGCGGACTTTGATCCAAAAAATCCAAGACTAAATAAAAAAATAAAAAATTCCACGGCACTCCCAGAAAATAGTATCAAGTGTTGTGTTCTTTAATCACCAAACAAAAACGCCTTTTTGTTTGGTGAGTAAAGAACACAACACTTGATACTATTTTCTGGGAGTGCCGTGGAATTTTTTATTTTTTTATCTATCTATCTATCTATCTATCTATCTATCTATCTATCTATCTATCATCTATTTATGCAATATCTATCTATTATCTATTTATCTATTTATCTATCTATCTATCTATCTATCTATCTATCTATCTATCTATCTATTTATCTATCCATCTATCTATCTAGCAAATAATATCTATCTATCTATCTATCTATCTATCTATCTATCTATCTATCTACAGTGATCCCTTAAGATTCAATATTTTCAGCATATAATGGTCTTTTCTGGGCCATCGTAAATTGAAACCAGACTCAACATACGATGTCGCAGACTCAGATCAAACAAATTTTGGCCACTTCTCGGGTAAAATATCTGTATTAGTTGCTATTTATCAGCTATTCATAACTGTTATATGTAAGGACATGCGATATCGGTCTTAATTATTTAGTTATTTTTCTTAAATCTTCATTTTCTCTTATCTTGGATGACATTTTGGGGCTTTGGAACCGATGACTCAACTTACAATCCATATATCTATCATCTATGTAATATCTAGCTATCTATTATCTATCTATGTATCTATCTAAATCCATCTATCAAATAATACCTGTCTATCTATCTATTAATCTATGTAATAACTATCTATCAAATATCTATTTAACTAATATTTATCTATGTAATATGTGTTATCTATCTATGTATCTATCTACCTTTCAAATATCTATCTATCTATCTATCTATCTATCTATCTATCTATCTACTGTATCTATCTATCTTTTATCTATCTATCAATCTATCTATCTATCTATCTATCTATCTATCTATCTATCTATCTATCTATCTTCTGTCTATTAAAAATGACTACATAAAATCATATTTACCCTAGAACCTAAACCCTTAACCCCAATGATGACAAAATATTAGTAAAAAATGCAAAAAATCATTAATTGATAAGTAGCCTCTTCATTTCTGGTCACACAATTACCGGTGGCTGTTACTCGGAGGTTTATGCAGTTACAGAGTTTCCGCCGTAGACTAATTGTGCCCCGGCTTGGACAAGAAAGGGCTCAGTTCGGCCGGCAGTCGTCTTTTATCCTCTTCATCAGTGTCACGAGTAACTCGTCAGGCTAAGAAACTATTTGCAAGGCTGCAACAGACTTGCTCATCTGGACTGGCAAGGAAGAGAATGGGCTGCTTGTCTGCGGCATACCGGGGGCGCAGGTGGTGCTGCCCCATCAGTATAAACTTTGTTTTAAGGGGACGCTACGCAGGTGCACCCTGTGAAAATGGCTGCACACTTCCTGGGCCCGAGAACGAGCCACAGAGCCATGCCAACACACACACAGACCTCCACTGTTGCCTTAAGAGTAAATAAAAAGATGGTTCAGGGCCGCGGTCACATTTTGGGTAGTTGGCTCAATAAGACAAAAACCCTCCTATGAAGCCTCCTTTAAATAGTCCTATGTCACTAGTGCCCTCAGCGAGCAGATTCAATTGTGCCGGTGTCCTCTCTGTGGCATGATATCATAGCCTTAGAGGAAGTCTTTATGTGGAGGTCGCATTGGTTTGTACTATGGATGTCATCATTTTCTTAGCCCGCACAATGTGGCACTGTGAGGCTATAGGCCAGATGGCTGAGACACTTTGCCCATCCACAGGCACACAGGGCCTTCATTGTGTCCTCCTAAACAGGTTTCATTGTGTCACTTCTGAAATTTCAGTGTCCACCACTTTGTAAAGATGAAGAATACGATTTTCACAGCTTGGGGAGATATGCAAAACGACCCCTTTTATGATGAATATGTGTCTTGTAAAGTTCTGCCGAGCTCCTTTTACATAGCGTCTATCGCTTTTTTTTTTGGTTGTCTTACAATGGATTGGCAGAAATAACTTATTGATTTTGCAACTGATTTATTTTCTCATCATGGAGGTTTCCAGGTGTCCTTAGGATAGCCCTTTAAGGGGTTAATCAGGCCATGGGTGGAAAGTGGCCCTGGAAAAAATACTAAAAGTGGCCCCGTTTTGCAGTCGGGTCCAAATTGATGGAAGGCAGGGCCAGCAATACCATATTGTGGCACATTATACCCAGGGGCGGATTGGCCATAGACATTACAGGGAAATTTCCCGGTGGGCCGATGCCCAGAGGGTCGCCTGGGCCCTCCTCTTGGCCAGCCAGTGGAAGTTTTTGGGGATGGACTGTGGTATTTGGCTCTGTTGGGGTGGTATAATGTGCCACAATATGGTATTGCTGACCCTGCCTTCCATCATTTTGGACCCGACTGCAAAACTGGGCCACTTTTAGTATTTTTTCCAGGGCTACTTTAAGTTCCCAGTCAACCCCTGATTATACCACCCCAACAGAACCAAATACCACAGTGCATCACAAAATACTGCCAGCAGCACAAAATACATTCCCAAAAACTTCCACTGGCCGGCTGTGAGGAGGGCTAAGGTGGCCCCCTGGGGATCGGCCCATCGGGAAATTTCCCTGTAAGGTCTATGGCCAATCCGCCTCTGTTGATGGCCTATCTTCAGGTTAGGTCATCAGTATCAGATCGGCGAGGGTCCGACTCTTGGCATGCTGGCCCATCAGCTATTGAGCACTTAGGCCTTTTCTTAAGGGCTCATGCAGAAGACTGATTGTTGACTGTCTAGCAGTCAACAATCTCTCACCAACAGGTACACTATCCAAAAGCGGCCTCTGAGAGCATTTATATAGGCCAGCAGGTGAAGCACTTTTACGTTCTCTGGGTGAGACCCAGCATCTAATCAGACCACACCTGTAATCATTTATATATCTTTCTGAGACATAACTACATGCCGTTTTGCAGCAATCTGACACCAATCTGGGTGGGTTATTTATTTTTTGCCAATGAGTGTATTATACATTACAGAGAGTATAGATTTTTTTCAGACTTTTTTAAGGCTGGCAGGGTTTCGCAAAGTTCTTTGGCTTTTAAATAGCATTCCTGCTTTCCTTCACTTATATCGCTGATAAAAATTCTGGCTTGATGCAGCCACCACTAGGGGGAGCTCACTGTCTATAACTATGGTGAGCTCCATGACAGCACAAGGCCAGAATGTTATCACTTAGGCTACTTTCACACTAGCGTTTTTAAATTACGGTATTGAGTTCCGTTATAGGAAAGCACTCCTGAAAGCATTCCATTCCGTCTTCATACCGGAGAACAAACCGCAGCATGCTGCGGTTTGCTCTCCGGTCCAGGCATCCGCACCAAGACGGATCCGGAATGACCCCCAATGCAAGTCAATGGGGACCGATCTGTTTGGTGTGGACACACCAGTAATCCGGATCTGTCCTCCATTGATTTGCAATGGGGGGTCATTCCGGATCCGGCTACATACATAGATACATACATACATACAGACATACATACATACATACACACATACATACTCACATACTCCAGGGACGCCGGCAGCATGTCTTCACGCGCCTCCTGCGCGCAGCTATGACGTTTCCCCACTGCGCCCAGCAGAGGGCGCTGTGGGGAATCGTCATCACTGCGCGCAGGAGGCGCGTAAAGACGTTCTGCCGGCGTCCCTGGAGTATGTGAGTATGTATGTGTGTATGTATGTATGTATGTGTCTTGTTCCCATGTGTGTGTTAACATGTGTGGGGCCGGAGCGCTGATCCGGCTCCACACATGTATCAGCGGCAGTACGGATCCATCGGCACCCTTTAGGTGCCGGATCCGTGCTGCCGCTAGTGTGAAAGTAGCCTTAGACATGAAGAAGCAGAAGATTCGGAGCTGTATAAAGGTATGTGGTGTCATTTCTAGATGGGGGGCTATTCTTTTGAATTTTTTGAGGCCTGTTTTGAGCAGATAAAGGCTTCTCTTTTCTTCTCTCTAGTTTCCTTCATCATCCTCATCCTAGAGTTTTATTCCTCATAAACTTTCAAGCAGATGGATCCGTCTTTCTTTACCTGTGCAGGATGATTGATGATGTCCAGATGTTACTAATATATGCACATTTTATAGTTAAAATTCAGTTCCTGCCAAATAATCATCACCCATATAAAATCAGATCTGCAAACCCAGCTGAACACATGGACAAGCAAATAGCATATTTACTATACTGTCATGCGCAGGTGTGTGTGGGGGGAAACCAAACCAAGAGTAGGAGGTAAAGGAGATTAGGCCTAGAAACTAAGGAAGGAAGATGGACACCTCCTACAGGAAACCCTGGCTGAAATCCTGTCTATCTACCAGTATGAACAGGCCTCAAAGGTAGGCAAGTTCATACACAGGAACCTAAACACCGAACTGACCCTATAGGACCCTGGAACTAATGACAGGAATGAGTCTACCTGTTCCTCCAAAAGGAAGGACGAACAGGAGTCTCCCAAAGGCCTCATAACAAAACAACAGGAGGGAAAAGGAAACTTATCTTTCATTGAAGAAATGGAGGCTCCAGGAACTCAGCTGAAACCAAACTGCTGCTCACCACCACAACACTCAAGCTATAAACCGCAAGGAATAGTGGGAGAAGAAGCAATAAATAGGGGAGGGACAATTACCACACCAGGAACACCTGAGGGAAAAGGGTGTGGTAAAAACCAACAACAAAAAGGGAAAACATGTCAGATTACACCACGTGTTGCCAATCTGACAGACCTCCTGTTATCTGTCATAGGAATGTCCGTGACATATACTACTGCTTCTCATACCCACTTAAAGGGCAATTCCACTAATTATCCTTATTAATATCACTGGCGCACTACACGTTCTTGAGATATTACATGTTTTCTACTTTGAGTAACATGCCTTGTAAGACCCTCCATGAGAACTGGGGAAAGGTAAATGACAAATACCCTGGACATGGAGTTAAATGATCACTGATTCAACAAACTTTGCATGAATCAATAGCACAGACGAATGTAAGAAACTTTGTAATATATCTTATCAGAGAAAAAGCTTGTTTCTCCCTTTAGCAGCTCAGTATTCCTCTCCTCTCCATGGACTTCTAGGGGCAGCATGTGTGTATCTGTCTCTTTAAATAAGCTCCTTTTTAATCTCCTCTCTCACTGCAGCTCACTCCTCCCCTCCCCTCTCCATAGTCTTCTATAGGCAGCATGTGTGTATTTGTGTCTTTAAATAAGCTCTCTCACTGCAGTTCACTCATCCTCCTCCCCATAGTCTTCTATGGGCAGCATGTGTGTATTTGTCTCTTTAAATAAGCTTCTGTTTAATCTCCTCTCTCTCTGCAGCTCACTCCTCCTCCTCCCCTCTCCATAGTTTTCTATGGGCAGCACGTTTCCATGTCTCTCTGCAGTATCTCACACTCACTCCCCTCTGAGGAATCCTCTATCAGCAGTATGTGTCCGCATCTCTCTGCACTTTTTCACTCCACCTCCACTCTCTATAGACTTCTATGGGCAGCATGTAATATGAGCCTTCAGTCTGCGGACAACAATCTTGTCTCTGAAGATAGATTTTGTAGAAAATGTTAGTTTAGGAAGAGGTAGGTGGAGAAAGACGTATTTTTCTCTGATCAGATATGTTATAAAGTACGATAGTGACCATATAGTAGTATCATTATGACATCCATATGACATAAGGACATGCACCTGTATATAAAACCCTATGGATGTGTTTGGCATATGTGCTGGCAGACATTCTCTGGCATCAGTTTCTGGCACCGCAGCTGCTGAAAACACCGACTGGAGTGGGTCCTGGGTGTCATAGTAACATAGTAACATAGTTTATAAGGCCGAAAAAAGACATCTGTCCATCCAGTTCGGCCTGTTATCCTGCAAGTTGATCCAGAGGAAGGCAAAAAAAAACCCTGTGAGGTAGAAGCCAATTTTCCTCACTTTAGGGAAAAAATTTCTTCCCGACTCCAATCAGGCAATCAGAATAACTCCCTGGATCAACGACCCATCTCTAGTAACTATAACCTGTAATATTATTACCCTCCAAAAATACATCCAGGCCTCTCTTGAACTCTTTTACTGAACTTACCATCACCACCTCCTCAGGCAGAGAGTTTCATAGTCTCACTGCTCTTACCGTAAAGAATCCTTTTCTATGTTTGTGTACAAACCTTCTTTCCTCCAGACGCAGAGGATGTCCCCTCGTCACAGTCACAGTCCTGGGGATAAAGAGATCATGGGAGAGATCTCTGTACTGACCTCTGATATATTTATACATAGTTATTAGATCTCCCCTCAGTCGTCTTTTTTCTAAAGTTATTACTTTAGTTGCCCTCCTCTGAACCCTCTTCAGCTCTGCTATGTCTGCCTTGTTCACAGGAGCCCAGAACTGTACACAGTACTCCATGTGTGGTCTGACTAGTGATGTGTAAAGTGGCAGGACTATGTTCTCATCACGGGCATCTATGCCTCTTTTGATGCAACCCATTATCTTATTGGCCTTGCCAGCAGCTGTCTGACACTGGTTTCTACAGCTTAGTTTGCTGTTCACTAAAATTCCTAGGTCCTTTTCCATGTCAGAGTTACCCAATATTTTACCATTTAGTATGTACTGGTGACTTGCATTATTCCTCCCCATATGCATAACCTTACATTTGTCAGTGTTAAACCTCATCTGCCACTTCTCTGCCCAAGGCTCCAGTCTATCCAGATCCATCTGTAGCAGTGTACTGTCCTCTTCTGTGTTAATTACTTTACACAGTTTAGTGTCATCTGCAAAAATTGATATTTTACTGTGCAAGCCTTCTACAAAATCATTAATAAATATATTGAAGAGAATAGGGCCCATACTAACCCCTGTGGTACCCCACTAGTGATAGTGACCCAATATGAGTATGTACCATTAATAACCACCGTCTGTTTTCTATCACTGAGCCAGTTACTTACCCACATACAGACATTTTCTCCCAGGCCAAGCATTCTCATTTTATATACTAACCTTTTATGTGGTACCGTGTCAAATGCTTTGGAGAAGTCCAGATATACGACATCCATTGATTTGCCGCGGTCAAGTCTAGAACTTACCTCCACATAGAAACTGATTAAATTGGTTTGACATGACCGATCCCTCATGAAGCCATGCTGATATGGAGTTATTTGCCTATTTTCATTGAGGTACTCCAAGATAGCATCTCTTAGAAAACCCTCAAACAGTTTACCCACGACAGATGTTAAACTTACCGGCCTATAGTTCCCGGGCTGTTTTTGGACCCTTTTTGAATATTGGCACCACATTTGCTATGCGCCAATCCTGTGGAACACTCCCTGTCAGTATAGAGTCCTTAAATATCAGAAATAAGGGTCTGGCGATGACATTACTTAATTCTCTTAGGATACGGGGGTGTATGCCATCCGGTCCTGGCGATTTGTCTATTTTAATCTTTTTAAGACGCAGCTCTACTTCTTCCTGGGTCAGACAGGGCACTTTTAATGGGGAATTTACTTTTATATTCTGCATTTCATCTGACAGTTTATTTTCCTCAGTGAATACAGTGGAGAAAAAGATATTTAGTAGCTTTGCTTTCTCCTCATCGCTCTCTGCAACTCCCCCCTCATTACTCTGTAAGGAGCCGACACCTTCAGATTTATACTTTTTACCATTTATATAATTAAAGAACATTTTAGGGTTAGTTTTACTCTCTTTGGCAATTAATCTCTCGGTCTCTAGTTTGGCTGCTTTTATTTGTCTTTTACATATTCCATTTTTTTCCTTATAGTTTTTCAATGCTTCCTCGCTCCCCTCCTGTTTTAGTGATTTAAATGCTTTCTTTGTGTCATGTATTGCTTTCTTTACAGCTCTATTTATCCACATTGTTTTTTTCTTGTTCCTTAACCTTTTATTCCCATAAGGTATGTACCTCTCACAATTAGATATTAGGATGCTTTTACAAATCTCCCATTTTGTGGCTGTATTTTTATTTTTGAGGATTTTGTTCCAGTTAGTTTGGCCTATGGCCTCTCTTAGTTGGCTAAATTTTGCTTTTTTGAAGTTTGGTATTTTTGTTCCTCCCTGAAGAAATGCTCTTTTGAATGACAGTTGGAAGGTTATTATTTTATGGTCACTGTTACCCAGGTGTCCCCCAACCTGCACATCTGTTGTTCTGTCAGGTCTATTGGTTAAAACTAAGTCCAGTATGGCCATCCCTCTAGTCGAGTCCTGAACCAGTTGGGAAAGGTAATTGTCTTTGGTTATTTCCAAGAACCTGTTTCCTTTATGACATTTACAGGTTTCAGTTTCCCAGTCTATATCTGGGTAATTGAAGTCCCCCATAATAACGACCTCATTATGATTTGCCGCCTCTTCTATTTCATTTAGAAGTAGATTTTCTGTGGACTCTGGTATATTGGGTGGTTTATAATAAACTCCTATTAGTATTTTATTATTGTTTTTGGCTCCATTTATTTCTAACCACAGAGACTCTACATCTTCATGTCCCTCACTTATATCTTCCCGGAGTGTGGGCTTTAGACAGGACTTTACAGAAAGGCAGACTCCTCCCCCTGTACGGTTTTGGCAATCCTTTCTAAACAGACTGTAACCCTGTACGTTAACTGCCCAGTCATAGCTCAGACCACCTAAGGGTATATCATCCACTACACAGTAATGACTGGCGTTAGTGGTTGTCACCTCGTCTCTGGTACCTGTGTGACAACCCAAAAAGAGTCCTCCAACTTTATTGGGGGCATTAGGCTCAGTCATCAGGGGGCAGTGAGCTTTATGGGGAGGCAAACTAGGAAATAGCGCAAGGCCCCTATTTGCTAGTTGAGCACCCAAGAACAAGAACCCTAGCAGCAGCCTAAAGCCACCTAGTATTATTTAGCCATTGACAGTGGCATGTCGTGAGTGCACACTGCTATGGGATCTGGAGCCGAGGGGTGCCTGACGCTGAAGTCCTTTTACCAACAAGTAACTGCAGTTGCCGCTAGGGGAGCTCAGTGCAGAGGGATTATTTCAGCTTCCATTCCAGTAAATGGTAACTGTATAAATTCCTATGGATTGAGCTCCCCCTAGTGGTGGCTTTGTAATGCAAGGGAAGCAGATTTTGAAAATTTGTTTTAAATACATTGAAAAATATGGTGCTCCGAATAAAAGCCATATTTATGAAGCCCCTATTCCACTTTGTCCGTCATGGAAGTCTGATAAAATGGGTGCGTCGAAGGGTGACTTCTTTTTAATTAAAATTACTTCTAAAAAAAAAAAAGTAAATTTGTCAGAAATCTGACAAATCACAGAAATCTGACAAATCACAATCAGAAATCAGTATTGCTCTTAGAGGTGCCTGGGAGTAATTATTGTATGTGTACTGGGCTTAGTTTTGCTTTGGGGCTCTGTGATGTCTATGTACACCCCTTGCTGGCCATGGGAACTGAATTGCGGTATTATATGTGGGTGCTAAAAGGCGATTACTATTTACATATTGCATATTGTCTTTGCACATTATTGGGGCATTATGTGGGCTGTATATGGCAGTATTACTATTTACATATTGCATATAATTTTTGCACATTATGGTGGCATTATGTGGGCTGTATATGACAGTATTACTATTTACATATTGGATACCATTTTTGCACATTATGGTGGCATTATGTGGGCTGTATATGGCAGTATTACTATTTACATATTGCATACCATTTTTGCACATTATGGTGGTATTATGTGGGCTGTATATGGCAGTATTACTATTTACATATTGCATATAATTTTTGCACATGATGGTGGCATTATGTGGGCTGTATATGGCAGTATTACTATTTACATATTGGATACCATTTTTGCACATTATCAGGGCATTATGTGGGCTGTATATGGCCATATTACTATTTACATATTGCATATTGTTTCTGCACATTATGGTGGCATTGTGTGGGCTGTATATGGCCGTATTACTATTTACATATTGCATATCATTTTTGCACATTATCGGGGCATTATGTGGGCTTTATATGGCAGTATTATCTTGGCACTGTATTATGGTAATTTTATGCTTAAATTTTGTCCACATAAAGATAGAACTGCTTGTAGCAGTAGGACAAATCCTATAAAGTATTGTATACAGCATTAATAATACAGCACAACTCGTGTAGGTGAAGCTACGATTCCTTCACTCGCTGTTAGTAAAGCCAACCTTGACTGGCAAGGAGAAAGGCGCTGACAGTTTGGTTTCGTTCCAGACCTTCTCAGGGCTTGTGTCTGCCAAACGCCTGTCAGTATGCAAATGCATGCAAATTCATGGCCGCTGGACGAACACCTGCAGAAAGTGACCATCCCCAATTGTGCCATACATCCGATGTGCTCCGGCTCGGAGATGCCGCTCTGCTCCCTCTTGTCAGTTTGTTATACATTTGTCAGCAATTCACTGGACTCCTAAAAACCGTTCTTTTTGTCCTTATGAACCGCAGAGCTCCACGAGGAGCTGCCAGTGCCAGGATTATGGGAATGGCTCCGTTCCAGCCCTTGTGAATCCTTCTCAGGGCCTTTTGCTCCTTTGCTTCGATGCTGTAACTTGTAGGATTGTCTGATTTTTAAGGCAGATTGCGTTACGGCATCCAAAAAGAAAGGAAAAGTGAACTTTTCTGAGTAAATTGCTACCTGCCATGATGGGGTTGGGGCCACGTTCCGGATCTGTGTATCATGGACCTGAAGTCCAATGCCCATAGATTACACTGGGCCAATATTATACCTCCCAACTTTGTAAATGAACAAAGAGGGACACATTGTGCCTTGGACAAATTTTTTTCCGCACCCAGTCCCCTTAATGCCCCCACATAGTAATTATTTCCCCTTCATGCCACTGCACAGTATTTATGCCCAAATTGTGTTGTCACAGAATTATGCCCAGCTGTGCCCCCAGTAATATGCCCACATTGTGCCCCTAGTAATATACCCCCAGTAATATGCCCACATTATGCCCCCAGTAATATGCCCAGCTGTGCCCACAGTAATATGTCCACATTGTGCCCCCAGTAATATTCCCACATTGTGCCCCCCAGTAATAGGCCTACATTGTGCCCCCCAGTAATAGGCCCACATTGTGTCCCCCAGTACTAGGCCCACATTATGCCCCCCAGTAATAGGCCCACATTGTGCCCCCCAGTATTATGCCCACATTGTGCCCCCTGTAATATTCCCACATTGTGCCCCCCCAGTAATATGGATTATAAGAAGGGCATGTGCTCCAGGGGTTCCACCACCTTTAGTATATATGGGGCCTCCACCATCCACTCTCCTTGCCCCGACTCACTCTTGCCATCTGTTTTCCTGGTGGGTTCAAGGAAGCTACCTTTTCGCCATTGACCTTGTACCAGACGTCCTCTTCCCAAGTGTAAAATGACAATGTGAGTGTGCCTGTGCAGCAAGCCTGGGGTGGGGACGAGAATGAGAGTGGTGGCAGAAGCAATGATAGGAGTAGTAGTAACCACGGTAGCAGACCTCGTTTTGACGCTTCCTGTCCAGCGTTGCACCCTGTTTCGCTTGGGGCACACCCAGGTTTGGCGATCTCCTGCCTGGTATTGGTTAGGATGCTCTTAGTGTTGAGTGTTGAGGTGCAAGGCAGGGTTACCATTGAAGAAGACAGACCACACAATGCTGAGACCCCTTTATGACTAAGTTCTGTTCATTTTACAGGTTTCTCTACCTTCAAAATACAGTAAATCCTCATTTGCTTCCTCAGAGGCAGGTGGTACAAGGCTCTGTCCCCCAAGCTGGCTGCATAGCTTCCCACAGGGCTTTCTGCTGCTCCTCTCTCCTCACTGTCTGGGCTCCAACTGATTATATCAGCCGATCTAAGCCTCTTCCCGCCTGCCATTGGCTGCTCATCTCCGACACTGTATGTTTTCATCCATGTACAGGGAGAAGCAGCAGTGGCGGTGTGGGGACCAGGAGTGGCGCAGCGAGCGGGGAAAGTATATTCCCTGTGAGAGGCCCGGGACATGGGGGGGCTGTTTTTGATTTTGGATAACCCCTCTAAGCCAAAAAATGCGAACTCTGGACTATTCTTTTCTTAGGATTCTGTGCTGTTCCTCTGTTATTCATTTTAGCAATGTATAACTAAATTAATAACCGGGTATTGCCAGTTGGGGATGTGATCCTACATAGTCTGATGGTACCCACTTGTTACTGTCAGTGTCAGACTGTGCAGAGACACACCACTATTGACTTAGGGGATGTTATCTCAGGACTTCATCTGTGGTGTCAGCCTCACCGCAGAGGTGCGAGTCGTGTTACTTACAGTATCGGTAGATGGCTCTTGGGAGAGAAGTGGAGGGATCCTCAGGGATAATACACACAGTGTCAGCTCATTTGTCGTCCTCGGTGAGTAGTCAGCCCTGGGGGTACGGAGGGGGGGGTGGTTTGCTGTCGCAATCATTAACTGAGCTGGAACCACTGGTCCGGAACAAATATTTAGTCATATTCAGTCTGCTGTAATTTTTTGTAACATAGGAAAAATATGTTTGTTTTTTTTAATTTTTGAAGAGATAAAAAGAAGTTTTTTTTACTATGAGAATATTTTTTCCCAAAAATCATTACATTTGTAGCACTTGCAGTAGAATTCACATCCACAAAAAATAGGATGTGTAACGTGCACCATGAAAAAAAAGTTTTGCTTGCTTGAAAAGCATAGGTTTTGGGGAAAAAATTTGGGCCAAACTGACTTGATGCCGATAGAAATTCAGGGCTAGGACCTGAACTAAGCAGTTTATGCATGAAAACCTACCATTGTATACAGGGGCGGACACAGACAGCAGAGGGCCCCTGTGCAAGGAATGTACGTGCCCCCCCTTCCCCCTGGACATAACCCCTTCTCCCCCTACTCATCCCCTCTGACATTTAATCCTCCGATGCTCTCCCCTGTGCTGTGCTGTAAACTTCAGGGCATGGGCTATTTTGTTTACATTTTTACACTGCTAAGCGGAGACGTCACCTGCACTGATGGGCGGCTTTACAGGCTAGGGAGGCGCTAAAGCCCGTCCATTAGAGCCGGTGACGTCACTGGGCTCATTGCTAGGCGAAAGTCCCCCCGTAGTACCCCCAGTGGTAATAAGGCTCCCTCAGTACTAATAAGGCCCCTCTATAAGGCACCCCTAATAGAAATATGGCCAATCTATAAGGCACTTCTATAGAGCCCTCAGTAGTAGTAGTGCCCCCCACCACTGTCCACAGTATTTATAATGTTCCCTGCAGTGCCCTCCATAATTATAATACCCCCTGCCGTACCCTCTAGAGTTATAATGATCTCTGTAGTGCCCCTATAAATTATAATGCTTGTCCTCTCCCTCCAGTCTTCTATACCATGCAGTCTAATGTAAATAACTTAAATCATTATCCCATGTAAATAACATTACTCCTTACCCTCCAGACTATAATATCCAGTCCCATGTAAATAACACCAGTCATCTCCCCTTAATCTTCTATAACATACAGTCCCATGTAAGTAACACCCATCCCCTCCCTTCAGCCCCACTAACATACAGTCCCAGTTAAATGACATATTTCCCTCCCACTAAGCAGGGAGGAGGAATAATGGGGAGAACCACATCTCCCAGCATTTCTCCGACACTCTCATTCATTCCATGGCCTCACAGGTCTCTACTGCTGAGTACTGCCTTTTTCTGCACTGGTCCCATGACTGTGACCTCATCACAGGTCCTACCACCACTACCACTGCTGAAATGATCACATGACTATGATGTCATCGCATTTCCTTCAGCTATGAAGTATAGCCAGAACAGGCAGCCCCTGTGCAGCTGAACCTGCTGCATGGGCGGTATAACCGCCCCTGATTGTATACAAAGGTGGCCCAGATGGTTATCATTGGGCAAAATGCAGCTGACCATAGAGTTCTTGTACAGTGACCACTACAGGGGAAATAGGGTATTACATGCTGGTCATAAAAATGAATGGGAGACCATGTACTTGTCACAGTATAAAGCCTGTATTACAATAGCTGACTGCTATTGAATATGTGTTGGCGCCCTAAGTAGAGAGCCACATCAGACAATTACCCTGTTGGGGATTTCCCACCAGTATTACAAGCCGAGATCCATGTGCCTTGGGCGCATGTGAATGCGCCTGTTGCTCTGCTCTGGCCACCATAATGTACAATAGTTTGGAGGTACCCGCTGATGTCTTTTGTCCTGTGGAGTTTAGATCACAGCTATAGATAGACGAAGGGACAATCAACTAATTACCGAGAACAAAGCCAATGAGTGTCTGGTAAAGAAAGCCTCTATTGAGACACAATCAGAGGGTCTGGAAAGATTAGTTGAATAGTTGTCCTTCTGCCCTAAAGGTGGCCATATACATTAGACAGAGGTTGGTTGATGATTGAATTGCAGTTGATCACAGTGTCAGACTGAAGTCCCTTGGGCCCACCAGAGGAAATAGGACCTTAAGGGCCCCATTTTATTAGGGGTCCATTATTGTCAGAGCTCTGGCCTACTGGAGGATCCTCTGGTGGGCTAGTCCGACCGTGGTTGAACTGACAATCGTCCGATGAATGATCTATTCACAGACATGGCCAGACACATTTCAGTCCACGTTGGCCACGTTGGCTGTTCAGACTGGCCATACATTTATATTTAAGTTTAACGGAATTGGGCAATGGACGAAAGAACATTTCTTTTGTCTACGAAAGATCTTTCATCTGACTGTTGGGTGAAAATTCCAAAGTAAAATGAGCATGCGTGGTCAAATTTCACCCAACAAACAGTCGTTTTGGTTATATTGGTCTGTTTTGATGAACTTTAGACTAATGTGTATGGCCACCTAAAGAGCTGAGATATCACTGTACCTGGCATGAGAATTGTAGATGCGTCACCACCGCAGTTGGCAGGTCAATCTGCAGTGACCTAGTGGATCAGAAGGGTTAATGTTTTTTTGTTCTGAACTGTGTAATCCCACATTGCTGAATATGGGCAAGCAAACAGTTAACACTTGGCAGCCTTCTGCTATAGTTGCCAAAATGATGTGCTGGTCACACCTCTGTCTTAGCTAATTTAGAGTGGAGTCTGGCTCGGGCTGTGGGTGAAGCTTCAACTTCTGAGCCTGGCAGAAGTTGAAAGAGAATTTTTATCTAGGAAAAACCCCATTGCTGTGGAGTGAGAAGCTACCAGATCAAAAGCAATTGAACTAGGAGAACCTCTTATGGAAACAGAACAGACACCTGCACATGGTCTAAGATCACAAGAAGTTGCGCGTGACAGCAAAGGTAACGCTCGATTATGGCTATGGACTTTGCTGCTTGTGTAGAGGGTATATTGCCCCCGGCGTCCACCATACTTCTATAATGGATTGGATGTCTGTTTGGAGATCTACAACCTGCTGTGGGAACCGAAGTACTGATTGTTAGAGTTTTACACGCTCAATGGTCAATTTTGGAAGATTGCAAAGTGCTTGGAGAGAAATTCAGGGACAACTACTGCCATCATTACCACTGCCTATATACAGCCATTGGGAAAAGTAAGCTCTCTGTTACACCTCAGAACTGTGCCTATTGCTACTATCAGTACTGCAACTCTCATCATCAACAGTAAAGAGATTGTTCTTTGTTATCTCTTAACTGGGCCTTGTCATTGTGTGCACCATCTACCATTCCCTGCTCCTAACTTCCTGCCTTACATCGTGCCAGGCACCTAACATAAAGGGCACCCCACCTAATACCAGGCAGGAGCCCCCAAAGAGCCCAGGGAGTGTCCAGAGGGAAGAATGGGTACACCCTCCATTCACTGCATGGGCCAGAGGAAGAGCCAAGTTGAGGACTGCTTGAACTGTGGCCACCACTACTGCCATCATAGCCACTACCACTCCTCCCATCTTCGCTTCTCCTCCAGGTCACTGCAAACCTTTTCCAATGGGTGTGAATTGTTTTATGACATATTTACGCTAGCTCCTTTATAAATGAACATAGACAGCTTTGCTTAAGCTCAGCCACCTCCTCATGCATTCTCCACCTGTGGTGACCAGTGGTTACTCCATCAGGTGGAATAAGGGTCAAGGACCCTTAGTTCTTGATTTGGTGCCAGACATTTGTGGAATATTCTGTGGATCCCAGTTGGGAATACCCTTATAATAAATATTTCTTCAGTTCTTCATTATAACTATCACTGGTTATTGAGATCTCCATCTTCTCGCACAGGACAAGAGCTGTTTGTTTACATTTTTGCACTGCTAGGCAGAGGCTTCCGCCTAGCAGTGATCCTGGTGACATCACCAGCACTAATGGGTGGTCTTTACCGCTGCCTTAGGCTGTTTTACAACCTAGGGCAGCGCTATAGACCACCCATTAGTGCCGGCGACGTCACTGGGCTCACTGCTAGGTGGAAACCTTCTCCTAGTGTACTGTGAGAAAGCCTGGGATGTCACCGGATATGAAGAAAGTGCTCCAGTGTCCAGACAAGTGTCCAGTGCTCCATTCAGAGGGGAGGGAGGGTGAAGAAGGGGTTTTGTCTGAGTTCAGCTCTGAACCTGGACAACCCCTTTAAAGGGGGTTATGTCATACATGATGTAAAAAATGGAAATACGATATCACATAGTACATGAAAATCTCTTTCTAACAAAGCTAGAACCAGCCCTGTACCTCACATGGGTCCTGAGATCTCCCCATTTATTGCTTCAATGGTGCTAGATTGTCTTCAGACTCGCAGCTCAGGGGGCGTGTCCTATCTCAGGTGGCCTGTCCTTTTTGCTGTAGTTCTCTCCCTATCCCTATCACAGCTCAGGGGACATGTCTTTTCTGCTATGGCTTTCTTCTTATCACTGCTCAGGGGCATGTCCTTTCTCAGGGAGCATGTCTTTTCTGCTGCATCTCTCTGTCTATAACTGTCACATCTTCTATGGCCCCATTCACACGACCGTATGTACATTTCCGCATCTTATCCGCATTTTTGCGGATAAGATGCGGAACCATACGGACCCATTAATTTTTCCATAGGAGAAAAAAAATGCGGAATGCACACCGTGTGCATTCCGCATCCTGTATCTCACAGAAGTTCCCCCACAAAAAAAAATAAAACATGTCCCATACTTGGCCGCAAAATCACGTCCGTAGCCCCATTAAAGTCAATGGTTCCGCAAAATTGCGGAACACTACTGAAAACTTTCTGTATGTCTTCCGTTCCGTTTTTATACGGATCAGGGAATACATACGGTCGTGCGAATGGGGCCTAACAGTAGATACAGCTGGTGGCAGTTGGAGGATAGAACTAAGTATGTACATCCACCTCAGTAGATGGACGTGCACATTACTATACATATTAAACATTTGGGGTCATTATACGCCATTAGTAAAGAGAATATCTCGCAACTGGAGCATTTTTGTAACAGAAAGAAAACTACAAACTTAATTAAATTAATTCATTATATTAAATTAACATTTAATGATGACAAAACCCCTTTAAATTATAAAAATCTACCTGCCTGGAGTTACCCGTCGGGAGCTTTATTTATGATATGTTACTACTGAGTTCAATATATAGACAATAAGAAATAAGCTCCTAAGCTCCCCCTAGTGGTGGCTGAAGGCTGCCAGAATGTTATTTAACTCCATATGCTATAGAAGAGGAGAAATGAAGCTCTCACTGCCATAAAGCTACATTAAGAAATTGTGGACATTCCCTTGAAATGAGACATTAAAATGTAATTGAATGGGTTCAGGTCGTTGTGAATTCCCTTTAACACTTAGCCCAGGAGCTAATGATTTCACTGCGTGCAGTTAACATGCAGTTAGGGGGAGAAGATATAGATGTAACCTCTATGGTATGGATTTCCAGGCCTTCATAATGACAACATCTGTTAGTGTGGACAGCTCTTTGTGGAAATGGAGCCATTGCTGGGTAAAAACAGAGATTAAGGCTTAGGGTTTAAAGCTTAAATCTAAGTGCAGGGTCCACTAAGGTATTGTGTAGCAGGGGCCAGATTTTTCTAATCTTACAAGTCTTGCAAAGACAGGGCAAAGGTCGCCATTAGGAAACATTATGTTGTCACTAATTGGAATATGCAGATCTGAGCTGAACCTGTACCCCGTGTAAAGGACCATTTTATTTTTGAAGAAAATGGCTTTTTAAAGATAATTCGATACAAAGATCATGTACATCCTATATGAACAGGAACAAGAAAAAAACTACAGTATAGGGAACATGGTGAAAAAGTTTGATCTATCTCAACAGCATAAAAAGTTTAAATAAAATAACTTAAAAAAATAAAAATATTTTATATATACATAATATATATATATATATATATATGTATAACAGGACTCACTTTGCTTGAGAAAGGTCCTGTGAGAAGACAGAAACGTCGCAGTGACAAGTCCACTTTTTTCACTTTACTTCTTGCGTGAATTTTCTTTTGGTTTTATATATATTAGAGACGAGCAAATCGATTTAACCTAACGAATTTGTCAAAAAATTTGGATTCTAACGAACCAGAATTTTTGTGATCCATTTTGGGGAATGAAACGGTGAGTCCCTAGTATGCATAGTATGTATGCAGATTATTGAAGGCCAGGCAATGCTCCTTTGTGCTTCTGGGAAATATATTCAAATCAGAGTTCCTTAAAAGTAAAAAACAACTAAGCCTATCTGATGCCAGCTGATGTGAGATTTGTTAATTATCATATATTTTTCCCAGAAATCCAGAGGAGCGTTGACTGGCTTACAATACTCCTCAATATCCTCATAGATATTGCCCAGAAACCCAGAGTAGCATACAAAGCGTTCTCTCTCTTTGAAGAGTCCAGGAGACCAGAGAGTATAATACTGTATACCAAATGTCTGGGCAATTGGAGCATATCATATTTGATTCGTGTAAAATGGATTCGGGTCTGAAGCAAGTTTCTGAAAAATTTGGCTTATCAGACCCAAAACGAATTTCAAGAAATTTGCTCATCTCTAATATGTATATATAGTGCACGCTTGTTCTCTGTATACTAAAAAAAAAGTATATAATTAGAGATGTGCTCGTAACAAGCACTGTAGCGCTCGTCTCCCCTGCGCTCGCATGGGCGCAGGCATCCGGATCCGTACTCCTCATCCGACGGATCCGGATGCCTGCACCCATGTGAGCGCAGGGGAGCCAAGCACTACAGTGCCCGTTAAGAGCACGTTCGCTCATCTCTATATATAATATCTATCTATCTATCTATCTATCTATCTATCTATCTATCTATCTATCTCTGGATATATAGATATTATATATATATATATATATATATATATATATATATATATTAGGGATGAGCGAACCGAACCGTAACGAACCAGATTCGTTACTAACTTTCCCAAAAGTTTGGTTCGTCACCGAACCGAATTTTGAGAAAGTTCGTAACGAATCTGGTTAAAATAACGGCGACGCAAAATATACGCATATTTGAGAATGTTCACTAATGTGTACACGCATTTTATGAATTCATACGCATTAGCGTACGCATTAGTGTACATTATTAAGTAGCGTACCTTTGACAACAATAGACTGTATGTTTGTTATTTGAGTAGGAATGTTCGCAGACGCAGTATATGCGTACGCTAATGCGTACATATTCAGTTAAGTAGCGTACCTTTGACAACGCTAGACTGTATGTTCGTTATTTGTGCGGGAATGTTCGCATTAGCGTACGTATTAGTGTAAATTCTCAAATATGCGTATATTTTGCGTCGCCGTTGTTGAAGTCACTTGGATTTTTTCCACTTTTTTCATTGTAATAGCAACTGCAAGTAACGAAACTATACCCTATCAGACTCCCATTATTGTAGAAGCAATTATTCAGCCGTTATAGCAAGGTTCGTTTTAGGTTCGGTTCGTACGAATCCGAACTTCACGAAAGTTCAGCGAAGCGAACCGAACTTTTCAAAAGTTCGCTCATCCCTAATAAATATATATATATATATATATATATATATATATATATATATATATATATATATATTTTATGTACAGACTTGTACTATTAACCCCTAAGCTGTGTGTATGAGGCCTTAAAGGGGTTGTCCAAGGACTCACAAAGGGGTAAAAAAATAAAAGAAGCAATACTTATTGATCCCCCATCGTGCTCGTTTCATCACTTACCAGGTGTCTTCTTTTTGTTCTCTCTCGATGCACAGGAAATGACTATTCAACCATTCACTGTGGTTACCGGCTCGACTTCATTGACTGGTCCCTCCCAATCAAGCCAAGCTGAGCGGGGAAAAGCCGGCAGATAGTCGCCTCCATGACTTGTCCCTATTCCCAGCTTGTTTTTAAACTTTTTTTCACTACCATTGTTGAGACTGTCAGGATTTCATGCTGCTGATGGCTCGTACAGCATGAAGCTCCTGACAGGTTACTTTTAACCGTATGTCTATGCAGGAGATTTGGAGCTCTGTTTCAGAAAAGATCATAATAAAGATATCTTAAGACATTGATTTATCACAGAATTTTGGACCTCAAGGTGGCATGATGATAAACTATTATCCATTATTTTTCTTATATGCTGAGGGCTCAAATTACTTATTTACTGGTTTAGAAAAAACATATAAGGGAACCCTGGAGAGACCCCAGAGAGTCATTCCTTTGCTATGGATGTTTTTTTTAAAAGCCAAACACCACTGAGAATGGTTTATGAAACGCGTTGTGCACAGTATATAGAATGGGTAATATCTCAAGAGAATGTGGCCATAACGCAGAAGACATTTTTCTCCATGGTCCCTTTGATATTTATATTTTGGTAAATCATTGATGACAAATAATGTACGTTTCATTGCCAATTATCTCACACATTTACCACAGTGATAAGCTATACAGTTAATGAACCGATGTCATCCACTTGATGAAGTCCCAGGAGATATTTTACCATGGTGATCCTATGTTTTTTAGTCATTGCTATAGGCCTAGCTGATTGGTGTAGAACCCTGGATGGACTTTCCTTGTGCTGCACCTCTTATCTGGATGACTTGAATTAACTTGCAGCTTAGGTTCAGGGTCTATACATTACTGCCCCCCTAGTTTAAAGATTTTGATTTCAGTATTTTTGAAAGCCCAATCAAAGTACCACATAAACCATAAACTGTAAAGCAGTCAATCACATTTTCTTCTCTGAAAGACGCCCCAAGGACCAGTAGCCCCCTTATTGCCAAAGCTTAGAAAGTAACATCTGGTTTTTGAAGCTGCCACCCAAACATCCACCAGGGCCAAAAAATCTAGTTGGCTCCCCTAGAAGGTCAAATTGAGGGTTGCAAGGTGGTGACAAATCATATGGTCATAATCCCCAATACAAATTGTTTATACCCAAGAGACATAAAAAGGCACATCACATGGCAAATACGTCCGTGAAGCCTAGCTAGAAGACCCAAATGGATATTCAAGGGTGAATACTTCATTTACAATCAATGCATTTTCTTGCACTCCTGGGTCAACATTTTTGAAACTACCCAACTTCTCAGCTTCGTTGGGTAGTCCTGTATCATCTATAGATAGAAGCTAATGTTCTTGACCACTTTGAACTTTAGGTTCCCTTAGATTCCATAGCTTCCCCACACAGTGCCCAGGTTAGGTTCCCTAGCTTCCCCACACAGTGCCCACTCACATCAATGAGCTATCTGTGCAATGCAGGTCCTCCAGAGCGAGATTGTCATCTTCTGTATGGGCAGCACGCTGGTCAAGAGATAGGTACTTAGTGGTAGGGTAGCAGTCCTACAAATAGAGAAGACCATGGCAATCCAAAGTTGCTTACACCAATAAAAAAGCTTTTTTTCCCCCAAAAAACCACCAACAAGTATAGCACACACAATGTTTGTGGCCAACATTATGGTCCTTCCAGGACCTTTCCTAGGAAGTGTGGAGCCCTATTGCAGAACCCTAGGGTCAGAAGCCTTATGAATACGCTGATCACAAAGTGTACCCCAGAGCTAGAGAAACCTGGCACTAAATGTTCATTTTCCATGCAGCGCTACCACAGGTGAAATGAAGCATTACACTTTGTCCATTTAAGTCAATCAGTTGTCTGTACCAAGCAGGTCCTCCAGAGTGGGAGACACTCTTTGTAACTAATATTCACACTTTCCAAGAGAAATTCTAAAATATAGTAACATACATAGTAACATACATAGTTTATAAGGCCAAAAAAAGACATCTGTCCATCCAGTTCGGCCTGTTTTCCTACAAGTTGATCCAGAGGAAGGAAAAAAACCCCTGTGAGGTAGAAGCCAATTTTCCTCACTTTAGGGGAAAAAATTCTGTCAAAATTACTCCCTGGATCAACGACCCCTCTCTAGTAACTATAACCTGTAATATTATTACCCTCCAGAAATACATCCAGGCCCCTTTTGAACTCTTTTAGTGAACTTACCATCACCACCTCCTCAGGCAGAGAGTTCCATAGTCTCACTGCTCTTACCGTAAAGAATCCTCTTCTATGTTTGTGTACAAACCTTCTTTCCTCCAGACGCAGAGGATGTCCCCTCGTCACAGTCACAGTCCTGGGGATAAATAGATCATGGGAGAGATCTCTGTACTGACCTCTGATATATTTATACATAGTTATTAGATCTCCCCTCAGTCGTCTTTTTTCTAAAGTAAATAAACCTAATTTTGATAATCTTTCTGGGTACTGTAGTCCACCCATTCCAGTTATTACTTTAGTTGCCCTCCTCTGAACCCTCTCCAGCACTGCTATGTCTGCCTTGTTCACAGGAGCCCAGAACTGTACACAGTACTCCATGTGTGGTCCAACTAGTGATTTGTAAAGTGGCAGGACTATGTTCTCATCACGGGCATCTATGCCTCTTTTGATGCAACCCATTATCTTATTGGCCTTGGCAGCAGCTGTCTGACACTGGTTTCTGCAGCTTAGTTTGCTGTTCACTAAAATTCCTAGGTCCTTTTCCATGTCAGAGTTACCTAATATTTTACCATTTAGTATGTACTGGTGACTTGCATTATTCCTTCCCATATGCATAACCTTACATTTGTCAGTGTTAAACCTCATCTGCCACTTCTCTGCCCAAGCCTCCAATCTATCCAGATCCATCTGTAGCAGCATATTGTGTATGAAAAATAATTTTCTAAATGAGAAAATCCCTTTAAGCCAGCCACTAACATTGAGGGCTAAATTACAGTAAGGCCAGCTTTATCTCCATCTGCTGTGCAGTTGACTACACTCTGTTGGTCTCTGTTATCAGCCAGCTCAGGTTAAGGATAGGCTGACCACTCTGTCCACTAATAGAACGCTGCCCCCGTGATCACCCCATTACTGTCCACATCTCCAGTTCTGAGAGCCTTTTTTTTTATCAATTCTTTATTTTGAATAAAGCAAAGGGCAGCGTACACAGCATTCAATAAATAAGCCATAATAACTAAGATACTTTGTACCAAATACCAGTTATAGCAGACATATAGGCAGCATAAGCACAGAATCAAATGAATGAGCTACGCAAGGAGAGGGGGGGGGGGAGGAGGGAGGAATGTTAGTAGGATGAAAGGGATGGGGAAGGAGGGAAAAAAGGAAAAGGGAGGAACATAGGGCAGTAATCAAAAACAGTCAACTGAGATCCATCAATAGCAATGATAATTTGTCAGACTGAGAGAACATGTGAATAAAAAATGAACGTCCGCACTGGGCATCTAAATTTAGAAAACTGGAGTTACAGTAGGAGTGAACTCAGCTTATTAGAACATGAGATTCCAATCAAGAAGTATTATATAGCTTTAGCTTGTTTCCATCTAATCCACGGATCCCATAAGGTCAAAAATGCGGGATGTTGCCATTGCTCCCAACTAGCTAGTTCTTCTAATTGAAAAATAAGGTGGACTCTATGGTACCACTCTTGTACTGAAGGCGCATTGGAGTCAAGCCAATGGACCGGCACCAAGAGCTTAGCTGCTATTAATAAGTAGGACTCCAGAGAGCGCTTAGTAAATGTGCCAGTTACTTCTGGAAGGTTCAGAAGGACTACTTTTGGAGAAAGTGAGATGCTGGAAGAACATATGCTCTTTATATCTCTTTCTACAGCCCTCCAGTATTCCTGAATAACAGGGCAGGACCACCAAATGTGTAGTAAATTGCCTGGGGAATGGCCACACCTCCAGCAAAGATCCGTAGCTGAGGGAAACATTTTAGCTACTACATCGGGCGACCTGTACCATCTGGTCACGAGTTTGAAAGTGTTCTCTTGCGTTCTAATGCATCTAGAGCATCCGTGAGAGCGCTTAAGAACAGTGTTCACTTCCTGCGGGGATAACGTGATATGTAGGTCCCGTTCCCATGAAATCAAAAATTGAGGTTTGATGGGTGCTATATGTTCTATCAATTTTTTGTAGAAGCTGGAAAGAAGGTGTTTAGGTTGTTGAGGCATAAGTGACAATGTTTCGAACCAGCTTGGGTCTCTATGGGGAAATTTATCTAGGAACTGTTTGCAGCACTGTACAAAGTGTGCATAATGTAGGAAGGTAGCTGACTTAATGTCATACTCTTTTCTAAGCGAATCTAGGGTAGGAACCCGGCAATTGGCTAGGAGAGTCCCAACAGGAATTGTCTGGAATTGTGTCCAGAAACCAGTCATTATGTCATATTCCGCTTGTATCGCCACTGGGATAAGCTGAGATGGAAGAAGAGGGGATAATGTCGGGGGCACTGTGTGCTCGAGTGAATTGCGGAGCATACGCTTGGCGAGCATAAGTCCTGCTATATGAGGTGGGAATGACCCTCTGCGAGAGATATCTGGGGCAGGTTTCCATAACAAATAATGTTCTTCCATAGATAGTTGAGCCTTCAATACCTGAATTCCCAGTGGAGCATCTCTTGGCGACAAAACCTCCCCCAGTATTCTGAGCTGAGCCGCCACATAATATATCTTAAGATCTGGGAGACCAAAGCCTCCCTTAAATTTGGGTAAGGTTAGGGAATTGTATGCCAACCTTGGCTTAGTCCTCCTCCAAAGGAAGGCGGAGAACAACCGGCGGACTTTGGCAAAGAACACTGGGGGCAGTTCTGAGAGCCTTAACATTTCCATATGTATCTATTTACTATATTAAAGGGGTTATTCCATGATTGATGGAAAGAAAAGAAAATCGGATATCATATAGTACATGAGAATCCCTTTCTAAGAAAGCTAGAACCAGCCCTGTACCTCACATGGATCCAGAGATATCCACATTCATTGCACCAATTGCTCTGCTAGATTTATTTCAAGCCAACAGCTTGGTGGGAGTGCTCTTTCTCAGGGGCAGCTCCTTTTTGAGGGTGTGTACTTTCCGCTGTTGTTCTGTTTCAATCACAGGTCAGAGGGTGTGTCCTTTCTCAGAGGGGGGTGTACTTTCTGCTGCTGCTCTCTTCCTATCACACGTCAGGAGGTGTGTCCTTTCTCAGAGGGTGTGTACTTTCCGCTGATCTCTTCCTATCACACATCAGGAGGTGTGTCCTTTCTCAGAGGGTGCGTACTTTCCACTGCTCTCTTCCTATAACACGTCAGGAGGTGTGTCCTTTCTCAGAGGGTGCGTACTTTCCACTGCTCTCTTCCTATAACACGTCAGGAAGTGTGTCCTTTCTCAGAGGGTGTGTACTTTCCGCTGCTGCTCTCTTCCTATCACAGGTCAGGAAATGTGTCCTTTCTCAGAAGGTGTGTAGTTTCCGCTGCTCTCTTCCTATCACACGTCAGGAGGTGTGTCCTTTCTCATAGGGTGTGTACTTTCCGCTGCTCTCTTCCTATCACACATCAGGGGGTGTGTCCTTTCTCAGAGGGTGTGTACTTTCCGCTGCTCTCTTCCTATCACACATCAGGAGGTGTGTCCTTTCTCAGAGGGTGTGTACTTTCCGCTGCTCTCTTCCTATCACACTTCAGGAGGTGTGTCCTTTCTCAGAGGGTGCGTACTTTCCGCTGCTCTCTTCCTATCACACGTCAGGAGGTGTGTCCTTTCTCAGAGGGTGTGTACTTTCTGCTGCTGCTCTCTCACTATCACAAGTCAGGGTGTGTGTCCTTTCTCAGAGAGTGTGTACTTTCCTCTGCTCTCTTCCTATCACACACCAGGAGGTGTGTCCTTTCTCAAAGAGAATGTGCTTTCCGTTGCCCTCTTCCTATCACACGCCAGGAGGTGTGTCCTTTCTCTGAAGGTGTGTACTTTCCGCTGCTCTCTTCCTTTCACACGTCAGGAGGTGTGTCCTTTCTCAGAGAGAGTGTGCTTTCCGTTGCTCTCTTCCTATAACACGCCAGGAGGTGTGTCCTTTCTCAGAAGGTGTGTACTTTCCGCTGCTCTCTTCCTATCACACGTCAGGAGGTGTGTCCTTTCTCAGAGAGAGTGTGCTTTCCGTTGCTCTCTTCCTATCACACGCCAGGAGGTGTGTCCTTTCTCAGAAGGTGAGTACTTTCCGCTGCTCTATTCCTATCACACATCAGGAGGTGTGTCCTTTCTCAGAGGGTGTGCACTTTCTGCTGCTGCTCTCTCACTATCACAAGTCAGGGTGTGTGTCCTTTCTCAGAGAGAGTGTGCTTTCTGCTGCTATCTCTCCCTGTAACTGTTGCAGCTTCTAATAGTTGATAGAACTGGTATCAGTTGAAGGATGGAACTGAGCATGTGCGACCACCTCAGCAAGGTGGACAGAGAAATCAGGAAATGAACAAACAGCAGGTGGCGCTATACAGATACATTTTATGGAAAATCTCAGTGGCTATACAACATTTTATATTACATGCATTGACCAAAGTATTCAGATCCAGGTGTTGGTTTGCAAAATGTAGAATATTATTCATGGTACAACCCCTTTTGACTATTTTATGCATATAAATTGTGGTGTTTAGGGTTAGTGGCCCTTTAAAATTCCAGCATTGCTCTTGTTTTTATTATTGGGGCTGCCATGTCTCCTGTGAAAGGACTAAATTGATGTGCAAGAAGAATACTACAGTTTAAATGGAGAAAGGCTTTGGGTCCAGCTGGCAGCACTGTACGGGAACCCCAGCTGCAGATGCCCACAATGAAATAAACTTCCCCAGCAAATGTCTCATAAATGAAACTAGCTATTTTTTTTTCTCCCAACCCAAGGTAGCTGCGGCTAATCAGCTTTCACATCTTTTCAGTGTTGTGGTCACTGAGGCAGCAGTAACAGAGAAAAAATGACCCGTCTACACCCAAACAATAAGAGAATACCCCTTTTAATGTTGACAACGCCCACGCTTTTCTCTTCCTTGCAAGACTCCCCACGTAGATGCAACTGTCTGACCAGCCTTCCTCTGAACAACTTAATTAAGCAAAAGAAAAAGTGTCAGTTTCTGCCAACCCCACAAAAATACTGAGCTGGTGAGGGGAAAAGAAAGGGCCCGCTGCATTAACCCACATTCCGAAACTGGCTCACAAGAGAAAACTCATGCTTTCCGCCAGTGCCAGGAATAAGCTCACATGCTATTGTTGTCAGTCTAATGAACAGGGCCCGCTGCCTCCTGAACCATATCAAACATAGTTAATTAAAACTGCAGTGATGGTCGGCCTGGTACACACAGCCGCAGTCCTGACCGGTACTGTCCGGGGGCGTCTGGGCAGCTACCAGGGTTCAGGGTTTAGGTGGAGACTTTAGGTATTTTTCTGTCTTTGTAGTATCTATCTATCTATCTATCTATCTATCTATCTATCTCATATCTATCTATCTATCTATCTATCTATCTATCTATCTATCTATCTATCTATCTTCTATCTATTTATCTATATATCTATTATCTATATACCTCATATCTATTTATCTACCTATTATCTATCTATCTATCTATCTATCTATCTATCTACCTATTATCTGTCTATCTATCTAGGCTCTAGGTCCAAGTATCAAAAACGTAGAAAAGAGGTAGCACTCCAAATCAGGTGAAGTGTGGTGATTACCAAATTTTATTCACCCCAACCGCAACGTTTCAATCCAACTCAATAAGATCCTCGAGAAAGGCCTCATTGAGTTGGGATCTATCTATCTATTATATCTATCTATCTATCTATCTATCTATCTATCTATCTATCTATCTATTATCTATCTATCTATCTATTATCTATCTATCTATCTATCTATCTATCTATCTATCTATCTATCTATCTATCTATCTATCATCTAGGCTCTAGGTCCAAGTATAAAAAACGTAGAAAAGAGGTAGCACAGCAATTCAAGCGAAGGGTGGTGTTGGGTTGAAACGTTGCAGGTAGGGTGAATAAAATTGGATTCACCACCCTTCACTTGAATTGCTGTGCTACCTCTTTTCTACGTTTTTGATACTTAGACCTAGAGCCTAGATGATAGATAGATAGATAGATAGATATAAAGGAAAAAAGCGGCACCGCAGTAAGTAAAGTAAAAATGGAGTGCCAGCGGCTGTGGAGGCGATCCAACTTCCAAATTAAATAAATAAAAAATAATTCCACGGCACTTCCCAAATATAATCAAAAGTAATGCTATTTATTCACCGGAACGCCTGGCTGAAACGCGTTCCGGTGAATAAATAGATAGATAGATAGATAGATAGATAGATAGATAGATAGATAGATAGATATAATAGATAGATAGATCCCAACTCAATGAGGCCTTTCTCAAGCATGAGGCTCTTATTGAGTTGAGCTGAAACGTTGCAGTTGGGGTGAATAAAATTGGATTCACCACCCTTAACTTAAATTGGAGTACTGGCTCTTTTCTACATTATCTATCTATCTATCTATCTATCTATCTATCTATCTATCTATCTATCTATCTATCTATCTATCTATCTCATAATCTATTTATCTAATATCTATACATGTCACTTTATAAGATGCTCCTAATCATAAGATGCTCCTGGGTTTTAGAGGAGAAAATAAGAAAAAATATTTTTCATCAGACCCCAGGTTAGAAGCCCAATCAGACCCCCAATCTTCATCAGACTTCAGATCAGACCTCTCAATCAGACCTCCAATCTCAGATCCCCCAATATATATAGTGAATGAAGTGACGTCCTTTATTCACCCATGCGACGTTTCAGTCCGCTTACTGGGACCGTTCTCAAGCTGCTTGAGAATGGTCCCAGTAAGCGGACTGAAACATCGCATGGGTGAATAAAGGACTTCATTCATTATTTGGATGTGCTGCGGATTTTATTTATATATTTATGGATGTAGGTTGCATGTAACTGCTGGCACTCCTTACTTGCTTCATACGTTGTGTGTGCGGCTCTATTGTTTCTTTTGTATATATATATATATACTACAGAGGACAGTATAGTGTGTATATATATATACTACAGAGGACAGTATACTGTATATATACTACAGAGGACAGTATACTATATATATATATATATATATATACTACAGAGGACAGTATAGTGTGTATATATATATATACTACAGAGGACAGTATACTGTATATATACTACAGAGGACAGTATACTATATATATATATATATATATATATATATATATATATATATACTACAGAGGACAGTATAGTGTGTATATATATATATACTACAGAGGACAGTATACTGTATATATACTACAGAGGACAGTTTACTGACAGTAATCATAAGATGCTCCTGGGTTTTAGAGGAAAAAAATAAGAAAAAATATTTTTCATTAGACCTCAGGTTAGAACCCCAATCAGACCCCCAATCTTCATCAGACTTCAGATCAGACCTCTCAATCAGACCCCAATCTCAGATCAGACCCCCAATCTTCATCAGACTTCAGATCAGACCTCTCAATCAGACCCCCAATCTCAGATCAGACCCCCAATCTTCATCAGACCTGAGATCAGACTCCCAATCTTCATCAGACCTCAGATCAGACCCCCAATCTTCATTAGACCCCCAATCTTTATCAGACCTCAGATCATAATCTCCAATCAGATCCCCAATCCTAAAACCTCAGATTAGACACTGAAATAAATAACCTATCTCTTCTGCTCCGAACGGCGTTGTCTTCCTGCCTTCCTGCCCTCTTCATGTCATAGGGCAAACCTACATGCACTACATCCTGATGCTGTACGCAGTCAGGACACTGCAGGGTGGCTCCTGGAAGAAGACCATGACATGTCCATTGACTTTTAATATTAGACATTCAGGCTCCTCTTGGACTCTTTTAGTGAACTTACCATCACCACCTCCTCAGGCAGAGAGTTCCATAGTCTCACTGCTCTTACTGTAAAGAATCCTCTTCTATGTTTGTGTACAAACCTTCTTTGCTCCAGACGCAGAGGATGTCCCCTCGTCACAGTCACAGTCCTGGGGATAAATAGATGATGTGAGAGATTTCTGTACTGACCTCTGATATATTTATACATAGTTATTAGATCTTTTTTCTAAAGTGAATAACTCTAATTTTGACCCTAATATTTCTCGTTCCTGTAGTCCATCCATTCCAGTTATTACTTTGAACCCGCCTAAATTCTGCTATGTCTTTCTTATGTGCCGTCTGACTAGTGAGTTGTTAAGTGACAGGGAGTGTTCCACAGGATTGGTGCATAGCAAATCTGGTGCCAATATTCAAAAAGGGTCCAAAAACAGAGCCCGGGAACTATAGGCCAGTAAGTTTAACATCTGTCGTGGGTAAACTGTTTGAGGGTTTTCTAAGAGATGCTATCTTGGAGTACCTCTATGAAAATAAGCAAATAACTCCATATCAGCATGGCTTCATGAGGGATCGGTCATGTCAAACCAATTTAATCAGTTTCTACGAGGAGCTAAGTTCTAGACTTGACCGCGGCGAATCAATGGATGTCGTATATCTGGACTTCTCCTCCAAAGCATTTGACACAGTACCGCATAAAAGGTTAGTATATAAAATGAGAATGTTTGGACCGGGAGAAAATGTCTGTATGTGGGTAAGTAACTGGCTCAGTGATAGAAAACAGAGGGTGGTTATTAACGGTACATACTCAGATTGGGTCACTGTCACTAGTGGGGTACCACAGGGGTCAATATTGGGTTCTATTCTATATATCAATTTTTGCACATGACACTAAACTGTGTAAAGCACCATGTAAGAGGACAGTATAGTGTGTATATATATATATATATATATATACACACACTATAGAGGACAGTATACTGTATATATATTACAGAGGACAGTTTACTGACAGTATACTGTATATATACACTACAGAGGACATTATACTGTATGTATATATATATATATATATATATACTACAGAGGGCAGTATACTGTGTGTGTGTATATATATACAGTATATACAATATACACACACACTACAGAGGACAGTATGATATATATATATGTATATACTACAGAGGATAGTATACTGCTACAGAGGGATCTGGATAGATCGGAGGTTTGGACAGAAAAGTGGCAGATGAGGTGTAACACTGACAAATGTAAGGTTATGCACATGGGAAGGAATAATGCAAGTCACCAGTACATACTAAATGGTAAAATAATGGGAAAAGGATTTAAGAATTTTAGAGGCTGAACTACAGTATGTTATAGATAGATAGATAGATAGATAGATAGATAGATAGATAGATAGATACTAGAATACATACTAGATATATAGAATGATGGATATTTGATAGATAGATAGATAGATAGATAGATAAACATGTTTACGCACAATTTACACTGTGACTCACTTACTTGCCCGAGCCATACTCACTGTGTATTCTTCTGCCATTGACAAAAAGTGGGAGGTATAGTAACAAGGCCGGGCTTGATAGATTGCTGTTGTTAGATGCAATTTATGACCTGGTACTTCCTCTGGAAGACTTCCCACGTTGAATTGTTGAACATCACTGACCCTGATGCCCAACACAAGGAGGGTGGGAACTTACACAGATGTCTGGTAACTGTGGAAGGTGCAAGACTCCAGAAGAAGACCCTACATGTCATCTATTGGAGAGCAGCGGTTAGCAGGGGTCAGAGGGAGGCCCAGGCCGATGTGTGCGCCTCAGTGTTTTTGGTGCAGTTTGTTTTTTGATTAGTGCAGTTCATGACCAGGGCACCCACCTGAATAACAATTAGGCTAATTCCCAGAATGACTGCTTAGTACAGGGTGCACGAGGAGCCTTAACATATGGATCTCAGCCCTGGGAAACTTAGAACCTTCTAGGATCCAGATGGCTCATCGTAACGCATCTGGAGCCAAACTGGAGATGTCTTTACAATGCACCTTATGAATGGAGAACGCCCGGCATTAAGACTATATTAGCATATCTGTTTATGACATGAAATTCACCCCTTGCCTGTTATTCTCTCCTCTGTCGGCCCTTCCTATGATTTACTGAAGTAATTTAGGAGGATTTATCACTCTGGAAGGGACAACTCTGAGTTAAATCCCAGACCGTGGAGACTGTCCAGGTCCTAGAGAGGAGATGTGTCAATTAAGTCATCAAATGCATGATTTTACATGATTAAGATATGGCATGATCTGTGCCAGATTTATCAAAACTGTGCACATGCCCTGGGCCTAATTTAATACTTTTTAAAAGACTAAATGTTTCTGTTTCCCATGGCAACCAATCAGAACTCAGCTTTCATTTCTAAAACTACAAAGTTGAGCTTTGATTGGATGATGAATCTGCTCCAATCGCAGTGGTGGCTGGGGGAGTGGGGGACGATGTAGCGCGGGGAGGCAGTCAGGGGTTTGCAAGATGCAATGAGTGCTTCAATCTAAACAGATGGAAGTGCTCATTTCTAGAGTGCAAGGGAACCATAGGGCATTACTACTTTAAGGGGGCACAGAGAGGGCATTACTACAAGAAGGGGGCACAGAAAGGCCATTACTACTGTGAAGGAGGCAAAGTGAGGGCATTTCTATTGTGAAGGGGGCACAGAGAGGGCATTGCTACTGTGAGGGGGGCACAATGAGGGCATAACTACTCTGAAGAAGGCACAGAGCGGGCATAACAGCTCCGAAGCAGGCACAATGAAGGGATAGGTACTTTGGGGGGCACAATGTGGGCATAACTATTGTGAAGGTTGCAATGAAGGGATAACTACTGTGAGGGGGCACAATGTGTCAATGACTACTGTGAGGGGGGCACAATGCTGGCATAACTACTGTATAGGGTGCACAATGAAGGGATAACTACTGTGAGGGGGCCACAATGTGGGTATAGCTACTGTGTAGGAGCGCAATGAGGGCATAACTACTTTGAGGGGGCACAATGTGGGCATAGCTACTATGAGTGAGGCACAATGTGGATATAACTACAGTGAAGTGATGTATTGAGCATATAACTACCGTGAAAGGGTACAATAGGGGCATTACTATTATTAGAGGGCACAACTTTTTAAAGTATAGGAAGGTGCCAAAGAAAGGACCCACCCCGGGTACCAAACACTTTAGGCACACCACTGCTCCATGGTACATTGGTTACCATATTTTTGGTTTTATAAGATGCACCAAGGTTTTAGAGGAGGAAAAACAGGATTTTTTTTTCATCAGGCCTCCGATCAGACCCCCATATCAGACTTCAGATCAGACCCCACATCAGACCTTAGCTCAAACCCCCATATCAGCCCTCAGATCAGACCCCCATCACAGCTCAGATCAGACCCCATATCAGACCTCAGCTTAGACCCCTATATCAGCCCTCAGATCAGACCCCCATCACAGGTTAGATCAGACCCCCATATCAGACCTCAGATCAAACCAAAAATAACTAAATGAACTTACCGCTAATGATCTGTATGGCGTCACCACTCTGCACATCCAGCCGCTCTTCCTGCACTCACCGCTCCCCTGTTCTTCTCTGGGTCCACACTGTGCTCACTATGTCCTGATGCTGTACTCAGTCAAAATCGTGCAGCGCGTCTCCTGGAGAAGACCGGTGAGTACAGCCAGTGCTAGAAGCACTACAGTCACCGCTCTCCACATCTCCTACATACTAATGAGTGTTTTCATATTGGAAGCACTTCCTAGTATTCACTTTAAGATGCATTGCCATTGCCTTCTACTTTTAGGGGGGAAAAAGTGCATCTTATAATGCGAAAAATACGGTAAGTTGTATGCATTTACAAATGAAGAGTAAAAAGTATGTAAAGCACAATAAATGTGGTGCACGTCATGTACTCCACCTTTTGGGGCAATTTCTGTGTGTTTTAATATTCGATAATGTGTAGTAGTAGGTAATGGTATTATACATGATATGTAGTTAGAGATGAGTGAATCGATTTGGCTCAAGTAAATTCTTTACGAATTTCTAATTGGATTTTGGCGAATCTGAAGCTTTGGGATTTGTCCTTCACGAATTGCTCAAAATAGCTGCTGCCATTTTGCATTTCAGAAGACAGGCAAAGAAAGTATTTTTGGACCATTTTTTAACTTTTAAAATAAAATCCACTGGTACAGTGTTTTATTAGACAAGCTGTTTGTTACCACCGGCTACCATCCGTTTACCTATAGCCATGTTAAAGATCTTGAAAGGGGTTGGATTCAGTCCTCGGAGACCCCAGAATCTCACACAGGACTTAAATTGGACTGGACAGTTGGACGCAGGACTGAATTTGGGTCGAATTGAATCTGCCGGCCGATATAACCAAATTCAGACCCAAATGAATTTTGGGAAATTCGCTGATAACTGTAGTCAAAGATGGAGTCCTATATATACTTACCTTATCTGAATTGCCAAAATTGGGACATTTAAGCCCTGCACCTTGGAAGGCCCCCACAGAAATATCTACATTTAGGCAGGGCTTGCATAAATTCCATCTCTTCTGCAGTCTGCTTTGTGGGATTGTCCTGCCAAAATCAAGACTCTTGGCATATATGCATATAACGTCTGGGGTGAAAGTGTTGTCAAAGTCATCTTGAGGCTCCTTGACACAGGTCTTCCTATCCAACACTTCCATTTTATTAATACTTTCCTACCATGTGTCAGAAAGGCCCTTTGGCCTTCTAGAGTACCGGGCCAAGATGGACCTCCTATAACTATACATCACTAAGTATATATGCAAACCATTTTTGAAGCAGTGGCATAAAGCTTGTAGTACACTCATGATTTATATAAAGTATGGAAAAACATTTAAAGGGTATATCTACTAGGCAACCTCTTTCCATAGCCCTTTTCCATTTCGCCTACAGCCTATGGCTTTCAGAGATTATAAAAAGTGAGTCTTACCATTAGAAGGCCAAAGTGGAGAATGTTTTGAATACATATTTTAGTATTAGATTTTTCAAAACTTGGAACTGAAGAAAATCTACAAAAAGTAAGGTTTAACTAGGTTTTCTGATGGAAGACCAAGACCCTCACCAATAATGAGAACTAGATTGTCTATTTGAGAAGAGCAGTAGCTCCACTGAAATTTATAGGGGTTACTAAATTCCACTTATCAAAGGATGGACTATTCTGAAGAACTTGATAGTCTGGAGCCAACTAAATACGGTACTAGACAGGTATGTTGTGCATTCTGGTAGAGAAGGCCACCTCTTCTGCAAAAGGAATACATTGGCCCGAAAATTCCAGCATGACTGATCCTCTTTATCCCCTAACAAAGCATGGCCAGAGAGGTCTGCTGGGGCCTATACATATTAAAGTTTCAGCAGATTCTGCCAAAAACGAGGGAGCATGTCAACACGACTCTGGTGTGTAAGGAAAGCATTAATCCTCTGCTAATTAGTGGTAATTTAATTACAAGGAAAGCATAAGTATTAGAACTTGTAAACGCTCATGGCCATTTTATTAAGCGGAGCCGTATTGAGACTGTCACTGTGCACAATGCTCCTTCTTGCTTCTGTTGTCATCACATATGACATGTCACCGTTTTCTCAGTCAGATGAAGTTCCTATACTTCCTCTTGACAGATCTCATTCTGGCTCAACTTCTCCTGAAATAAATTAGTCAATGAGGATCTATTTCTATATTCCTTTTAATTTCTAAAAATTAAAAAAATATTGGGTCTTATGTGCTAAAATGACTTCAGATAACGCATGGACTAGACTACAAGTTCAGTCATTGGTGTGTTATTTGATTTGCATAGTATTCCATGGGTCACACTTCAATTAAATGTGAAACGGGTTTTCCCAGGTTTTTAAAAAAAGAGAATGATTTAAAAACAACAGTTCTGGGGCTTCCTGGGTCCCCCGTTGGTCTCTATTTCCTGGTCTCTCTTGACACGGATATGTGACTGCTCAGCCAGTGATTGACTCATCGGTCTCATTTTCTGTGTTTAGAGGCAACAAACTCGGTACAGCTACATCCGACAAACTCAAGGTTGTCATACACTTTAGATGAACATTTGCTGAACCCAAAGATTGCCCTGATTCTCCGCTGGCAAACCTAAGGTGGTCATACACATTAGATGACCATTCACTAGACCCAACCATTGTCCAGACTCTCCCCTATCAAACTTAAGGTGGTCATGGACATTAGATGACCATTGGCTGAGCCCAACCATTGATCTGACTCTCCTTCGACAGCAGATGGATAGATCAGGCTGTTGGACTTCAACATGCCTGTTCCTTTTGTTCTTGGGTGTCAATGGTGTTTGACAGTGGCTTACACCGCTCTCCCCATTCAGGTTTATTTAATTTGCATTTGGCCAACAGTTATATAATATACACGGCAGCCAGGGGCGTAACTACCATAGCGGCAGACCATGCGACTGCTATGGGGCCCAGGGCAAGAGGGGGCCCAGTCTTAGTTGGGATCATCCCCTCTTCTACTGGAGGTGAAAACTTGGTCAGGACTCTACCCTCTAAAGGAACAAGTGAGGCAGTGGAAAAATGGCCCAAGGGTCATTGAAAAGGCTTTAGGCAGAAACCCTTCTGTCCTGTGTGGGGGGCCTGGTATGGGGCCCTTACTTCTCTATGTACACCACTGATGGCAGCTTTAGACACTATATACTTCACCTTATGTGAACATGTACAACATATGCATCTGGAAAGCTTCTAGGACCTATGCCGACATTCCCCCAACAGACTCTAAAAGATTGTCCTTTCAGAGGCCTCTGTCAGGATGACCCTACATTATAGACTTTCATTGGTCGTATGCATCAAACAATACTCTCAATGTATACATCTGACTGGAAGCTCAAGCATGATGTGAACAGAGCCTCATAACTAACACAGCCTACAAAGCATGGATTAATATATAGATTTCTGAAAAAACTCAACATGTTTTATGGCTATACCCTTCACCGCACTGGTGACAGCTGAAAACCAGGTTTTTTTAGCCATTTTTATTTCATCCCTTGAACTCATTATATTTTAATTATTTTGAACTCCCCCATGTCATTGAATAATGGATTAGAAACCCTTTGTCCTTCTGTCCTTCTTGGGAAAGTTTAGTTGTGAGGCCAGTGTAAATGGTATTACTAGAAGTGAAATGAAATGCTTCTAAGCTATAGTCGTTCCTTCAAAGCTGTTGCCCCAAGCTGTAGTTGATATTGTTTGGTGACCTTTTCACACCGACACTCCAGGCCTTTGTGCCATGAAATTGGTCTCCCCAGTCTTGAAGTGAGAGGATTCCAAGAGTGACACTGGAGCTGTCCTTCTTCTTCAATCCCTGGTATAGAGGTGGCATGGCTGGAGTAATTTCCTCTTGAAAATAAGTACGAGATAAAAGTAAAGCCAACAGATTATGGATGACCACTTTGAGCTCCACCTACCAATCTCATTTCCATGCTGAAGTGTCTTCTAGCCATGATTACATTGGGCTAAAAAGGGTTTAGTCATGTTTTGATCTGGTGCAATATGTAACCTAACTTTGCCCCGGCCCATGTCCTCTTCAAGATAAATAGGGGTTTACCATTGATCAGCCTGAAGATACAAAATTCAAGTGGCAACAGAAAACTCTTCTTGTGTTGTCGGCATTAAGAAAACCATTTAGGGACAAAATGGATTGTCCATTCATTTACATAAAGATCAAAACCTCGCGCCTTCTTTGTTCTTTCTTTTGTAACTTTGTTCTAATGGGCGACTTGTGACTAAAAATTTCTCAATCACATTAGTTTGAAACCTAATAGACTTTCTTTGTGCAGTGTCCATTATACGGATTCCAATTTAGCCTACAGAGTCTTGCATCTGGTTACTTTCCTTGACTCTTCCTTATGGTTTGGCCGTAACAATTCTCCATCCTTCATTAAAAAGAATGCAATTTTATTTCCATATTTCTATTTGCTTCTGAAAGTACAAGTTCTATTACAACTATATTATTTGTAGGATGCGGTAGCATTAGTGGGGTCAATACTGGACTGTATATTTGGTTATACCTGCTTCTTGGCACTGGCTCCCCGGTCCTTCTTCTGCAGGCATACAATGCGCCGATAGGCTCCCTCTCTGTCAACGTCCTGTTTGACATCACCTGAAGCCAATCACTGGCCACAGCGTTTACTGGATCCCCTAACATCATGTGACCATTTGTCATGACGTAAGGGGATCTGGTCACCACAGTGGCCAGTGCTTGGCTTCAGGCGATGTCAAACGGGATGTTGACAGCGAGGGAGCCCAGAGGATCATAGCTTGCCTGCAGAAGAAGGAGCAAGGAGTCAGTGCCGAAAAGCAGGTAAGAAAGCTTCCCTTTACAGGTCCTGCCATGTAGGTTACCAAAACTCCCTCCCCATTCTTGCACAACCCCTTTAAGGTGTCCATACACATTAAGCCAAACCCAACTATTTTTTAGGAATCAGCCAACAACCTAATGTGTATGTGACCCACCAGATCATCCCCTGATGGCAAATGTCAAATACTGTTCTTAAGGAAGCCTGACCAAGGCGCAAATTTTGACACAAGTCCGTGTCTGCTCACAGCTTAGGGCAGTGTTCACAAGTAACTCGCCTTTTCCAAAACTGACATATCATATGCCATTCAAAGAAATGGAGATGGTTACACAAAATTTCCAAAAAGGTGCTCACCTAACTAGATTTGTCATATTTGAAACTGGCTGACAGAAAATCAAATTCATGCCATGGTGTAGATTTGGTCCAAAATTTGTGCCATTTTCAGGCTTTCATCTTCATAAATTTGCCTACACTCATTGGCATGAGGCTTAGTCAATATACCAATGTATCTCCTGGTGACACAAAGGCTTTTCTTTCAGAATAATCTAAGATTGATAGCCTGTTTTTTGTATTTCCTACAGTTTTCCCAAAAGTAACATCCAACTATTAAGCGAGGTCTTCTCTTAGGGCCACCATACATACAAGAGAAACATGGTCCTACCCCACCAATTTCAGTTGGACAGACCAACTATCTTGTGTGTATGGGGCAAAGAGGTAGGTTTATTTTTCGGGGAAAGGTAGAATCATGTATGTTGGATTTCAATGTCATATCAAACTGGAGATTCAGCCTCATTTGTTCACTCCTCTGTTCTCCTTAAAAATAATTCATATCAGTTACTAAGATAATGTAAAATTATTAACAAATATGTAAACACAATAGGATATATGTAGTTTGAAAATCAAACAATAAAAAAATGTAAAATGATCATCACTTGTTTTGATGAATTTGTAGATGATCTGGTTATGTAAGGTGTTTGGACTGTAGAAATTGCCAAAAACACTTGGCAAAAGTTCATATTCTCAAATTCTCAGCTGTGGTTAGGGAATCACTCCCACAATTCTCTGACCTGTTTAAAAGGTACATGATGTAAACTCTAGTGAAGGTAATTTTCTTACCAGTGACTGTTTTTGTGAGTTATCCCCTCTCTTCTGATCCTTATCTGTGTCATGTGACCAACCCTCTGATCGCCATCTGACACAGCATCTTATGTGTGGACAGGAAGTCAGTTTCTCTATGTATTCCAATGGGAGACTCAATGTCAGCCTCATAAGAATGAATAGAGAAGTAACTGACTTCCTGTCCTGTGTCAGCTGGAGAGACAGAGTGCTGGTCACATGACATAGCTGAGGATCAGAAGGGAGGTTATACCTTATAAATACAGTCACTGGTAAGAAGATTACTTTCACTACAGTTTACATCATGTACCTTTTTAACAGGTAAGAGAATACATTTTTTTTTGTGGGAGTGCTACTTTAAGGTCAAATTGAGAATGGAGTTAAAAGAACTGTTATATAATATGTCACTTCTAAGTGGCCATCAAATATTAGTCTACATACAGCAAATCCTATATAAACTAATAGAAATCCACATCATAAACATGGCTGAGATTGTAGCCTATCCATACCCCATGATGTAGAATACAAAAGAGATATTCAGAATATTGACAATCCATGAACGATTTCTTATGATAAGGCATAGTCATTTAAAGTCCTAACCAGGGGAAGCACCCAGGGTCCGGAGCAGAGGGCCCAAAATATTCCTTTGTCCCAGAGGGGTAGAACAGAACAAAATGATGTGTGATGGATGAGGTCTCTGTTACAGATTTTGCATTAGGGCCCAGAAGCTGTAAGCTACCCCTCTGGTCTATGACACAATTCCCCCATTGGACCCAATTTACCTATTATATTAGGACAGGAAATGACAAAACTATCGTTCAGTTCACATGTTCCCAGTAGGAGGAGAAGGGTGTGCTGAGCTTGTGAGAGACAGTGACCCGTTCATGTTTTATGGGAGAGATTTCTCAAAATGGGAGTAAAGGAAAGCTGACTTACTTCGCTTTTCATTTTTTAGCGCTCCTTTGGAAAATGAACTGTGGAATCTGATTGGTTGTTATTGCCAACTAAGGCTACTTTCACACTTGCAGTAGCCTTTTTCCGGCAGGCTGTTCCGGCAGGGGAACAGCTTGCCAGATCCATGCTACCGCAAGTCCACCGTGCCGCTGGAAGACCGCTCCGGCCCCATTCACTATAATTGCTGTAATTTTTGTCCGGCAGCCTCTCAGCATGTTTGTCATGCTGTTGCCGGACCTACAGCCCGCCCTCATTATAGTGAATGGGGCCGGATCAGACCTCCGGTGGCACGGTGGACTTGCAGCAGCACTGATCCGGCTGGCTGTTCCCCCGCCGGAAAAGACTACCGCAAGAGTGAGAGTAGTCTAAGTTTCTTTTACACCATATTTGGTAAATCTCTCTCTACGTGTGGAATTTTTTTTATTATCAATACTATTTCTTAGTATTATAATATAATAATAATATAATAATAATATCATCATAATTTTATAAAAATTTATAACAATATTAAAGGAGTTCTCTATTTTGGATCAACCTGTTACAAACGTCCCTTGACAATACAGTGATCACAAAGTGCCCTCCCCCTCAGCTGGTATCTCCAGTGATCAGCTGTAATCTGAGAGGAAACCTGGCAGTAAGTGCTCAATTTCCCTATAGCGCCATCACAGGGGAAATTAAGCATTACACGTCGCCCATTCATATAAATGTTTTTGTAATACAGGATGATCCTTCAAAGCGAAAGATTTCTTTGTACTTGCTCCCCACAAGAGATCATGATCTGAAAGAGAAGATCCCCTTCAACTGGCCAAATAGATTAAATGAAAATTGATTTAGTAAATCAGACTATATATATATATATATATATATATATTATATATAGTTTTCAGGTCTATTTTGTAGGTTGAAGAAAAGTGGGCATAGTCTCTAAGAAGTCATAATTTTAATCCAATACATTATTAAAGGGGTTGTCCAGGAACATATTGTTATTATTATAATTATTTTATGCACTTCTATAGCACCACCATATTCCGCAGTGCTTTACAGACATTAGCATCAAGCTGTCCCCAATGGTGCTCACAATATCATTTTAACAGCTGCCTGCAGCCTGCCTCCCCTAGTGAAAGGAGCATACTTACCTGATCCCCCTATCATTGAACCCCTCAGATGCTGCGTTCATGCATGATCGCGGCATCTGATAGTAAAAACAGTTAAAAATTAACAGAAAAAAATGTAATCATACTTACTGCCTTCATTTGCTCGCGACAGGCCGGCCGCTGCCATCTTGCTTGAAGATCTGGCGCAAAATCTTGCGATGTCATGCCGGCCGGCGTAGTGACGTCATATGTCACCATGTGCGGGATTTCGTCTGAGATCTTCAATCAAAATGGTAGCGGAGGAGGTAAGCATAATTCTTTTTGTTTTTTACGCTATTTCAGGTCAAATCGATTTGCTACCACAAAGCACGAGGAAATTCGGCTTTGCGGCGAATTGAATTTATCATGAAAATCGGATCGAATTCCACTCTTTAGGATTCAATTTGCTCAACTCTAGTGAAGAGGATCAGGATACATGTTGCCATGTAACCCCAGCTTTGGGGTTGTCCCATGATATGCTCATAGCAGACATAGATTTCATTTTCTAACTTCAGGACAGTCCGAAATGCACCCAATTCATTAAGAGACTCATGCCTCCTAATAAACATGGCACAAATCACTCAATCAAACGTAACTTTTGGCAAAATAAATGTGGGCTCATGTCTTTTCTCTATAAATTGTCAAAGAAATCAATCAACAACTGTACTGAAAATTAAATGAAAACTCCAACTTGATCAATCAATTTACCGAATGTCAAAATTTGTTTAATAACAAAAAGTTGAGCAAAAAGAAAGCTTTGAAAATGTCCATTTTCCCCTTCTGACCCGCTACTGCCGCCCTTCTGCTACGGATAATTAAGAAGTACAGTTCTCATGAATAAATCAAGCTTTTTCAAGCCCAAAAAGCAATTTGGAGATAAATACAGTGAAGTTAAAAAAAAGAGTAAAAAAACCCCTGCATGAACAGAAAATTAATGGTCCAGCAAAAAAAGTTTCTCCCAATTGTGGCCCCAGCCAAGCCATGCCAGCTATATGTAAATGTATGCATCGGTCTGGGACCGTGTGTCCACTTTGATGTTACCATCTGAATTTAATTCTGCTTTTGTGATGAAATCAGGCCATTAAGTTTAATCTCACTTAATAGTAAGAAACTCCCTTTGTTGGCTTCTATCCGTAACATATTCTGTGCCGAGCATATACGGTTTGGCATTCAGACTTCACTATTAATCCGCAATGCCTGGTAATTGCTTCATCTCCAACTTCTCTTTCCAATTCACAAGGGAACTGATTGCTGTCATTCTCACCCTATACATTAATACACTGTTTTAGTCAGCCTCCTTTGGCTCGGTGAACCCTATCAAGCTGTCCACATTTTCTGGACATGTGGGCGTATTGTAAAGTGTTAAATTAAATTCTGCGCTGACCTCCTAAACACCAAAATCTATTAGGCCTGTGTGCTTCAATGATTAAGGAGCCTGCTTTTACCACTCAAAAACCTGCAATGAGAGGACAGGCTGGATAAAAAAAGAGACTGACTATTTAGCTTAAAGTGAAAAGTGACCAAATTCGACCAGTTGAATATTTAGTTGGAGTTGAATTATTATGATTTTTTTTAATTTTATTTTTTATAATAATTCTGAAAAATAAAATCATTACAGTAATTATTTGCACAGATTTGCCTTTTTGCACTAAATGAATTTTTGTTGTATGATACAGAAGATCAAAAAATGCAAGAAAATTCTAAACGTATTTTCAGTAAAAAAAAAAAAAAAAAACAAACCTAAATTTTTGTATACAATATTGGGTTATTTTAGATCAAATTTGACCTTCTAAGAGTACAGAATACTCTGCAAAGGGTGAAATCTGTTGCATAAATTGATGTGCTGCTATTGAAACACCTCAGATTTTTTTCCACAATGTATGGATGACGGTTGGTAAAATCTCATCTTCTGTAAATCCGTCAGATTTTCCTCTTGCAATTCTACGGCAGTAAATTCTCAGTGTCTCTATCCCATGGGAACATACCCCAATACAATTAGCATTTCTCTAAATTTTCTATTTTTACAAATTTATTATTCGTAATTTTTTTCAGATTTTTTTCATTTTTAACTTATTTTTTTCAAATTTTCTGTTTCTACAAATTTATTATTCATTGTTTTTTCAGTTTTTTTTTCATTTTAACTTATTTGTATACTAAAAATATAATAAGAATGATGATAATAATAATAATAATATTTCTTTATGTAGCACCACCATATTCTCAGTGTTTTATAAATTCAGAGTCAATATACAAAACAAAAGACATCACAACGTAACTGGGTTATATACAACTGAAACACTGAGAGTGAGGGCCCTGCTCGCAAGAGCTTACAATCTCTGAGGAAAAGTAAATAAATAAATCTACAAGAAATGCAGCATTTTCTCCCCACAAACACTGTGTATGTGAAACCACCAATAACAGGTTTTGTAAAAAAAAAAAATATCAAATTTGATCATACATGATAACGTTTCATATTTATTTATCATATTCATAAGCTATATTTAGTAGCAAGTATTTGGTCTGAATTTCTATTACGTATTGAAAATCTTATCAACAGGTTTTTATTAATCAGTTATACAAATAGTATTTTTTTTTGTAAATGTTTTAAATTATTATGAGAAGAAATCTGATTTTGACGTGTAGCTTGACATAAATGTGAGAATGAAAGTGGTAATCCATAGTAAGAGTCTAATTATCGTATTTTTTTTTGTGTGTGTTTTTTTAAAATATTTTTTGTATAAAACAAATATTTTAAAAAAACACACACACAAAAAAATACGATAATTAGACTCTTACTTTTTTCTAATACCTTTTTTAGGCGTTTTTGTAGTGTTTTGGCCAAATAGTGTTTGAGCAGGTGCTTTTTTTATGATTTGTGATTTTATGTAGGATAGCAGGTATTTCCCAGTAATGTCATTGCCTCTGTAGAACAGTATGAAAAAATACATTGCTAAAAAAAAGTCATGCAAAAAATAGCATGTTTTTACTGCACTTAAAAAGAATTTGTCACCTATGTGTGCCATTTGTACCCCATGCCAATGCACGGTAGATCCCTCAAGCATCATTCTCTTTGCTAGCTTTATCCATGTTTCTCACCCCCCCCCCCCCAAACATGAACTTTGTGCCACATTTATATATCAGTCAAAGTGCCCATCGGGGCATCATCAATTGTTCAAAGCGCCCAAGCCTGCCTCTCCTAAAAGCCCAAGAGCACCTCTTCAGTTGCTGCCGGTACCCCACCCTTTGCATTTACAACTCTGAGCCTTCTGATGCAGTGACATCACTAGTTCCATCCCCTTCCAGCTTCTCTTTCATTGCAGTCTTGTGCAGGCGTAGACCTGGACACCGCTTGCACTTGCTCGGACTCACTTTACATATAGCACATGTGCTCCATTGTGAAACCATCTGACTACACCCCAACATGCACGATCACACAATATCTTCTCAGTCTAGGAGCACAAGCCTATTGTCACCCTTGGATAAGGCAAATATGGCACTGTGGTGCACAAGGCAGCCATTTACAGTACCTTTAATAGCTATTTCTTCTGACTCCCTCTATACACATGTATGGTTTGGCCAAGCATCAATGTGTTCTCGGTGGGGATGAGGAATAAGCCGCGACTCCACGGGCGACAGTGTATCTCCCTTGAAAACAAAGGATCATGCATGTGGAAATCCAAAATTCCTGACCCTTCTTTCCCTCAACATCTGCCATCAGGGAGAGTTGGGATACCATCATACACATTTGGCAAATTCATCCAACATTAAAGGGGTATTCCAGCCGGAAAAAAAGCATGCAGTGGGGTACAATGGTGTAAAAAATAAATGAGTTTATACTCACCCCACCAATCCTTTGTTGGGTCCACGGTGCTCCACCTTCTACTCACATCCTAAAATGGCAGGAAATAGCTGGGAATTCTGCTCATCCAATTGTTATGGGTCAGTTAGTATGGACCCACTGTGCCAACTAACTGGTTTGGTGTAGGGCTAACCCTAAGCGTGTTATTCCAGTGCTCCCTGGTATTCACCCTTTTAGCTCCTGTACAGAGATTAGGCCTTTGCTGCAGGAAAGCAACTGGACTGCCACCTCTTAGAATAGTCCCAGTGTAGTTGGCAGCTGACCCACTGGACTCAAGGATTCTGATACAAGTACTTGAAGCTCAGGACACAGAAAATGCACAAGAACCACAGGAACACTGCAGGAGCAGTCTGGACAGTCCCTAAGGCTTAAATGCAGGTTACTACATGTGGACTTCACCGTGGTAGTGTAGATGAATGAAGACACAAGACAAAATAGAAGGATGGGTGGTAGCAAAGACACAGGCAGGGCAGGCAGGCTGGGTACTTGACAGAGACATAAACAGGACAGACAGACAGGGTTAACTTAAACACAAACAGAACTGGAAGTGTAGGAGCACACAGGCAGAGCAGGTACAGGGCTAGAGCACAAACAAGAACAAATGCAGGATAAACGCAGGAGAATCACAGAAGCACTAGATTTCAACACCTTTGCTAGTCACCAGGGACTTTAAAGCTCAAGCACCATCTGCTTGGAGAAGGTGCCTTAAATACCCAGAGATCCCTAGCCATTGATTGGGGAAGAATTTGGACGCTGGATGTAAGTACTTGCATGCCCTAAGGGGACAGAGGCTGGAGTACTAGGCATAAGCATGGAGGCAGCAGCATTGTGAGTAGTGCGGCACCCATGGACACAGGGCAGCGGCAACCATGGGCAGCTGTTCTAATACTAATCACTGGCTGAGGCAGGTCATTGCTGAAGCCAGTAATTGGTTGAGCAGCATTCCAGGCCATTTCCTGCTGAGTCGGGACAAGAGTAGCAAGTGAAGCGCAGCAGGGGCCCAGAAAGAAAGCGTCAGTGGATCGGTGAAGTCAGTGGCATAACTACAATAGCGGCAGACCATGTGTCTGCTATGGGGCCCAGGGCAAGAGGGGGCCCAGTCTTATTTGAGTTCATCTCCTCTTGGGCCACCCCCCCATCCCCTAAAGGAACAACTTTTAGCAAATGAGGCAGTGGAAAAATGGCCCAAGGGTCATTGAAAGGGGTTTAGGCGGAAACCCCTCTGTCCTCCATTGACGCGGTCAACCTAGACCTTCTAGAAAAGCACATACTACCACAGTGCCCCCATAATGACAACCGCAATGCTCATATAATGACCACCATAACAAAACTAGCAGCATTGCCCCCAAAATCGAACCAGCTAAAGGGCCCCAAAATGACATCTAAAGCACCTTTCCCATAATGTCAGCCACAGAGTCCACACTAATGACAAGAGAGCCCTAGAAATGATACCATGTTCACTTGAGGTACCTCCTCATTTGATGTCAGACATGTAAGCGAGGGGGCGAGCATAGCATCACTTATCCTGCAAGAATCTACACAATGAAGCTGGGTGTCTTATTGCACATGGTGACTGGTATAATGTTCTCTCTAATGAAAAGAAATTTATTCTAAAGAATTTTTATTCAATTTATTCAAAAACATTTGTTACTACGCGTCTCATAGATACGATCCACCTGGGCCGCGGCCGCCAGGCACAATTGGCCGTTGGCAAGTAATAATGGAACTATTGATGACCATTCAGCATCTACGAGTTTTACTGATTCATAAAGATGATGCACAATGCAACATCGCACAAAGGAGACGTATAAGACAATCGGCTAGAGGCCAGAAACTGCTAGGAGTCCATCATCAGGAGAGAAAGGAATCCTTGGGTGGACCTTTTCAGATCTCTCAGATTCATCCTTTCAATGACAAACACTCAGATCTTTTACCGCAGTTGTCTTTTTACGTACCCTATATGTCAGTATTTCCATGAATACAACGAAGAAACTACATGGCGTCACAAAATATGGCATTTTTTAAAACTTTTATAAAATTGTAGCATTTTAACAGAATATATCACCAAGATTGACGGCACTATTGCACCACCTGTAAGACGATTTTTAAGGCCTCATGCCCTTGGCTGCGTCCGTATTTTGGTCTGCAAAATGAGTAGCTTCTGCACGTGTTCTATATTTAGCTCACTATTTTGGTCCCCAAACATGGACAAGAATAGGACCTGCTTGCCGAACCGGCACATGGATTTGCTAAAAAAATATAGCTGTGTGCATAGCCCCATAGAAAAGAATGGGTCAATGTGGTATTCACAAAAAATGTGGATGACGCACGGATGAGATCTATGCGCGCAAGAGTCCAGAACCAGTGCCAAGATGGTTCATGGGACCAGACCCAAGACTCCTTTACAAGAAAAGTGCCAAATAATGGTCATGTGATCCATATGCACTGTATATAATACGGCTTTGAATCCCTTATGGCCCTTCCCCCCAACAATTATTAGAATATCTACTAGATCAGCTACATTTTTTTAAAGGGAGTTTCCTAATCCATTGGTACCCATAGTACAGATAAGGTTAAAAGATAATATCCCTGATGGTCTAGGGTGGTGAAGGGGTTAGCAGTAAAATACCTGGTTCTCTCCTCACCAATCCTTCACTGAGTCTTCACTCTGGTGCTCCTTGGGCTGCGCGGTGATAGGAGAAGTACACCCATTTCATCACCTATAAACACACGGACTCAGGGGCTCCAGCCCTGTGGTGGCCAGGGTACCCTTGATGTTGGATGGACGAATGGCGGGTTGCAAGGTAGAAGGACATGGAGGCTGGCGGATGCAGAGATGAGGGAGGCGATGACTAGAATGGTTTGATTATAACTAATAATAGTTTCTTCACTGAGGATGATGAGTAGCACGGTGCAAATACAAGAGGTAGGCACAGTTCTGAGGTATATCACAGGGCAGGGCTGTATATAGGGGGTAGGCAGAGGGTGATGATCCCCTCCAACTTTCTCTCTAGATATACTATCATGCGATGTTCACAATTGACCAAAGTCATGCAAGTCCTTTCTCAATATATCTGCAGTATCCAGCCTCACGGTGCAGTCCTAGATCGGATGGCCAATCCTTACCAGTAATGTGGTGGGCGCCAGACTCTATATAACCCTGACCATTTGCAGTAAAGTCTAAAGCCATAACAGTGTGTTAAGTTTACTGTAGTAGTCTGTTTGGCTCTCCTTCAGAGATTAGCTCTTGGCACGGTTTCTTTTCTGACAGCATTTAACTCAGGAATGGTGTTTCCCTGGACAGATCCTGCTTCAGCTACACATAAAGTTCACCTAATTAGGGCTGAGCTGCTCCTAGGCCTCGTGAACAATGAATGTAACGTCATTGGCCTAGGAAAAGCAGAGAGAAGGCCGCAGTGGTGACAGGAGCGCCGGTGCCTTCTCAAACAGCTGATTGGTGGGTTTCCCGGGTGTCGGACCCCCACCAATCAGATACTGATGACCTATCCTGAGGATAGGTCATGAGTAAAAAAAATTCTCACAAAATCTTTTTAACTATTTCCTTCCCATATACAACCTTTTGGAACACATAGGGCATAACACAGGTACATTGACCATCTGTATCACTGAATAGCTAGCACACATTAAAAGCAATATGCCACCAAAATGTTTTAACCAGTTAAAACCAGATAGCAAAATATATCCCATTTTCCTAATCTGTTTTGCATGTGACCTGGGCAGAGGTCATGGGGGAGTATATGAGCTGTGATATCACCTATTGTGAATGGTGGATGCTGTGTTATCTATATATAGATGATATCTGTCATTGTAATCCTGCCTCTAATGTTAAGCAGATAACTGCAGTGATCTGTGCAGATCAAGAAGTGGCTGGTGTGAAAACTAGAACATTTTATGTTTTGTTTTTTACATAGATATTGACATGGAAAATTAAAAATAACATCACAAAAATTCTTTAAAAATATGTTTAACATAAAAGCATGATTTAAACAAAAGGTCATTTTCTGATGACATATTCCCTTTAACCCTTTTCACAGTGAGTCGCTTTAGATTATAACATTAACATTTTTTATTGAACTTCTGGCTGGCTGCAGTTACCACAAGGGGGAGCTCACTGCAAACAGACTTATACAGTTTCTGTTGGACACAATGCTGGCGGTATAAATCTGTATGTAAGACGATCCCCTAGTGGCGGCTTCAGACTATAAAAAAAACATTGGCAGTGTGGAGATAGAATTGTATATCATGCTATATTGAGCCATCTCAATACACAAGTTCCTGATTTTTGCATTACATATAGATTGTAATGTAATCATATACAGTAGTACACTGCAGACATAGGGGCAGATTTACTAATACCATCTAAGTGCAAATGTGGACTAAACAGTCTACAAATGTGGCAAATTCATCACAATGGCGAGTGCTAGATGATGGGGTTAGGGTTAGGGTTAGGTCTGGTGCACCAGTTTAGTCTAAGTTTATACCACCTATTAGGTGACTTCTAAAGCCACATCCTTTGTTGTTAAGCCACACCTACTTATTTGTGCTCCTTTGTTGGGACAGACAAGAAAAAGTGTATGAAACACTAAAAAGTGGCATACCGCCTGACACATTTTCAATAGTAAGTGTGGTGCCTAAAAGCTTCCAGTGGCTCAAATAATTGTATTATCTGGTTATGTCCTCCAGCACTCTGCTGCTAATCTTAATCTGGGACCATGAAGATCAATGACCCAAGAAGTCCAATAAGTAACGACTCCAGAGAATATTATAAGAACCTAAAACAGAAGCACACAATGTAGGGTTACGAGGCAGACTTCTCCACTGTGGGTGTGAATCAGGCACCCGTTATAGTATGGGTTTAGTCAGAACCAGCTGTTGTCCCTTCCTTGTAGATTATGTCACATCTTCCACAACCCAGAAACATGTCCTGACATAAGATCCAAGCTCTGTAGTCTCCAGCTGTAAGGAGAGAACAGTGAAGTCATTGACATCTGTTTATCTAGATACATGCATGGACTACATTGTTGGTACCCTTCCATAAAAGAAAGAAAAACCCACAATGGTCAATGAAATAACTCAAAAGTGATAATAAATAGAAAATTTACTGAAAACCAGCCATTGCTTTTGAATTGTGGTTCAACAGAATAATTTATAAAACTGGCTTAGTCAAAAATATTTGAAGCTTTAACTTAAAGGGGTTATCCGGGAAATGATAATGATGACCTATTCTCAGGACAGGTCATCATTATTACATCAGCAGGGGTCCAAGTCCTGGGACCCCGCCAATTAGCTGTTTCAGGGAGTTGCTGAGCTTAACGGAACTCTCCATTGTGCCGTACATAGTATAGTGGCCATGCTTGGTATTGCAGCTCAGCCACGTTGACTTGAATGGGGCTCAGCATCATCTAAGCCATGTGACAAATGTACAGTGATGTCACTGGCCTAGGAAGAGGCTGTGGTGTTCTATGCCTCTTCTAACAGTTGATTGCTGGTGGTCCCAGGTGTCGCACCCCAAAGATCTGATACTGATGACCTGATAATTGAATGACCGCTTTAACAGCTTTAATTTCTTGTACAACCGCTTTAATATTTTGTTTCACAACCTTTTGAGGCAATCAAGCGATTTCTGTAACTGTCAATAAGACTCCTGCACCTGTCTACAGGTATTTTGACCCACTCCTCTTGAGCAAACTTTTCCAGTTGTCTCAGGTTTGAAGAGTGCCTTCTCCAGACTGCATTTTTTAGCTCCTCCACAGATGTTCAATAGGACTGAGATCGGGTCTCATAGAAGGCCACTTCAGAATACTCCAGTGCTTGGCTCTTAGCCATTCTTGGATGTTTTTAGCTGTGTGTATTGGGTTATTATCCTATTGGACAAACCATGACTTGTGACTGAGACCAAGCTTTCTGACACTGGGCAGCACACTTTGCTCCAGAATGCCTTGATAGTCTTGAAATTTCATTGTACCCTGTACAAAGGACAATCTCCCAGAAGCCTTGTGGCTTGTCAATATGCATTGTGACAAATTCCAGTCTCGAATTTTTATGATTTGCTTTCAACAGTAATTTTCTCCTCAATTGTCCTCCATTAAGTCCACTTTGGCTAAGACAGTGACGAATGGTGTGATATGACACTGATGCACCTTGACCTTGGAGTTCATCTCTAATCTCTTTGAAAGTTGTTCTGCACTCTTTGGTTACCATTCATATTTTACATCTCCTCAATTTGTCATCAATTTTCCTCAATGTCCGGGGAGGTTGGCTATAGTCCCTTAGAACTTAAACTTCATAATAATATGTGCAACTGTAGCAACAGGAATATCAAGCTGTTTGGAGATGGTCTTATAGCCTTTACCTTTAACATGTTTGTCTATAAATTTTTTTAGAGAGATAACCCTCTCCTTAGCTTTTTTAAGTCCATGTTCAGTGGGGTACCCACCATGAAACCAAACAGCACAGTGACTACTTTTCACCGTTTAACTAGGCAGACTGACTGATTACAAGTTTGAAGAAACCTGTGATGCTACTTACAGCCACACCTTAGTTTAACATGTCCCTATGGTCAGCCCAACATAATGAGGCCTTTCTCAAGCCTTGGACATCCATAGATCCATAGCCTACGGGCTTGGAGGGATTGCACCCGCATTTTCTGTGTCGGACAAGGGATGCTTTATCTATCTATCTGTCTATCTATCTATCTATCTATCTATCTATCTAATATGTATCTTTGTATCAGTCTTTCAAACATCTGTCTGTCTATCGATCTTTCTTTCATTTATCTGTGTCTTAAAGAAGAACTCCCACAATTTTTTTTATTCTCTGACCTGTTAGAAAGGTGCATGATATAATCTGTAGTGAATGTCATCTTCTTATCAGAGACTGTTTCTGTGAGTAAAAACCTCTCTTCTTATTGTAGCTGGGTCATGTGACCAACTCCCTGACCTCCAACTGACCCAGGACAGAAAGCCAGTAACTGCTCTATTCATTCCTATGGGAGCCTCACTTTCAGTCTCATAGGAATACATAGAGAATTAGACTTCCTGTCCACACATAAGTCTATGTGTGAGTTGGTGGGTCTAATTGCTGGTCACATGACACAGATAAGAAACTTCAGGATGATATTAGTCAAAAATTCAGACACTGGTAAGAAAATGACATTCACTACAGATTACATCATGTACATTTCTAGCAGGACATGGAATCAAATTTTTGTCGGGAGTTCTTCTTTAACTATTTCATATCTTTCTAATCTATCTATCAATCATATATCATCTATTTCATATTGCAAATACTCATCAGCTACAGTTGCACTGTGTAAGATACTTATATAAGGTGAATGGTGCACTCACCTTCCTTCCAGTATCTGTGAGACCTTGGGTTTGTTGGCTCATGTCTATGTGTTTTTTAATCATTGATTCCACTAGTTAGATTTATTAGTGTTTCTTCTGCCCAACTTTATAAAATGAAATATGTTGACTGTGGTAGATAGCCTGATAAAATAAACCAACTAGAACATGCTGAGATGACCTCCTGTCATGGCTCCCGCTCTATAGAACCACTTGCATCCATAGAAATCAGTGGATGCCTGGTTATCTCATTGGGTGCTGTATGATAAATAGTTTCTCCAGTGGATATATGATGATCCTGGAGCATCCAAGTAATGAACACCTAAAAATCTGCTACAAGTATCTCAGTTTCCAGTTTTGTACTCCTTCCTAGTATCCATTGTCGGACTGGGGTGCCTAGGGCCCACCAGTAAAATTTATTTTGGGGGCCCACTGTACAGATACATTCAGATATTACCTGCTAACACAGCAGTAAGATGCTACCAGATGGCTGAATATGAGGGTCCCTGCACTTTGGAAGGTAGGTCCTGGGGAGAAGAGGACACTGGTAGCTTTCCTCTATACCTAGAAGTCATCTCAGATCTGATCGTGTCTATAATAATAAGCTGGGGAGTTTCTTAGGTTTTTTACACGAACATAGGCTGGTTGAGGTGTTCATTGAATATATGTGTGTAGTGCAGTAAGTCTACTGTGTTATGTGCCACTTGTGCAGGGGGTGGGAGAACAGGGGCCCACCTTGTTCAGGGGCCCACCGGGGGATTCACCTGTACAAGCTCCACTTTTAGCAGAAATACTTCAGCACATGATGTACAGCACTCTTTAAGCAAAATACTTTATTAGTGCAACAGTAATATACAAAAAAGACACAAAGCAAAATATACTAAATGCAAAAATCAAACATTGAAATGCTATGTTAATATAAAAAAGGAAAAAAAAACATATAACCAACACATTCTAAGGATGTATTGGAGTTTTGTGTTGATGTTGGTTCTTTGAGGAGGTTTGGTATACAAAATACACCGATAAAGTATAGTAAGCATGAAATATTCTTCCCCTATTCAGAGTTTTACCATACATTTAGTTTTCATATGTATTCTGCTTTCATATACAAGCTGAAAAATATACCACCCTCAGGTAACCTAATCTATCAGGCTCTTGATGTCGTCTGGCAAGTTTTTACAAAAAGAAAAAGTTTTGTAGTTTACCTTCATAATGATATAATAAAATATTTTATTTCGTGTATTTTGGATGAAAATAAAATAAAGGAGGGAATGGAAGAGGAACATCTCAAAGATCATATAAAGACGAAGATGAAAAGTCAGGACATTGTAAAGTATAAAAGTATGTTGCAGATAAAGTACAAAAAATCCAGTAACATAAAGTATATATATAGCACTCAATCTATGGACCTATAGCCCTCTGTACTAGCAGTAGAAAACAAAAAATGTACAGCCGCAGATATAATCATTACAAAGTTTTTGAAATTCCTTTTTTCTAGACCATCGTAACTTTCTGCCGCACGCACGGTAATGTTATGACGCTTACGCAAAGCAAATGAAAAGGTTATCCATTGTTATTCCTCGCCATTTTCAAGATCTCTGCTTGCTGCCATTCGATAGGACCTTCCATTGACTGTAACCTGTCCTGGTCATGTGATGGACATACAGGTGCATGATTCGCTACAAGACACAGCTCTGGTAGCTGTCATGGGCTGTGGACCTGTGCATCACCTGACCAGGACGCAAACGAAGGTTCCTATTCAGGGACAGCAAGCAGAGATCTTCAAAAACAGCAATTCGAGTAGATTAGCAAGCTGTATCATTTTTCATTGCACATTGAATAATCTTTACTTGCTGAAAGCGAAATAGCCCTTTAACCGATACCAATGCCGATACTGGGTATAGTTTTAAGCATCCGCTTCAGTATCCAGGTTTTTTTTATTTCCACTGACGATGGCACTGCCAGAAGGCTCACCGGTGGCATCTGCCACTGCAATAAATACCAGTTTGCACGTGTGAGCAATGGCGTCCTTGGCTTCATTTGGATAACTGTATGGTTTTTATGTTGAGGCTGGTTGGAATGAAGTGAGAAAATCTGCAGACTGTGCAGGTACAAAGACTACTCCCCCCCGGCACACTGAATGCTGAGCATTGCTGTTCCTCCAGTGAGAGTGAGTGTAACTTGCTCGATCGTTGAGGGTCTCCACCGTTCCCACCGGAGCTTGGTGAGAAGAATACGGATCCTGGGGCAGCAAACAAGGGCAAGCCTGCCAGCAGCAGCCTGGGTCCAGGGCCACTTATGTCCCCAAGGATCCTCCGCAGTTCTTGGAGAGAACTCCCCAGTAATAGTATATAGTTCCTGGCCAGCAGTAGGGTGGCAATCTTAGACAGCTTTCGCCCTGGAGAGCTCTGGCAATGAGTCGCAGAGTAGGGCATGATGACTTCTCGTAAAGCGTCCATGGCAAGGTTGAGGTCTTGCATTCTCTTCCTTTCCCTGCTGTTTATCTTCTTCCTCAGCTGCTGCTGCTCTTCTTTCACGTCCCGGTTCTGTCTTCCGCATCTGTGAATGTTAACAGTGGACAGCAGCTTGTCTTTGCCCTCATTCATGGTGAAAAGAGAAGGAGAGTGCCTGCAAACAGAAGAATGTTCTTGGGTAACTTTGCCATCTGGCAGGTCACCTGGACAATGTCTCAACATCTTCTCTCTGTTTTCTATGAACCTGCAGATCTGCATACTATGGATCCCTGCGTCCACAATGATCTATGAGCTTAGAAGTATCTAAGAAACATCTCACCAGCAGGAAGCCTGAGGAATTCTTCAAGATGTTCAGGGGAAAGCGATTGTGAAAATCTTTATCTGGCTTGTTCTCAATTTGTCATTGATAAAGTAGAGGAAAAGACAGCCCATGCCGGAGTCAGACACTGAGAAAAGCTGCAATTGGCTGCCACGGCTTTAGAATGAGCACTGAGTTGAAGGCTGCATAGTAAATATCTACAGTGCTGACTGCAGACTGGAGGGACTATTTATAATGCACTATATACTTATTACATCTTATTAACTGGATGCCTATGGTCACGAAGGTCCAGGCATCAACATTCCTAAAGATAGTAAGATATAGATAAATAAAATAAATACGGTATGTACTGCTGATGGAAAGATAGAGAGAATGATAGATAAACAGACAGACACATACAGTACAGACCAAAAGTTTGGACACACCTTCTCATTCAAAGAGTTTTCTGTATTTTCATGATTATAAATATTGTAGATTCACACTGAAGGCATCAAAACTATGAATTAACACATGTGGAATTATATACTTAACAAAAAAGTGTGAAACAACTGAAAATATGTCTTATATTCTAGGTTCTTCAAAGTAGCCACTTTTTGCTTTGATTACGGCTTTGCACACTCTTGGCATTCTCTTGATGAGCTTGAAGAGGTAGTCACCTGAAATGGTTTTCACTTCACAGGTGTGCTCTGTCAGGTTTAATAAGTGGGATTTCTTGCCTTATAAATGGGGTTGGGACCATGAGTTGTGTTGGGCAGAAGTCAGGTGGATACACAGCTGATAGTCCTACTGAATATACTGTTAGAATTTGTATTATGGCAAGAAAAAAGCAGCTAAGTACAGAAAAACGAGTAGCCATCATTACTTTAAGAAATGAAGGTCAGTCAATCCGAAAAATTGGGAAAACTTTGAAAGTGTCCCCAAGTGCAGTTGCAAAAACCATCAAGCGCTACAAAGAAACTGGCTGACATGAGGACCGCCACAGGAAAGGAAGACCAAGAGTCACCTCTGCTGCGGAGGATAAGTTCATCCGAGTCACCAGCCTCAGAAATCGCAGGTTAACAGCAGCTCAGATTAGAGACCAGGTCAATTCCACATGGAGTTCTAGCAGCAGACACATCTCTACAACAACTGTTAAGAGGAGACTGTGTGCAGCAGGCCTTCATGGTAAAATAGCTGCTAGGAAACCACTGCTAAGGACCGGCAACAAGCAGAAGAGACTTGTTTGGACTAAAGAACACAAGGAATGGACATTAGACCAGTGGAAATCTGTGCTTTGGTCTGATGAGTCCAAATTTGAGATCTTTGGTTCCAACCACCGTGTCTTTGTGCGACGCAGAAAAGGTGAACGGATGGACTCTACATGCCTGGTTCCCACCGTGAAGCATGGAGGAGGAGGTGTGATGGTGTGGGGGTGCTTTGTTGGTGACGCTGTTGGGGATTTATTCAAAATTGAAGGCATACTGAACCAGCATGGCTATCACAGCATCTTGCAGCGGCATGCTATTCCATCCGGTTTGCATTTAGTTGGACCATCTTTTATTTATCAACAGGACAATGACCCCAAACACACCTCCAGGCTGTGTAAGGGCTATTTGACCAAGAAGGAGAGTGATGGGGTGCTACACCAGATGACCTGGCCTCCACAGTCACCAGACCTGAACCCAATCGAGATGGTTTGGGGTGAGCAGGACCGCAGAGTGAAGGCAAAAGGGCCAACAAGTGCTAAGCATCTCTGGGAACTCCTTCAAGACTGTTGGAATACCATTTCAGGTGACTACCTCTTGAAGCTCATCAAGAGAATGCCAAGAGTGTGCAAAGCAGTAATCAAAGCAAAAGGTGGCTACTTTGAAGAACCTAGAATATAAGATATATTTTCAGTTGTTTCACACTTTTTTGTTAAGTATATCATTCCACATGTGTTAATTCATAGTTTTGATGCCTTCAGTGTGAATCTACAATTTTCATAGTCATGAAAATACAGAAAACTTTTTGAATGAGAAGGTGTGTCCAAACTTTTGGTCTGTACTATAGATAGATATTGGTTAGATAGATAGATGACGGATAAATAGAAAAATAGATATTACAAAGATAGATATTAGATATATAGATTGATATTTGATATCTATATATCTATATAGAGATAGATAGATAGATAGATAGATAGATAGATAGATAGATAGATATTCAATAGATGATGATAGATAAATAGAAAAATACATAGATATTAGAAAGATAGATATTAGATATATCAATCAATATTTGATAAATAACTAAATATTTATTAGATAGATATTCGATAGCTAATGATAAATAGACAGACACGTGATAGATAGATAGATAGATAGATAGATAGATAGATAGATATTTTATATATACATTTCTGAACATTGAAATTGCAACACCAAGATGGAAAAGTCAAGGAATTATGGAAATCACAGAATCAATAATCATAATCGAGTGAGTTAGAGACAAAATCTGTTTGCTGTGTACTGCTCAAAATATATGCCGAAACTGAAACCTTATCTATGAAAACATTATTCCTGAGAGGGGAAAACTGCCAGAAAGCAATATTGCTAAGGATTATCCCCTTAGGGAAGAAAGTGCTAAATATTTGCAGACGGTAGAGGACCAATTGAAGCTCGTGCTGGACAGACAGTAAGGTAAATGCACGTTTATGGCAATAGTCTTTACTGCATGTTGAAAGGGTTATTTGTCTCTGGCGCCCATCACTTCTGAGACCAGCTTTGGCAAAAGACTACTTTGTGATATACCTCAGAACTGTGCCTACTGCTTGCATCTGTACTACAACCTCCATCATCAATTTAGTAAAGAGAGATTTTATTGCCTTCTCCATCCATCTACCAAGCTGTTTGTGTATCTGAAATGAAGACTAGAAGGGTCCACCTACTTTACATACATCACCCCACACAATAATCCTGGGAGTAGGAATAGTGTGACGTTTCCTTGTGAAGGCCTCTTCATGATGTTGCTCACGTGGTCTCCAGACCAATCTCCAACTATCATTGCATCTGAGACAAAAGTGGGACTCATCACTGAAGAGGATAGACCTCCATTCCAGCCTCAATTGGCATCTTGCTGTGCAACATAATGGCTTTGAGAACAATGCAATCCCTGGAGCTGGACGTCTGGCTCGTAGCCCAATGTAGTGCAAACGCCGTCATATGGTTTGTGTAGACACTGTTTGTCACCCTAGGCTTAGTGTGCGATGTGATAGTTTTACTTGCAGGACTGGATGGATCACTACGTGCCATTCTTCCAATCAGACAATCTGTCCGTGCAGAGGTTCTCCTCTGTGCACCTCTTGCCGTCATTACAGTTTGTCGCTGTTCTCCTAACCATGGGGGCACGCAACTTTGAACAGTGCTGACAACTCAGCATAGGTGCATAGCCATCTTCCAGAGTGATAAACCAACGTCTCTTAGTTCAAGGATTCTGTCCTTCTCAGTTTGCAACAACTGGCGATAACTGGCATGTCGCAGGAGGCATTGCACACAACTTGATCCAATTTTTGAGGTTTTATGTGGCAAAAAAAACTTTGCTTTCAATCTGACTTTATTTTCCTCCTACATGCCACAGAATGGAGCTAGTTGCTTGAAAATTTGATCATCTGCAGATCTTAATGACACCTGCTACTTCTATCGATTTGAATAACCTTACGGCTTGTCCTTCTTGGTGTTGCAATTTCAATGTTGAGAAGTGTAGATAGATAGATGATAGAGATAGATAGATAGATAGATAGATAGATATAGATTAGAGATGAGAGAATTTTTTGAAATTCATTTTATGTCAAATCATTTCAAAAATTTATTTCAGGCCTGAATTAATTGTACCTGAATCGAAAGTGCTCCAATTGGCATGAAAATTGGTATATGACATTCTGAGGTCTCATAGGATTTTTTTTACACCTTTTCATTATCTTTTTTTTTTAAAAAAAGTAGGATTTTTTTTTCCAAGAATGACGGGTTCGACTGACATACTAATGTGTATGGGGAGCTTCCGACTCTCCTCCGGCAGATGGCATTGGGGAAGACAATCCTTTTGTTCTCCAGGATGATAAGCAGCTGCCATAACTGTCTGGCATCTCCACTCTCCCTATAGCATACACCGACACGTTCAACTGAGCCGAAATGTGTATGTGTCTGGGAAGATGGGAGACATAACTGTTGGCCGAATGATCATTTGGTCGACAGCTATTGAATGGATTTTGCCAGCTTTAGTGTCTTAGAGGACTCAGATCTACCACATATGAAGATGCCAGTAGATGGACACATGGTAGATGGACCCCCTGGAACTGAGACCCAAGAGCTTTACTATGCAGACTTGAGCTGTCCATATATTAACTGTAATACCATATTTCCCCTGCATTGGTCGATGCAAGACATCAGCCTGGCGGATCACAGTCGATCCAGGCCTCAGATTCCTCCGACAAACCGAGAAAGGTTGTCTGTGATGAAACAACCCCTTTAATTCAGAGTTTCCTTATAGGGTATTTCATCTTCTTCCTCTAGTAATATCGGCCAACATCAACTAAATTCTACAGCTTTGCCAATATAATATAAAGCTATAATTTGGTAAATTCTAGTTCAGACCATTTATTTAAAAGAAAAGGAACGTGCCTAAAGGTGGAAGGCAGAGGCACACCTTACAAGATGGTGAGGAAACAAGGCAGAGATATGAAAAGTCCCTTGCTGCACACAATAAACACCACTGTACAATATATAGATCTGTTCACTGCACAGAATGGGGCCGGACTTGAGCAAACATTGTGTCAATATATATAAAGTCTCTTGGAGGCACAGTACGCCTGGTGGTTCACACGCGAAGGCAGTTAGTCCTTATTTACTGTCCATAAGTAGTGATAGTCCCAAAACTATTGCTCCAGGAGAGATGTTAGACCTTCAGGTCCCATATGCCTCATTTGTGGTCTCCACTCAATTACAGTCTCTGACGTCTGCCTGGGGCATTACTCCTCTTCTGGAAACACTAGCCCTTACCGTCTTCTCTGTAGGGGACCTGGTTCTCACCTAGTCATCATCTTAGGCCTTGTCTGTGGCCTGGTCATTGGGCCTGATATGTGGCCCAGTGGTCCCACATCTGTGGCCATTCCTCTTTCTGACCACTGTGACTTATCCCTAACCTGAAGACACCACATTGGGCCTCCATGCTCAGGGCTGCCATGGTTCATTCCATTACCAGTCCCCTGTTCATGTATGTCAAATGGTTGACACCTTCTCAGACTACCATATCTACAGTGTGCTTCGAGAGTCTGGAGGGAGAAGGGGGCACAGCGCTGATGTCATCAGCAGTGGTCCATCCGAGAGCAGGGGGAGTGTCTCAGACTACCCAAGAACACTTTTCATAGGGCAGTCTGAGACTTTAGAGGCTATTTTACACCCATGAAGAGGGGTCTTGGAATGGGAAAGACCATGACACCAACATTGATAAGTAGGACACTAAGGACACTAGGTATTTATACTCTGAATTGGAGGTTCACTTTAAAAAGTAATTCCCATCTTATAAAGTGATTGCATATTGCTAGGATATACCAATGCTTTATAATGGAGGAGGATGTCCAATCCTCACCAATCCTGGGAATAAAGGGGCTTTAGAGTTGGTGTAGCTCTTCCCTGCATGGTGGCACCCTAGAAACCTTCAGTGCAGGGCGCCATTCAAGTAAACAGGACTGGCTGTGGTTCCTCTGCTCACTCGCGAGCGCTGCTGCACAGGGAAAACTTAGGGGGTCGTGCAGCGCTACGTGAGTGCTGCAGCCTCTTCTTACTCCAGTGGTTGGAGATGTCATATCCTAGTGATATACTTTAAGATAGGAATAACCCTTTAACCCAATAGACCTACTTTTATACAGAAATTACAACCAGGGTGGTCCTTTATATCTGCCACTTCTGGGCACTTCTTCTACCATCCTCAGAATTAATTTTACCGCTATCCCCTATCTTTGGATACCATATAACGCTGAACATATCACATACCCAAAGTCTCACATGTTTAAAGATATTATTTGAGATAGGACTCCTGTTTTCTAAAGTCTCTTTTACATGGGACAATTTGCTTGTAGGCCTGCAGGCCCATTGAACGCACAAAGCCCCCTGTGATGGAGCCGGTCAAAAAGAGAGGCAGAGAAGTTGGCAGCTTACCCTCGGTGCTTCAATCAACCTGAAAAGAAGTGAGGAGGCTCACTGGCCGTTGGACATTTTGGATCCAAACCCATAAAATGGATCCTTTCATCCTGACACATGGCTAGGAGCGCTCAAAGACATAAGGGAGGAGGAAAGAAAAACAAAAGTGTCTCTGAAGTCATTTCCATGATCTCAATCTGACCATCCGGTGGCACATTTGCCAAATGAATGGGCAGAGTGTAACAGGAAAGTAAGCCATAGCGGGAACAAACAGAGCAAATGCACTGGCACAGAGCGATGAATGGGAGAAAGGGGCATAGAGATGCTGAAGGCTCATCCCTCTGCCTCCTACTTTCCAGAAGAAGACGGACAATGAGCTATATAGAAAGTTACTAAGGTAATAAATGTGTCTTATTGAGTTACTGCTGGCTGCTCTGCAGGACACCTGCTGAAGAAAAGAGGGTGCATTGTGACATGTTAGATCTGGATGGCTTCCCCTTAGACCATTCTGTCGGGTCTGAAAAAATGGGGTCTATGTAGTGAGCAGATTTTTTGCTGATGTCCCCACAATGGTCAATTGCATCATTTAGCCATCTGGGTAACATATAATGGGTAAATCACCCCTTTGGATATGTTGTGGTGATGTGCAAGACATCTCATGGTGCCAGAGGCTCAACCAGCACCACCAACTGGTATGTACCAGGCATCTATTATTAAAGGGGTCTTCCGGGAGTAAAATATTGATGCCCTGTCCTCAGGGCAGATCATCAATATCAGATCAGTTGGGGTCCAACTCCCAGCACCCCGGCCTCATCAGATGTTTGAAGAGGTCATGGGTCGACGGTGAGCACTGCAACCTCTTCCTAAGCCATATGATTTTGATGAGAAAACAGTCGGCACTCCGATCGGGTTATGCGTTGCTCGTGTCTAGGGAAGGCGTCCCAAAATCACTGTAATAGTAAGACTGGCACCCGCTGTTGTTCTTCAAATAGTAGTATATTTTATTGTTACATGTAAAAAAGGCTCCCAGTGATCCAAAACACATCACATGTAGCCTAGTCCATGTGATGTCATGTTTATCGTTCATCTTGCCTAGTCGCAGCTCAGTCCCATTTAAAGGGGTTCTCCGGGAATTGAGAAAATGAAAATACTTAAATATTACTTGATTATAAATATGTTCTCAAATACCTTTCATTAGTTATAATGGCTCGTTTTGTCTTCATTAGAAGAAATAAAATGGCCGCTGTCCTATTAGTATACACAAAACCTGTCCTAATCACACAGAAGGACAAGTTACTTCACAACACTGAGGTAAAGAGCTCCTCATCCTCCTCTCTGCTCTGATTGTCAGGGATTATGATCCTGAATACAGATGATCAGAATGATCAGATACAGAAGATCTTCAGCTGAATTTCTGTAAGAATAGAGTTCTTGAGGAGACATGAAGTACAGAGAGGAGGTGGGGTGTAGTAATGAGCAGCAGCTCTTGTATGCAGTCTCCATTACCACAGTCTGTCCTGTCCGTCCTCTCTGTACTTTGTCTCCTCATGAACTCCATTCCTACAGAGATTCATTTTATCAGCTGTATTCAGGATCATAATTAGAGATGAGTGAATCTATTCGCCAATTCGTTGATTCATATCGAATCTTGGAAATTTTTAGCTGCGAAGCGAATCCGAATATTAGGTGATTCGCTTCAGCTTTGTACGCATTTGCTACGTAGTTTGTCCTATAAATTGTACGCTATTGCTACGTATATGTTACTGTTGCGTACGATTTCAATTCATTAGCGAAATTTTACTGTTAGTTTGTTTATCGTGTGCAAAAGCCCGGGAAGAAAGCGATCACCTGACCTAGTGGGCAGGGCTTGCTCTGGTTGGCTCAGGCTCGGTAAGCCAGTGACGCGTCATGTCTGATGCGACTGTTGAGACGAGCAGAAGCACTGTGTGTGAAGTTCTGAGACTCTGAGACCTGTTTTGTGAAAATTGGGGTGTAATTGTTCTGGAAATCCATATTACACATATCAGGGATACTGCAGGGCCAGTTCAGGGCTAGTAATTAATCGGGCAGGGAGAGAGAGACAGGGAGAGATAGGGAGAGACAGGGAGATACAGGGACAGGGACAAAGACCAGCTGCAGGGTCACAAAGTGAATTGAAAAATGTCTGGAATGGATAAGCAAAAGGGGTCCAGTTCCAGCCAGACCTCGAGCTCTAAAAAAAAGAAGGTGGCACAGGGCAGAAGTGCCAAAGGACCTGTAGCCGGAGCATCTACTTGTAGAATTCACAATACTTGGTCATTGTTCCACCAGGCTAACCCACCAAGGCGCAAAATTGTAGTGGAGGAGAAAGTGGATGACATAGTGGAGTGGATGGCACGCTCATGTCAGTCTCAGCCGGATGATCTGCTATCATCTGCTGATACAGTATCCATATGTAGCCAGGGGTCAGAGCGTTCCTCCTGCTCCACCATTCCACTCCAGCAAAGCCCTTCATTTTCGTATGCACTTTGTACGCTTATGCGTACGCGTTCAAAGAGGTTGCGTACCTTTTTACCTGAACATTCGTTATTAGTGCGCGAATGTTCGCTAAAAGCCATAGAAATACGTATATTTTGTACACAAATTCAACGAATCTATTCGGCAAATATACGAATCTTAGGAAAAGCTTGGCAAATGTTCACCGAAAATTTTTTTGCATGATTCGCTCATCTCTAATCATAATCCTCAGTGTTGTGAAGTAACTTGTCCTTCTGTGTGATTAGGACAGGTTTTGAGTGTACTAATAGGACTCTAGCCATTTTGTTTCTCCTAATGATTGCTCCACCGACAAAACAATTTGTCATTTGATACCATCCAAAGTTTTTTATTCTGGTGTGTTTGAGCTTTGGGCTGTTTTTAGTGTTTTTTGTCATTTTGTGTTGCTTATTTTTGTGAAAAAAAAACAGCTTTAGATATTCCATGGAAGTCTACAGGAAATACAACAAACAGGTTTTTTTGTAGTTGTTTTTTCACCCTTGAGGTGTGTTTTTTGTTTTGTTTTTTTGGTAAGTTGCATTTTTTTTTCAAATTGCAGCATACACAGAGTCCGGCGTTTTCTCCCACAGACTAAAATTTCTTTCACAAAATGCACATGGAATGTATGGGCTTCATGGAGGCAATCTTTGAATTTTGGCCTTCTATTGGCCTTCTATTCTACAACTTTAAAAACATTTTAAAACATTTCTAATGGCAATTCTGAATGGCACTTATTTTTTGCCAATATTTTTTCCCCATGCTGCTCTACGGAGGAAATTACATTACAGGGTGCACATACTTTCCACTAAAAAAAACCCATAAAAAAATGACAGGTGTTAAAACACACTATATTCACAAAAATGCATCAAAAGTATTAAAGGGGTATTCCCATGTTAGACAATGGGGGCATATCACTAGAATATGCCCCCATTGTCTGATAGGTGCTGGGACCTGCACCTATATCGAGAACGGAGGGGGGAAATGAACGGAGGGACCATTGCGCATGCACAGCCGCTCTCCATTCATTTATATGGGGCCGCCGAAAATAGCCAAGCACTGGCTCGGCTATTTCCGTCGGCTCCATAGAATTGAATTGGAGCGGTGGCTGCGCATGCACGGTGCGCTCCCATTCATTTCTATGGGAGCAGCAGGGAGCTGCGCCTGGTGGTGGCCGGTCCCTGCTCCATTCTCAATATAGGTGTCGGTCCCAGAGGTGGGACCCGCACCTATCAATGGGGGCATATCCTAGCGATATGCCCCCATTGTCTGAGATGGGAATACCCCTTTAAGCTCTGATCAAGTTAGGGTTTTTTTTTAGCCAGTACCAAAAATTAGTGTGAAGGAGCCCTAAGGCTGAATTTATGAAATTTTTTTATTTTTGTATTTTTGATGTGTTTATCTGTAGGTACCGTATTTTCGCCCTATAAGACACAGCGGCCCATAAGACGCACATAGGTTTTACAGGAGGACAATAATAAAAAAAATATTTTTCATTAGATCTCTTGTCAGACCACCAATCAGACCCTCAATGTTAGGCCCCATTCACATGTCCGCAAATGGTGTCCTCATCCGTTCCGCAATTTTGCGAATGGGTGCAGACCCATTCACTTTCAATGGGGCTGCAAAAGATGCGGACGGCACACAGTGGTCAGTTATCTCCTTCAGTTATTGTGAGACAAAACCAGTAGTGAAGCCTCCTCAGAGATCAGGTATAATGGAAAGATTTCCTCCCGTTTTGTGTTTTTGACCGGCACCTGGTTTTGGCTGACAATAAGGCCCCATTCACATGACCGTATGTTCATTTCCGTATCTTATCCGCATTTTTGCGGATAAGATGTGGAACCATACAGACCCATTCATTTTTCCATAGGAGAAAAAAAAAATGCGGAATGCACACCGTGTGCATGCCGCATCCGTATATTACGGAAGTTCTCCCGCAAAAAAAAGGAAACATGTCCTATACTTGTCCGCAAAACACGTCCGTAGCCCCATTAAAGTCAATGGGTCTGCAAAATTGCGGAACACTTCCGAAGACTTTCCGTATGTCTTCCGTTCCGTTTTTTTACGGACACGGAATACATACGGTCGTGTGAATGGGGCCTAACTGTAGGAAATAGGAATAGGAAACTGATCAAATAACTGAAGAGTGAACTAGGCCTAAAACAAGTCATAAAAATGCATGCGATATGCAAAAAACAAAACGCCAGACCAATTTCAAGGGTGTAGGAGCCATTTTGGAGTTAGGAACATCAGGTAACACAAACATGCACACTGAAGAACTGCGCTAAAAGTCGTTTAAAGCGGTTGTCCAGGATCGGAAAAAATATGACTGCTTTTTTCCAAAAACAGCGCCACACCTGTCCACAGGTTGTGTGTGGTATTGCAGCTCTGCCCCATTCACTTCAATGAAGCTGAGCTGCCATACTGGACGCAACTCATGGACAGGTGTAGGGCTGGTCCTTGTGGGGTGTGGGGCATCGATCAGTGGGGGTCCCAGTGGTTTGAACTCCACCAATCTAATAGTTATCTCCTATTATGTGGATGTTTTTATACACTAAAATCTTAATAATTGTAAAAAAAAAAAAATCATCTGTTTAAAATTGGTAAAATAAAGGTACATAAAATGTGCTCAGTATAAACAGACTGCGCTGTCGATTTCCAGACCAGACAAATGGCTGAACATTTTGAGTAAAAACCAATTGAAAAATTAATTTATAGCCAAAAAGAAATAAAAAAGAATCATACAAAAAATTGCCCCGAAGGTGTCCATAGCCTTTAAAGGGATTCTGTCACCAGGTTTTGGCCTATAAAGTTATTCACACTACCGGATAGGGCTCATTGTGGTCAATGTAAAAAAGTTATTCTTATTGATCCTAGAGATGTATTTGATGTTAAAAAAATCGTTTTTAGTGATATGCAAATTACTCACATAAGGAGCCCAAGGGGATGTCCCCAGCGCCGCTGGAGCCCGGCCACGCCGCAACTGTTGGAGCCCAGCACCTCTCACCTACTTATTATTCACTGCAAATCTTCTTGCAGCCTGGCTGATAACAGAGAACAGCAGCCTATACACAACACAAGGCATACATTTATCAATTGTGAAGTATTTTGGGGGAGCAGGGGGTTTCGGCGATCTTCTAGCTGTCTCTTTTCATGCTTGCAGAGAGAAGGAAAGAAACCCTGCTTTGCACTTGAAAGGAGACATTCTATACATTTTGTCATTGTCATGATTATCCCCATTGTTCCTTCCCGGTAGGGTCTGGAGGTGGCAGGTGACGTCTCTAACCAGTCCCATTAACATCTCGTCCCCTGCAGCAGATGACTGCTTTATAGGCTACTAATAAACCGTGACCAATGGCTGAAGGCAGAGCGATTGTCCTAAAGCTGTTCGGGGGCCATAAGTCCTTGGGAGAACTTGCACTTGCTCTTCCCTTCTCTCCATATAGAAAGCATGTGGCAGGTTCAGAGGTTGACACATCATCTGCTTGTTCCCTGGAAATGTGGAACGGAAAGGGTTAAAAGGTCATCATTTTATATACGGGATCCTTTTTGAAGAGCTACAGGAATTTTGGTAGTGAGCAGCATTTTTAACGCCAGCAATTCCACATCACTTTTCAATTTACAGATAAGAGGAGCTAAGATTGTAAATGCATTAAAACATAGCTTCTATCTATCTATCTATCTATCTATCTATCTATCTATCTATCTATCTATCCATTTCATATCTATCTATCTATCTATCTATCTATCTATCTATCTATCTCATCTTGTATCTATTTCATTGTCTATCTATCTATCTATCTATCTATCTATCTATCTATCTATCTATCTATCTATCTTTACCATGTGCCATGCTATTCCAATGTTATCTGTGGTTCTTCCATAAGCCGAAAGTGCTGGTGGATGGAGGAGGCAATGACCAGGCACGTTTTGATTATAATCAATAAAATCTCTCTTTACTGAATAGATGATGGAGGTTGTAGTACAGATGCAAGCAGTAGGCACAGTTCTGAGGTATAGCACAAAGTAGTTTTTTCACAAAGCCTGTCTCAGAAGTCATGGGAGCCAGAGGCAAATAACCCTTTCCACATGCAGTAAAGTCTATTGCCATAAACGTGCATTTACCTTACTGTCTGTCCAGCACAAGCTTAAATTAGTCCTCTACTATCTGTAAATATTCAGCACTTTCTTCCCTAAGGGGATAATCCTTAGCAAGGCTGCTTTCTGGCTTCGGTTTTGGCCTATATTTTCATCAGTACACCAAACAGGCCTTGTCTCTAACTTTGGTGGACAGGAACTCCCTACTCTACATGCCTATCAATTCTGTGATTTCAATAATTCCATGACTTTTCGATCTTGGTGTTGCAATTTCAATGTTCAGGAATGGATATATAAAATATCTATCTATCTATCTATCTATCTATCTATCTATCTATCTATCTATCTATCTACAAACAATTCCAAGATGTGGTCCGCACAGTCTATTATAGACGTATAGGTTGGGTGCCAGTAGCTGTGGACACGATCCAGAATCCAAACAATATAAAAGTAACTCCACGGCACTCCAATGTAGTGAATCAAAAGGTGTTTATTCACCTGATTGCGACGTTTCAGTCCACTCAATGGGACTTTTCTCAAGCAGTATCCAGTATCAGGACTGCTTGAGAAAAGTCCCATTGAGTGGACTGAAACGTCGCAATCAGGTGAATAAACACCTTTTGATTCACTACATTGGAGTGCCGTGGAGTTACTTTTATATCTTTCTATCTATCCATCTATTATCTATCTTTAACATGTGCCATGCTATTCCAATGTTATCTGTGGTTTTTCCATGGGCCGAAAAGGAACTTTTTTGTAGGAAAAAAAGAAACTGCTTAAATGACAAATTCATCTCTGCTACATTTATGTATGATAGAACCGATCCCCTTTAGGGAGGATGATTTGAGGACAGCCGGTACAGACAGAGGAACAACCTCTGAAACTGAGCCTTTATAATTAATGAAGAGGGGATTACGGATCATGCTGTACATGTGTACTCTTGGGATTTCTACCTTCCCTATCACTTAGCAGTACAAATTTATTCATGTGGTAGGCTGGTTTTACACCGCCTTAAAGGGGTTTTCCAATTTGCATCAACATCCTATAAAATAATCCTTTATGAAGGTCACTGTAATTGTGTGGTATTTCTTTTACCTTTATCGCTCCTTCTCCCGTTCTGGCTGTGGTCACATGACCATGTCCATGAAGCTCTTTCTTATTTCCTGTGATGTTATGTCCATGGGCGGGGCAGTGATAGGGGAGTGTCTATGTAACTATATGGGTGGGAGGAGCTAAAAACTAGCTGGGCATTGTTAGAGGCAGTGATAGGGGAGTGTCTATGTAACTATATGGGTGGGAGGAGCTATAAACTAGCTGGGCATTGTTAGAGGCAGTGGTAGGGGAGTGTCTATGTAACTACTTGGATGGGAGGAGCTATAAACTAGCTGGGTGTTGTTAGAGGCAGTGATAGGAGAGTGTCTATGTAACTAGATGGGTGGGAGGAGCTAAAAACTAGCTGGGTGTTGTTAGGGGCAGTGATAGGGGAGTGTCTATGTAACTAGCTGGGTGGGAGGAGCTATAAACTAGATGGACATTGTTAGGGGCAGTGATAGGGGAGTGTCTATGTAACTAGCTGGGTGGGAGGAGCTATAAACTAGCTGGGTGTTGTTAGGGGCAGTGATAGGGGAGTGTCTATGTAACTAGCTGGTGGGAGGAGCTATAAACTAGCTGGGTGTTTGTTAGTGGCAGTGAAAGTGGAGTGTCTATGTATCTAGCTTGGGGGGAGGAGCTATAAACTAGCTGGATGTTGCTAGGGGTGGTTCGGGAGCTGTGGCAGAGGAAGGAGAAGTGCATGATGGGTTTGGTTGGATACAAAAACAGGAAGTGCTACATACAGGATGGAGACAAACCAGAGCGATTGGTTTATATGGTAAAAACGGATCAGGAGAGTCCAAACTGACAAAATAAAACCATGGGGAAGATATACATGGGGTAAGTGACTACATGTCATACTAATCCCAGAAAAGAGATTTTTTTCACCTGACACAATTATGGCATACATACTCACATTGTATGCCATTAACGTATGACAGATGCAGGTCTGACCTCTGGGATCCATTGCTATCTCTAGAACTGGGTTTCCTGAGCCCCAGCACGTTTGGCCACCTCACCCAAGTGGAGAATGAAAGGAAATGGTGGACACACGAGTCTACTGCAATGTACATTCACTTCCATGGGAGTCATGGAAGCAGGCGAGCATGCTTGACAGTTCTAGAGATGGAACCCATCTCTATCAGACATTTATGGCATTTCCAGACCGTCTCGTGATTCTATTGAACAAAAATTAGATCATAATTGGGTTCTAAGTGGCACAACTTGAAGCTCTTGGGCCACAGCACAAAATATGTAAAAAGACTCCATGTCCACCACGTGCAATTTAATTTAGTGTAATTGATCATGCTGACGGAGGCTCTTTAAATTCGTACACCATTCATGCCTAGGCTGCGTCACTGCACTGCCCCCGCAGGACAAATTGTGTCACTGCCTCTTTATCCACTACAAGCAGAAAAACATTGTGCAGAAGAAAAAAAGAAGCGCTGATCTCCAGCTCAAAGGAAAAGATTACAAATGTTAAGTTATCATCATGATAATCATCCCTGCTCCCGATCTGTAGGGTCTGGCAGTTGCAGGTGACACGTCCCATTAACCACTTGTCCCCTGCAGCAGACGAGTAGTTTATGGGCTACTAATAAACCGTGACCAATTGCTGAAGGCAGAGCGATTGTCTTAAAGCTGTTGGGGGGGCTACAGGTCCTTGGGAGAACTTGCACTTGCTCTGCCTTTCTCTCCCTATGGCCAAACATTCACGCATGTGGCAGACTCCGGCCTCCGCTCTACTGAATAGACATATGTCGCTCACACTAACATAGTGAATATCTAATTAGTCCTCCACAATCGTGTTTTATGCCCCGGGGCTACTGCAAACAAGACAAGTTGTGCTAAGAACAAGACTTTTTTTTTTGCGTCTTATGTACATTGAATACGACCACAGTCCATTGGAGCAAATGTAAACACAAGATAATAGACCAGAGGTATGAAAGCAACGAAAATCTGCAAAACTAATAGTAATACATCATTATGGAAAAAAGGCCGTGGAGGTGGTTTAGGGCAGGATTTCCACTACAGTCAGAGAACATATGAATAAAGGAAGGGATATGCTAAAATACACCCAGCAGGACCCAGATAGGGTTAAGCCGGCCACACATGGGCTGATCCGGCCACTCGGTGTGAGGAACGGACGATGGGATCAAAGTCCAATTTTGGCCACACACATAGGAAAATGACCAAATGCTAGAAGAGCCAATGAAAGCCATAGCAGACATGGTGAAGATATAGCATCGGTAACCATGATACAACTACTACAATTACTACTCATCATCATTACCCAGAAGCTTTAAAAGCTATGTACACCTTTGGAGGCAATTTTTGGTTTACTCAGTTTTGGCTAAAAATCATATTTTCAATTGGCCTTTATTAAAAAATACTGAGCCATTCTGTCACAAGGGGTTAACTGGTTTTCTAGCTGTGTGCATCCTACTTTCACTTTGTGCTGGTCATCTAATAACCCTTATCTCCAAACTACTGAGAGGTCATAAAAACTTAAGGAGGCTCTGTCACTAGGTTGTAACCTATGTATTTAAATACATAGGTTACAAGTCCTAGTGACAACTTTTAAAATCATACCTTTCATGCAGAGTTCTGCGCAGCGGTCGCGTAGAAATCTAAACTTTAAAACATATGCAAATGAGCCATCGGAGCATCGGGGGGCGGCCTCTTTCCTCTGGAGCACCGCTCCTTCACCGCCCCCCTGGGCCCGAGGCACGTCCCCTGTCTCTAATCACGCCCCCTCCTGTATTTGATAGACAGCGCTAGAGTGGTAAGTCTAGCGCTGAACTCTCGCGCATGCGCCCTAAAATTTTCCCGGCGCATGCGCAGTAGCGCTTGCAGTGTCTACACTGCAAGCGCTGTCTTCTCTTCTGCGCACGCGCCGTCACTCCCGGGACTAGCGAAGTGACGGCGCATGCGTAGAAGAGAAGACAGCGCTTGCAGTGTAGACATTGCAAGTGCTACTGCGCATGCGCCTGGAAAATTTTAGGGCGCATGCACGAGAGTTCAGCGCTAGACTTACCAGTCTAGCGCTGTCTATCAAATACAGGAGGGGGCGTGATTAGAGACAGGGGACGTGCCTCGGGCCCGGGGGGGGGCGGTGAAGGAGCGGTGCTCCAGAGGAAAGAGGCCGCCCCCCGGTGCTCCGATGGCTCATTTGCATATGTTTTAGCTGTGTATGTCCAGCTATTGAGGCGGTCACACATGCTCAGTTTATAATGGTGCCCTCTGGCATTTAATCTGTATAGTAATGTGTATGTCCAGCTATTGTGGCGGTCACACATGCTCAGTTTATAATGGTGCCCTCTGGTGTTTAATCTGTATAGTAATGTGTATGTCCAGCTATTGAGGCGGTCACACATGCTCAGTTTATAATGGTGCCCTCTGGCATTTAATCTGTATAGTAATGTGTATGTCCAGCTATTGTGGCGGTCACACATGCTCAGTTTATAATGGTGCCCTCTGGTGTTTAATCTGTATAGTAATGTGTATGTCCAGCTACTGTGGTGGTCACACATGCTCAGTTCCATCCTTCATCTGACATCAGCTATATCTTCTTTTAAGCAAAACCCAAAAAAACAAAATCCCAACTGAAAAATATATAAAAAGCTATAACTAGCCACTAGTTTAAAGAATTAATAAAATTTATATTGATTATATGCGGTCTGGCATCCATTTATATGCTATCTATATCTTCTATTAGAAGTTGTGACAGGTATTGGGAGAAAGCTGCAGCAGAAAGGACACACAACCTGAGAAATTGGAGATCTCTGGATCCATGTGAGGTACAGGGCTGGTTCTAGCTTTCTTAGAAAAAGACTGTCATGTCCCATATGATGTCTGATTTTAATTTTTTACATCAGTCATCGGATAACCCCCCTTTAAGCACTTGGCAGGTCAGGCACTAGAGCTGCTCATATACATGAGATCAAAATCGGCCCATCAAAATTTACCATTAATGATCGTGGCTGAGTCTCCTCCCTCCACAAACTTTGACATGTCAAGTTGGAAAAATTTTGGCCATGGTTAAGTGAAAGTATCAAGTCTATGGCATGATTGGCCAAATTTGGCCCATTATTTCACTTTATCCAGACTCCATAGAGTCTGTTTTTTATCAGCCAGTTTGGTCTGAAATGTTGCTGCCGTGGTCATTCATACGTTCAATCCCACAAAGAGTTGATCAGCAGCATTGTGGACCATCAAAGTCTCACATGTACAGATTGCGGTTTGGCATGGAGAACTTAGAGTGGTGAGTATTCAGTTGATTTATTATCGACTTGTTTTATATTCTTATATGAAAAGGTTATTTTTGGTTTCATTAAAATTCCACATATGATAAGTACTGACGGAGTAAACTGGTGGCACGGATAAAATGAGATATAAATGGGACTTTCACAATGGGCGGCATTCGCTATTGTCAGATTCTTTAGAATTTTCAGCCTTTTAGGAAATACCAGCATTGTAGAGGAAGAGCCCCAGTGATTATGTGACATGAATACGATGACCCAGTCACAGGGCGGAAACCTCACTGAATCGCACCCGACTGCAGCTGCACTGCTGTCACCACACAACTGCCTGGGAAACTGAATGAGGATCCAGGTGGCATCCAAGGACTGGGACCTGGGCATCTATAGACATCGCATCTCCATTCACAGATAAATGCACAGATATAGATATGAGATAGATAGATAGATGATAGATAAATACATAAACAGATATTAGATAGACAGATAGATAGATATGAGACAGATAGATAGATAGATAGATAGATAGATAGATAGATAGATAGATAATAGATAGAGAGAGATATGAGATAGATAGATGATAGATACATAAACAGATATTAGATAGACAGACAGATAGATAGATATGAGATAGATAGATAGATAGATAGATAGATAGACATAGATAACAGATAGATATATAGATAGATAATAGAGAGAGACATATGAGATAGATAAATAGATAGATATGAGATATATAGACAGATAAATAAATACATAAACAGATATTAGATAGATGGATAGATAGATAAACAGATATTAGATAGATAGATAGATAGATAGGAGACAGACGTATTGATAGATAGAAGATACATAATATATATGAGATAGATGATAGATAGATAGATAGATAGATAGATAGTTTGGACACCCCTGGTCACAACTACTGTTACTGTAAACAGTTAAAGGGGTTGTCTCATCTCAGACAATAAGGGCATATCACTAGCATATACCCCCATCATCTTATAGGTGCGGGTCCTGCACCTATCTCCTGTACGGAGCCCCGCAAAGTGGTGACTGGAGGGCTCCAGTTTGGCCACCACCAAGTGCTCTTAGTGATAGAATGGGATTGCACCGCGCATAACGGGACACTGCTCCCATTCACATCCACAGCTACTTTCTGCCGCCCCATACAAAATGATTGGAGGGTGGCTGCGCATGCGCAGTGCGCCCTCCACCGTGTTTGAGGCTCCATTCTCTGGGACCTGTACCTATCAGATAATGGGGGCATATCCTAGCGAGATGCCCCCCATTGTCTGTGATGAGACAACCCCTTTAAGCAAGTTGAAGATGAAGTGATCTCCAAAAGGCATAACATTAAAGATAACACATTCCCTTTGTATTTTAAGCAGAGAATTTTTTTTTATTTTCATGTTTTACATCTTCAAAATGACAAAAAAGGAAAATGGCAAGAAGCAAAACTTTGGGCACCCTGCATGGTTAGTACCTAGTAGCACCCCTTTTGACAAGTATCACTGCTTTTAAATGCTTTTTGTAGCCAGCTAAGAGTCTTTCAATTCTTGTTTGAGGGATTTTCATCCATTATTCCTTGCAGACGTCTTCCAGTTCTGTGAGATTCCCGGACAATCTTGCATGCACTGCTCTTTTGAGGTCTATCCACAGATTTTCAATGATGTTCAGATCAGGGAACTGTGAGGGTCGTGGTAAAACGTTCAGCTTGAACGTTTTGAGGTTGTCTATTGTGGATTTTGAGGTGTGTTTAGGACCATTATCTATTTGTAGAAGCCATCCTCTTTTCAACTTCAGCTTTTTACAGTTGATATTATGTTTGCTTCCAGAATTTGCTAGAATTTGATTGAATCCCCTCTACCCATGAAATGTTCCCCGTGCCATTGGCTGCAACACAGCCCCAAGGCGTGATTGATCCACCCCCCATATTTCATGTCTGGAGAGGTGTTTCTTTTCTTGAGTTTCTGTGCTCTTTTTTCTCCAAACATACCTTTATCATGGCAGGTCTGGGAACCTTCACAAGGCTTCAGACTATCATGACAACCAATCAGCATACCGTGTTTTCACTAGTATCAACCGCGGCATCTGAGGGGTTAAATGCTGGTGTTATCTCTGATCACAGACAACGCCCATGGTTGTCTGCTGTGTAACATAGCTGCCACTAACCAATTCCTGAGCAGATGCCATCTTAACCTCTCAACATCTGCCATACATGTACAGCAGATGTCACAGAGGGGTTAAATATGGTAGCCAACCATTAGACATACATAACTTATAACACAGGTTATCTTGTATGCTCCTCATATTCATGTACACTCATCTAGGGTAGGACCAGAATCCAACATAATATTCAACATGCCAGAATCTTCTTTCTCCCAACATCATAAACTTTTAGATGGTTGTCCCTCTGCTGGGATCTGTGAGGGAAACTGGTAGTACTGTAGGTGTTCATCTACCCTACAGCACCACCACAGGCAAAACTAGGCATTACACAGTGGCCTCTAAAATCAATGGTCTAACCATGTAATACATGGATTTGCTGGGTCCTCCACAGTGAGACGCTCTTTGTAGTTGCTCTCAAATTAAACAAATTCATGGAAATGTCAAAGTAGTGCCTCTCCTCCATTAGTGTCCTAAATGGTTTTGTAAGCCAGATAACTTAAGCTACATAGATTGACACCAATGAATGCAGGTTGACCATACAAAAAAAAATTCTTGGACTTATTTGTATATTTGGCAACAGGGCGATCCTCTTGAGCTGAGAGGAGGTCCAGTGACAGTGATTGATTTGATATTATTGATAAATGAACAGAAGGGGTCTAGAACGTGCTCTTCATACTTCTGAGAAACCCTTCTGTGCTGGGTCTTGTCCAAGTGCATCATGGTTTTGAAGGGGGCAACACTGTGATTAATGATCGTCTCTGATTTTGGACTCCGACGCTCTTACTTTTACAGTCGCATGTGCTGTACGCATTGAGGACTTTGCTGGTAGGGTAGAGGAGACGTTAGACATCTGTGGGAGGAGGTCCAGCGAGGTCATCTGGAGGAGTATTTCAAGGTGACTTGGTAAAATGTATGAGAAGATAAAGTTGTTTCTTATGCCTACACTGATCTCCTGTCTCATGTATGATCAAACTGGTCTATTTGGAGACACAATGATGTGAAAAGTATTTGACCCCTTTTCCAGTATTATGACAAATTTCTATTACACAATAATATAGTATAAAACAAGGAACACAGAACACATGAATTATTGCTACAAAAAAGTCTCCAATATGCAAAGAGTACATTAGATGTCATAGCCCCTATAGATGAACTGCTCATATGTTTTCTCTTTTTTGACAAATATTAAAAAAAACATAAAAACTATAGCAAAAACAGGGTCTATTCATATGATTGTATGATTTTACTCAAAATTACAGCATTGTGCCCTGATTTTGCATTGTGGTTATGCAGAGTTGCCTTGGTTTTTGCCAGAAAACTTTGAGGCTTTTCTGGAAAGCAATGCAGTAAAAACCACAAAATGACTGCAACGTGTTTTTGTCACATTAAATTTTCAGTATCTGTTGCAATTTTTTGCTACAAAACAAAAACTGCAGCTATGCAAAATTGTGGTAGAAATGCAGCAATTTCAGATCAACAGTATTACCATGAAAAGAACTATATCAGTAGTAATAAGTCGGAGCAACAGGACTTGTTGCATTTTCTCTTAAAGGTGTTTTAGTAGTGACCTGACTGGCTTCTCAATTAGAATCACTTGTAGAAATAATCTCTGGCATTAAATACTGGTAATTGTATTTTATGCTGGGGATTCCTTGTACAAGTCATTCTAATCGAGAAGGCCAGTCAGATGGCTAGTGAAAATTCTTGTGAAAATACAAGTCCAGTTACTCTGACTTATCACTAGTGATATTCCATGTCCTGAATGAATGAGAACCTTCACAGAAATAACTTGTCCAAGAGAAATTAGTTTTTGTCCAATGCAAATGATTTTTCATGGTGAAACATATCTTTTTCTGTGCATGACCTTTTCCTAGCAAGCATCCCGATATAAAAGAAGAGAACTGAAACACTCATCTCATTGTGGGGATGTCTTTTATGTCTATTCCTAGCTACAGGCTGCAAGACTCTATCAAACCACAGTTAGTGGCCTCATAATAAAACATGGTTCCTCTGCAAAAAACACAATTCTTGAGAGATTACCACAGTTGGTACTTCTGTTATGGAAGCTTATATTTAGATGCTCACTACCAAACTTCTAAAAATATTTTTTAGTGGTTGGGTCCAGACACTTAGATCATGACCAGTTTCTAGATGTCAAGCTCTAGTGATCTGCTCCCACTGGTTCCCAATCTCTACTGCCTTGGAGACAGGTGTGTAGCTAAAGGCTCATGGGCCCTGGTGCAAGAGTTCAGTTTGGGCCCCCCTTCCCTTAGTGCTTTGTGTGTCTTCTTATGCGACACAAGGGTCTTTGGGCCCCCTCAGGCTCCTGGGTGCGGTAGCGACTGCTACCTCTGCACCCCCTACAGCTACGATCCTGCTTGGAGACATGCAGAGACTACAGACCAAAGAAAGTCTGTTACTTTAGGAGAGTAATGGAAAATTAACTGGAGTCAAAGAGATATGAGGATCAGAAGAATGCTGCAGTCACCCATTCTAGCAACCGGTGGAGGCCTTAGAGCATGGTCACATTGGCTCTGAGACTGTAGCACAAAGTTCATACGCTCTTCATGGTGGCACTTTTGAGCTCCATTTTCACCTCCAGTAGAAGAGGAGATGATCCCAACTGGACCCCCTCTTACCCTGGGCCCCATAGCAGTCACATGGTCTGCCGCTATGGTAGTTACGCCCCTGCCTTTCCACCATTTCACTACTGTCTGGACATTCGAACAGATGAAGGTCTCTCACTGCCACTTGCAGGATCTTCTTGAGAAGTGATTGTCTTCAAATGGTGTTTAGTGGTTCCTTCCAGAAACCAAACATAATAATCGTAGATCGATGATATCCAGTCTGCTCTAATAAATCTGCAAACCTTTCTGGTTTTCTCTACCACAAGTCAAGGATGTGTGTTAGGTGTTGTCATGTGCCTTTTTTTTTATCTTAAGCTCCTTCCTAATGATGAGGAGGCCACATAGGAGAGGATACACAAAGCTTACAGTCCCCTGGGGCAATGATCTGTCCCATTAGGAGGATCAGCAACGAGAATCCGACACAGGCACAGCAGCGGGGACATTGCAGCCATCTGTTGCCCTCTTTGGCACATTAAAGTGCAACGTTATCATCACTATTATCAGAAATGATATAGTCGTGCAAGATCTCTTAGGGTTAGACACATGCTGACTAGTTTTTAGGAGAGGGAAATATTTGGGGAAAATGGGAATATAGTGCAAATAGCTCCATATGTTGCTCGTTGCAATTATACATAACATTCATTAATTATGGTTAGATCTTCATTGAGGGATCCTTTATTCTTGGGAATTAACAATTTTACCACAAATTTATGAATGTGTCAGTTGCTTCCACAGAGTTGTTTTTTAGACTACGGCAAATCTACCAACGTATGCAGTGAAATATGAGAAAACAGAGAGCATTCAAAGGGTTGTCCGAACACAGGAAATGTGATAAAAAGGAAGACAAAAATTTAAAAAATGCTCATCTAAGGCTGAGACTCCTTACTAGTTTGCTTTGCTGCAGAGATGATGTGCTGTACCCGTGACCACTGCAGCCAGAGCCAGATTGGCCATACAGGGAAATTTCCCAGTGGGCCAATGCCAAGGGGGCCACCTAAGCCCTCCTCATGGCCGGAAGTTTTTGGGGATGTATTTTGTGATGGACTGTGGTATTTGGCTCTGTTGGTGTAATATGCCACAATATGGTATTGCTGGCCCTGCCTTCCATCAATTTGGACCCAACTACAAAACAGGGCCACTTTTAGTATTTTTTCAAGGGCCACTTCAAGTTCCCAGTCCGCCCCTGACTGCAGCTATCACCGCTGAGGTCAGTGACTGGCTGCAGTGGTCATGTGTGCTCAGTCAAGTCATTGCTGTAGGTACGTAATCAAAGAGCAGCAGAAACCACTGGAAGGTCAGAGTAATACTGAGTAGTTTTTTTAATTAAATTTCCTTATGTTAGGCTAATTTGTTAATTTCTTTATCAATAAGGAATGTGACTTTCAGACGTTGGGGAGAGCTGGGTGATAGTTGGCCGTTTTGGTTGTCCCCAACTTTCCCATAACAGATTTAGGCTACATTCACATCTGCGTCAGAAGCTCCATTTGGGCTTCTGTCACAGAGTTCATCAAAAATAGTGGAGATACATGAAGGGCTCTTTTCTCCGCTAAAAATCTTCTCCTGAACGGAAACCTAATGGATCCCATTATAGTCACTGGGATCTGTTAGGCTCCATTTGCTTCACTTATTTGCTGAATCCGGCACTTCTGTTATTTTTGTTCTTCTGCTCCTATAATGGGCCTGAGGGAGCCCATAGGTTACTTAGGAAGGCACTGGTATTAAAAATGGCACATGGTAGTTGGAGACCCAGTTACTGGTTAGCAGAGCCATGCAGATGATTATTCCATTTTACTTCTTTAAATTGTCAACCAGAACCGATAGCTACCAGTAGCAAGACACATAAGACATAATGTTAATAATGTTTTAGGTTTGGTGGTCTTCAGCGGTGGTCATCAATGTAAGCATTGCCCTGCAGAGGAGGATAAGTCATCAACCAAACAGTATAATCAGTAAACTAGAGATACCAGGGGAAGCTACATAAGAAGACAACAGTAATATAGCTTTTTTTTTACTTCATAAGAAACACTTCTTTCTCTCAAAAGTGGGGAACAAATGGCACCGTATCTTATGGAGCGAATACCATTATGGAAGTGCTCACTAGTGCACAGTAGGACCGGAGAGCAGTGAATACAGCACTCCTGGTGCTGGCTGTACTCACCACTCCCTGGTCTTCTCTGCACTGTCCTGACTGTGTACAGCATCAGATCATAATGCTCACACTAATTCCTGACACTGTGCAATATCAGGTCACATTAAATCGAGGTGCATGGAGAAGGCTGGGGAGCCGTGAGCGCAGAAAGAGCAGCTGGTGTGCAGAGTGCCAGTGCAGCCCAGAGCAGAAGAGGTAACTTTATTTTTTTTTTACAGCTCAGATAGGGTCTGATAAGAGGTCCAATGAGGAATAGGGGTCTGATCTGAGGTCTGATGAAAACTGGGGGTCTGCTTTGGGGGTCTGATGAAGATTGGGGGTCTCAAATGAGGTCTGATGAAGATTGGGGGTCTTCTTTGGGGGTCTGATCTGAGGTCTGATGAAGATTGGGGGTCTGATCTGAGGTCTGATGAAGATTGGGGGTCTGATCTGAGGTCTGATGAAGATTGGGGGTCTGATCTGAGGTCTGATGAAGATTGGGGGTCTGATCTGAGGTCTGATGAAGATTGGGGTCAGCTTTGAGAGTATGATGAAGATTGGGGGTCTCAAATGAGGTCTGATGAAGATTGGGGGTCTTCTTTGGGGGTCTGATCTGAGGTCTGATGAAGATTGGGGGTCTGATCTGAGGTCTGATGAAGATTGGGGGTCTGATCTGAGGTCTGATGAAGATTGGGGTCAGCTTTGAGAGTATGATGAAGATTGGAGGTCTCAAATGAGGTCTGATGAAGATTGGGGGTCTTCTTTGGGGGTCTGATCTGAGGTCTTATGAAGATTGGGGGTCTGATCTGAGGTCTGATGAAGATTGGGGGTCTGATCTGAGGTCTGATGAAGATTGGGGGTCTGATCTGAGGTCTGATGAAGATTGGGGGTCTGATCTGAGGTCTGATGAAGATTGGGGTCAGCTTTGAGAGTATGATGAAGATTGGGGGTCTCAAATGAGGTCTGATGAAGATTGGGGGTCTTCTTTGGGGGTCTGATCTGAGGTCTGATGAAGATTGGGGGTCTGATCTGAGGTCTGATGAAGATTGGGGGTCTGATCTGAGGTCTGATGAAGATTGGGGGTCTGATCTGAGGTCTGATGAAGATTGGGGGTCTGATCTGAGGTCTGATGAAGATTGGGGTCAGCTTTGAGAGTATGATGAAGATTGGGGGTCTGATCTGAGGTCTCTTTCTCTAAATCCTAGGTGTTTTGGGGGTTTTTGAGCATAAAATACTGTCGGGTCTGTTACAGTGTGGCCCATGAGTTCCAGTTTACGCATCAGTCTAGCAAAGCAGTTTGATGAAATCCCTAAAACCTTATTCATATAGATTTATTGAATTCTAATGGGAAGAAATATAACCAAAAAAGTACCATAGACATTGCCAATATGATTTGTGGAAGAGGGGGCCTAGTTAAGGATAACTCCATTCCCCATGGACATTGTACCCTCCCCACAAGCCCCACAGTTATCAAGCAAAAGGGAGATGCCAATCTTGAAGGTCATGTTGCCCTTCTCTCCAATGTAGGATAAAAAGGGGGTAAAAGTAATGGGATGTTCTTTCCCGCTGTAGGGTAGAGATGCAGATACATGGAAGTGGGGTCCATTCACTAGAGGGTGGCATTTAAATCTCTTTTTAAGCGGTCCTCCCCCCATATATATTGCTGAGTATCAAGAAGAATATTTAGATGCATAAAGTAAAAAAAAAAAGCAAAACAAAAATGTAAATGTTAGATTGTATGTAGAAAATGAGAGGCAATTGCCTCTTTCTATTGACTGGTTAAGGTTATTGATCCCCCTTCTGGACGGCACATTATTAGGTATACTTGGATTTTTGACACTAAATATTTGCACAACTGATCAATATGCACATGTGTAGAGCAATAGGACATATGTAGTCCTTTCTTTATCTGCCGGCTGACTCCCTTAAGGATTAGAACATGATGCCTTTAATCTCGGGTCAGGGTTATTACTTTCACATCTGATCCCTTCGCTGCTGTGACTATGTAACACCATTAATGGCGCAGTGTTTATCCTTATTGATTGGATGTTACATTGTAATCCTGTTAAATTTCAGCAATTTGATGCAGTCTTCTTCACATGATGTGCAGACCGGTAAATGTATGTTTTTTTATCGATGGACTTTCATCCCTCGCTGGGAACTGGAGCAAATTTTTGAAACTTTTTGAATAACTATAGTTATATAGTTGGTAAGGCTGAAAAAAAAAAGACACAGGTCCGTGAAGTCCAACCTATATTTCAGCTGTGTGGATCCGGAGGAAGGCAAAAGCCCTTGGATACCAATTGCCCCTTTTAAGAGAAACATTTTTCCCAAATACAACTTTTATTTTTAGACAATTTTTTCCCGAATCCAAATCTGGCAATAGCATATGTATTTTTTTTTTTAATTTCACTTTGAATAAAACCCACGAAAGGGAGATTAGTTGGAAGATAGTTTTATAGTCTAAATGCACTGATGCACCATTATTATGAATCCCCTGGGCCTTCTTCTTTCCCCCAGGGGCTTTCTTTGATAAAGAATACTGAATGTTAAGAAATATACCATAAACTACACTAATATAGTGAGATCTCCCTTATGGTCCCTCCTACCACTAACTCAATTCTCTACCAAAGTGCTGCCTTAGAAGAAGAATTAACAAAAACATTTCAGAATCTCGATCATCATCTGACATGCAAGGAACAAATTTGGTGGTAGGAGCCCTCAGATGTTGGAGGACAATTACCCCTGTGTGTCCTCCTGCACTCTATGGTATTATTTGTATTGCTCTGTAATACAGTGGTGTGCATGAGGCCACATTGTACCCTCTCTTGTGCCTTGAAGGGATTGTCTAGCCTTGTGCATATTTTTAACTAACCCCATTATATTATTATATTCATTTTGGACCTCCACCAATCAGATATTGATGACCTACCCTGAGGACCTATCCCCGGTGGCAAGCAGTGTAATTAAAGCTCCTCTGTCCCATTTAGAGGAGTTGTAATTAAATTGCTTGCCGACGGCGAGAAGGCAAACAGTGAAGGGAAGGCAGCACTTCTACCAGCCCCGCAGTCTGAACAAACAGCTGATCGGTGAGGGTGCCGGGAGTCAGGCTCCCGCTGATCTGATATTGGTTACCTATCCTGAGGACCTATCCCCGGTGACAAGCAGTGTAATTACAGCATCTCCGTCCCATTCAGAGGAGTCGTAATTATACTGCCTGCTGACGGCAAGTAGGTAAACAGTGAAGAGAAGGCAGAGCTTCTACGAACCCCGCAGTCCCAACAAACAGCTGATAGGTGGAGGAGTCGGGAGTCAGACCCCCGCCGATCTGATATTGATTACCTATCCTGAGGATCTATCCCCGGTGACAAGCAGTGTAATTACAGCTCCTCCGTACCATTCAGAGGAGTTGTAATTACACTGTTCATCGCTGCAATGTCAACAGCGAGTAGGTAATAGTGAAGAGAAAGCAGCGCTTTTACGAGCCCCGCGGTCCCATCATACAGCCGATCGAGGGGTTGTGTCGGGAGTCAGACCCCCGCTCATCTGATATTGATGACCTATCCTGAGGACAGACCATCAATATCAGAATCCAGACAACCCCTTTAAATACTTGGATTTACCGTGATCACAATATCTGCCAACATAGTTGCCACGGTAATGATAATGCCGTGCATATTTTGGAATAGCCGTCACTCCTGCAGGCCGGTGATTGGCGTTGTTCATGGTAGAAATTGACTTAACGCCAAGCTCATCAAAGGTCTCTGAAGACAATTTGAATCTATTTCATTTCCAGGCTTGAAAAGAGCGAATGGTGTCACCTGTGATCTGGGACAAGAAACGAAGTACGGAACAGAAGACGACTCGCCTTCCCTCCTCATGGAGTGGAAATGCCAGGCGTCTCATTAGCAGACTCCAGGCGACCCGCGGTTCACGCACCGTACAGAGGCTCGTCCTCGCAGGTACCAGGTTTATTTTTAATACCGCATCCTTAGTACATAAGGCACAAAGGGATTGTTCTATGGGGGTGTAGATAAAACTGCAATCCAGTGGCTTCACCTCCAATTACGTGTCCCTGCAGCAGTAAAGAGGTGACATGTTGCTAATTGCATGGACACCTTGTCTTCTCCGGGAGATTTAAAAGGATTTTTTTTCTTTTTACGGCCTCCAGAGAGAAGGACAATTTGTTTCTCTTGAGTTCATGCAAAGGGATTTAATTCTAAATCATTTCCTTCCTGTTTGTTTTCCAGGTGATGATGAGCCGGGTGCCGTCATTAGTCGCTGCCTGTTTTTGCCTTAGGACAAGCTTGGGTGATTCCCCTTTCAACCTGCTTAACCTGGGGACTGTTGCCTAAATAGTCCTATAGATTTACTCTCCACAAACAGCAGCAGGTTGTTCCAAATGGCTGCCTTCTGGAGGATTTAGGAAGTTTTACTCTAATGGAGAAACTTAAGGAACCTGGTACATCCCAATATTTAATAAATGCAATTCCAAATCCCTATGACATCATGACGCCACCGTGCCCGCCTTGCGTGATGATGTAGTGACGTCAACACGCGCCCCAATTGACGCGTTTTCTTCAATCAAGATGGCCACGACGCCCTCTTTGCTCTCAAATGGATGAGGTGAGTATGTTTTTTTTTTTATTTTACTGCCACTTCAGGAAAAATTTAAGCGCCAGGAAATTCTTATTCGTGGGGAATAGATTTTTTCCTGAAATTCGGATCGAATGGCACTTCGTTAACGTCGATTTGCTCAACACTAATTAACACCATTCAGTTTTCTCAAGCGGGGGTGCTCCTGCACATTCTAATATTGGTAGTGCTGATTGGACAGTGTCAGAGGACACGCCCCCCAACTGGTAACACCCAGTTGCCAATTGAGGTGAGAATATATATTATTTTGTTTTAACTCCTGATTAACCCCCTGATAGGCTGAATGTGACTCTAAGATGCTGTGATCAGTGTTGAACGCAGCATCTGGGGGGGTTAAATGATGCAGGAGGCGCAAATGGCATTCCCAGTCTTTGCCCCCCCGCTCCATACAGTGGAATGCGATTCATTACAAAGTAATTTGACAAAACTTGGCGGAGCTGCTGAATCGTATTTTTGAAAACTTTGCTCATCTCTAGTGTTACAGTAACTTATTGATACATTTCCAGGAGGAATAACACAGGAACAATACAACACAGAGCTCTAACAAACGATGCTCCAAAATATCACAAAGAATCATCCTTGGTCCTATGATCTTCTCAGATGTAGTCCTATTCAAAAGTCAAAAGTTTTTGTTTTTTTTTAATCTCTGGGGTACTGGCTCTCATTGAAGAGACTTGGCGGTATATGGAGATTTATTTTCAGGCAATGCTCCATGGGAAAAATGTATGCAAATTATATTATCTCTTTGTGATCTAATTTGCATGCTGTAATGTCATCTAAATACAGCTGTAATGTCACAATGTCTGCTTTGCTGGAATGTGTACATCCTCCTCACTATGGACACTTTACGGAGCAGCTGTTTTCGGCTTTTATTAGTTACTTCATGAAATTTTAATCATTTCCTCACCTGGCCCGTCCTCCAGACAGAGCCCATCAATCATGTGCTGAGGACAGACATGGGGACCCCGGCCCTCAGGGCTTTTCTATGTCATCAGTTCTCCTGATATTTCAAGGGCAAGTCTTCCAGTGCGTGGTCCTCCTCTATATGTAAATCCATAAGAACATAGAAAAAAATGCACAATTATACAGTAATTAGGTCCATGTATCACATTCTGATTCACCAGTGTAGAGTCAGAATTATTTGCACCCTTTGTCTGCTGTTTGGCCGGTTGCTGATCCCAAGGATCTTGCAGTTGTTACTCACCCATCCTGGATCCAGCACCTTGCACTGCCTCTCTCCCCTCCTCTGGCTGGCTCAGTCTCTTCTCCTGTATGTTGGGTTGATTTTATCATCCAGTCAACAGTTAATTCTGCTACCTCAGCTGTACTACAGCAGTATCCAGTTAAGCCTACTACATCAATTCTGGTACAATATTCTTCAGTTGACTTTGCTACATCAGTTCTACCACACAGGTCTTGAGTCAACCCTGCTACATAAACTCTGCTACATCAGTCTTCAGTTCACTTTTCGCACCATCAATTTTACTACAATGTTTTTTAGTTAGCTCTGCTACATCAACTCTCCTACACTGGTCTTCAGTGAACTCTGCTACACCAACCCTACTACACCGGTCTACAGTTATCTCTGCTACATCAACTCTGCTACACTGGTCTATAATTATCTCTGCTACACCAATCTACAGTTATCTCTGCTACATCATTCTTGTGATCTACAGTTAGCATTGCTACATCAGCTCTGCTACACTGTTCTTCAGTTAACCCTACTACACCACTCTACAGTTATCTCTGCTACATCAACTTTGCTACCCTGATGTTCAGTTAGCTCTGCTACACTGGTCTTAAGTGAACTCTGCTACAGCAACCCTGCTACACCAGTCTACAGTTATCTCTGCTATATCAACTCTGCTACACTGGTCTACAGTTCAGCTCTGCTTCATCAGTCTTCAGTTCAGTCTGCAATATCAGACTTTCTGCTCTGCTGCATCAGGTCACCAGTGCACTGGTCCTCCAGCTCTGCTGCAGCAGCTCTCTAGCTCTTGTACCCCAGATTTTCTGCAGTAGCATCCCCTATCAATACTAGTCAAGATCTGCTCCACCGGACAGTTGGGTTAGACGTACTGTGCCTTGCAAAAGCAACCCATGTGTCTGAATTTTAATGCTAAAGGGAAAGATACTATACTGCTATTAAAGAGAAGCTGCCACCTCTCCTGAAATGTCTATTTTTGAAAATACTTGCATTCAACATAATATAACAGCCCTGGATCAACTTTTTTTTTTAGAGCTCTGCCTTGTGTTGTTACTCTGTTATTCCTCCTAAAAAAACGCTATTACCAATTCCCATGTTGAAAGGGTGTCCGGCTTTCAAGGCACTTACATGACAGAGCGTGCAAGGATACTCCTCAACTAGTAACACCCAGTCATCTATTAATTCATACATTTCTAGGAGGAATAACAGAGGGATGTCAAACAGTCGAGGAAAAGGAAAAGATTAGGAAAAGATTTAGGAAAAGATTACTGTTTTATGAGGAAAGAACTGTCAGAATTGGTGACAAGTCCACTTGTCGCACACAATAAAGATTTTGTCCAACCATAAAGTAAATTGAGAAGAGGAGAACTGAACGGATGATGGGTCATTCCCAGTTACGTGATCGCTGCAGCCAATCACTGTCCTCAGCGGCCATTATTGCAAGAACGGCACGTCACTGCAGAAGATGAATGGGAATGGCATGTCTTCCAGAGCCGTGGTGCTGGAATGGAGGGACTTTCATATAGTGAGTGACACTTTTTCAATTTTTTTATGAACCCCCCCCCCCCTTTCCTTAATTTTACTTTAATATGCCAGTGTGATTGTGGCTGATGAAAGGCAGGGATCTGCCCGTCCCTGGCATATAAGGGTGGGTAATATACACACAGTCTTGGTTAAAGAACTCCCGCAAAAATTTTTATTCCGTGTCCTGCTAGAAATGTACATGATGTAATCTGTAGTGAATGCCATTTTCTTACCTGTAGCTGAATTTTTGAGTTATATCATCCTGAAGTTTCTTATCTGTGTCATGTGACTAGGAATTAGACCCACCAACTCACACAGAGACTTATGTGTGGACAGGAAGTCTAATTCTCTATGCATTCCTATGGGAGCCTCACTTTCAGTCTCATAGGAATGAATAGAGAAGTGACTGGCTTCCTGTCCTGGGTCAGTTGGAGGTCAGGGAGTTGGTCACATGACCCAGCTACAATAAGAAGAGAGTGGAAACTCTCAATTTCAGCCTCTGATAAAAAAAAAATTACATTCACTACAGATTATTATCATGCACCTTTCTAACAGGTCAGAGAATAAAATTTTTTGCTGGAGTTCTTCTTTAAGGTATGGCTGGAGATTAGATGACTCCCAGTCATTTAAATAGGACACGTCCCCTCTACTGACATGTCTTTTTTTTTTTTTTAGTAACTACCTGCATTCCCCATGTAATACTGATTCTGGAGCATCTTTTCTCATGACTCTATGTTGTGCCATTCCTTTATTATTCCTTCTAGAAGTTATGAATGAATTACTAGCCGTCTGCAATGAAGGTCCAGCTGGGTGTTACCAGTTGGGGGTGTGTCCTTGCACAGTCTAACACTATCCAATCAGTATTGCTTGTGTCAGACTGTACCCCAACTGGTAACACCCTTTATTGCAAACTGCTAGTCATTTATTCATAACTTCTAGGAGGAAACATAGAGCCATAAGAATAGATTCTCCAGATTTGTTATAACATGGGGGATGCAAGTAGTTACTAAAACAGCCATGTCAGGAGAGGGTACAGGTCCTCTTTAAACCTGTGCCCATCACAACCAGGACTGTCATAATGTATGGGGACGATGACATGTTAGCATGTGGCGGCGCCATGCCATATTGCTCCGCATATTTATCCCAGTTTGCTGTTGGTTACCATATGGCGCGGCGTTCTGCGGGCGTTACACAGGAGAGGACATATCATGACAAATTTTTTTTTTTGTCTGGCACAACCAGCAACCCGAACAAATTGGAGATGAATAGGTAACATAAACCTAACCAGGCGCGGATGTAAACATATGGGCGAAACCGCCCAGTCCAAACCAGTAACTTTATATGACGGCGGGTCACACTCCACGTAGAGGAAATGTAATAGTCCAGGTCCTGTGGGGTCTGCGAGCAGGGAGCCGTTTAATGGAACATATGGGAGCAACACAGGGAGTGGATGATGACACTGACGGAGCATATTAGCAGAGGATGGAAATTACTGGATAATCTGCTTAATTTCATTTGGAGGGAAGTTTAACGGCAGGGGGATGACGCTTTGGTTATAGCATCTGGTGGGCGCACAATGAGGCTGAAGAAAGCTGTTATTAGTTAATATGGCGGAAAACTGGGAGAATGCAGGGCAGGAGGACGAGGAGAAGGAGACGGGTTCAGGTTAGAGCTTAGAAAACACAAGACAATTGCTTCAATAGCAATTCCCTTATATAGGGCCACCATTGGAACTAACCCCTTGGAAAATTTTAGCTAGTAGCAAGCAAGGTTTAAAGGGGTTGTCTCACTTCAGCAAATGGCATTTATTATGTAGAGAAAGTTACTACAAGACACTAATGTATTGTGATTGTCCATATTGCTTCCTTTGCTGGCTGGATTCATTTTTCCATCACATTATACACTGCTCGTTTCCATGGTTACAGACCACCCTGCAATCCATTAGTGGTGGTCGTGCTTGCACAATATAGGAAAAAGCACTAGCCCATGGTCCCGGCCACCAGAGAGGCTGATGCTTTTTCCTATAGTGTCCAAGCACTACCACCACTCATGGATTGCATGGTGGTCTGTAACTATGGAAACGAGCAGTGTATAATGTGATGGAAAAATGAATCAAGCCAGCAAAGGAAGCAATATGGATAATCACAATACATTAGTAAGCGGCTTGTATTAACTTTCTCTACATGATAAATGCAACTTACTGAAGTGAGACAACCCCATTAAAGAAGAACTCCCGCAAAAAATTTTTATTCTCTGACCTGTTAGAAAGGTGCATGATATAATCTGTAGTGAATGTCATTTTCTTATCAGAGGCTGAAATTGAGAGTTTCCACTTTCTTCTTATTGTAGCTGGGTCATGTGACCAACTCTCTGACCTCCAACTGACCCAGGACAGGAAGCCAGTCACTGCTCTATTCATTCCTATGAGACTGAAAGTGAGGCTCCCATAGGAATACATAGAAAATTAGACTTCCTGTCCACACATAAGGTGCTGTGTGAGTTGGTGGGTCTAATTCCTAGTCACATGACACAGATAAGAAACTTCAGGATTATATAAGTCAAAAATTCAGCTACTGGTAAGAAAATGACATTCACTACAGATGACATCATGTACATTTCTAGCAGGACATGGAATACAATTTTTTGCAGGAGTTCTTCTTTAAGGGATTGTCCAACTCACAGCCCTGATAATCTACCAGGTTTGAGTTTTAGAGGAGAAAGACCATAGGCATTCATATCACAGCATGTACTGACTGGTGGAGTCACTGGGTAATTTAAAGGGGTTGTCTGGTTTTAAAAAATATTAATAAAAAATAAATTAGAGTGCAGAGTGGTTACAAAGAGCATCGTTGTCTCTGGAGGGCTCAGCCGTTCCGTGCATCGGGGACCGCAATTTTTGGTCCCCAATGCACGGGCATCATCCGTGTGGCTGCAGCAGACAGATCCAGACCCATTCAACTTGAATGGATCCGTGATCAGTCCGCAGGTGATCAGGTTCTATTTTTTTGCGATGTGGAGGCACGGAGAGAAAGTGCCATGCTTCCATTCCGCACCGCTCCTTCTGGATTGCGGACCCATTCAAGTGAATGGGTCCACATCTGTGATAGGGTGTGCACAGGGTCGTTGCCGTATATTGCAGAGGCGCTGTTTGCGGGCCGCAATATGGGCACGGCCAGGCAACGGATAATCCATTGATTTCCATGGGTACAGTGTAATGCTTCATTTCGCCTGTGGTGGTGCTGTAGGAAAATCAAACACTTATCGGCAGGTACTGGTGCAGACCACAGGGGATCACTCGGGAAGCTGGAAGCAGGTCACCCTGTTTATGGGTTAATATACTGTATGTTGGTATTACATGAGCACTGTATGGCGGTATTTAATGCTACGTAGGCACTGTTATGTTTCCAGTGACAGCATTGTTTTTAGGCAGCTGCATAGAAGACTGGTCATTGTATAGCACTTATTTATACTTATTTATAATGAGCCACTTGGTTGCACTGACATAACTAGAGGGGGTAACGATTAGCAGTTTTTCAATTAAAAAAATAAAATAAAAAAATCACTGAAAAACCCCAGTCAGAGCTGATTTATTATTGGGATAAACCAATCAAGTTCACTTTCGTTATTTTAGAGTAGATTATGCTCATGAAATGTAATTTGTAGTAAATTAAAGATTATCGAGTGTTTAATTCCTAGGGGGTTGAATACTTTTGCAATAGACTGTATAAGAACTCCATTGACAACTTCACTGACAAGAGATTGCTGCTGCGTGCCTTTCGTGACATCTTGCGCACATCTCCGACACTCTGCGCGACCTGTCATTCTTGTTCCCCCGGTGACACCTCTGACGTGGTGAGGAGCAGCAGCGAGCATCGCTTTTCCGTATTCCAGCTGACAAACTCATTCTGGACGACAAGAGGGTTTAACAGAAGTCCATTAACATATTTACTGAGAGGGACGTGGCTTTGCAAATTCCCCTGAAGGATGACAAAACGCAGACCCCACTTTTCAGCCAGATTTACCGTTTTTTTGCAGCGGGTTTTGCACAGGGAAGCTTAAATTATAAGCCCCCACTGATGGCTGATTAGAGGTAAGGCTAAAATGGACAATTGTCGACATTTATGGGACCACTGCTGGTCCCAGAGGCACAGCTTGAAGCCCTCTGGGCTCCAACAAAAATTTTGGAGACTCTGCTACTGCTACCCACTTCTTGTCACGTGTCCATTATGTCTACAGACATAAAGGGAAACTCCAGAGGAAAAAAATGACTTTCCTGTTGTAATCACTCCTGGACACGCCAAGCAACAGCTCAAAAATGTACGACTGTATAGAAACGTCATTCACATCTTCACTGGGTAACATAGCAGGTGACATATTATGGAGATGCAGATAAAAAGGAATCCCATATTTATTTTTTTTACCAAAGATGTTGTCTAGCGGGATAAAAATTTTTATATATGGGGCAGTACGGGTTAAAAAAAGAAGCATTACTCACCTTCCTGGGTCTCTGCTGATCTCTACTTCTTGTTCCCAAGTGGGCACATAGAAGATGACAAACAGTGGCGTAACTATAGGGGTCGCAGCGGTCGCAGTTGCGACCGGGCCCCTAAGCCAGGGGGGCCCAGGGGCCCCCCATGCCACTGGTGCTAAACTTTTCCCTTTATAAGATGCAATGCATCTTATAAAGGGAATACTAGCGAGCGCTTCCATAATGGAAGTGCTCACTAGCCTGCAGGAGGAGGGTGAGTGAAGCGCTGGTAGCGCTGTACAGTACTTACCCCTCCTCCTGCTTGCTCTTCCTGAGGCCGGCGCTGCTGCGTCCTGACTGCCTGCAGCGTCAGGACCAGGGGCGTACATAGAAATCATTGGGCCCCATAGCAAGAATCTGAATGGGGCCCCTAACCCCGCCCACTTCCCCGGCCCATCCCACATGCTGCCCTGGCTCCTCCCATGCCACACCCCCATTAAAGAAGATGTATGCCAATAAAGAAATGTATACATGAGCTACTGATTTATTTATTTATTTTTTAAATTAAGGAGACGCTATACTGAATGGGGGCAGCCACAAGGATGGATTATACTGTATATTATACAGCATGGTGTAGGGATTATACTGTATATTATACAGCATGGTGTAGGGATTATACTGTATATTATACAGCATGGTGTAGGGATTATACATTATATTATACAGCATGGTGTACGGATTATACTGTATATTATACAGCATGGTGTACGGATTATACTGTATATTATACAGCATGGTGTACGGATTATACTGTATATTATACAGCATGGTGTACGGATTACACTGTATATTATACAGCATGGTGTACGGATTATACTGTATATTATACAGCATGGTGTAGGGATTATACTGTATACTATACAGCATGGTGTAGGGATTATACTGTATATTATACTGCATGGTGTAGGGATTATACTGTATATTATACAGCATGGTGTAGGGATTATACTGTATATTATACAGCATGGTGTACGGATTATACTGTATATTATACAGCATGGTGTACGGATTATACTGTATATTATACAGCATGGTGTACGGATTTTACTGTATATTATACAGCATGGTGCAGGATTATACTGTATATTATACAGCATGGTGTACGGATTTATACTGTATATTATACAGCATGGTGTACGGATTATACTGTATATTATACAGCATGGTGTACGGATTATACTGTATATTATACAGCATGGTGTACGGGATTATACTGTATATTATACAGCATGGTGTACGGATTATACTGTATATTATACAGCATGGTGTACGGATTATACTGTATATTATACAGCATGGTGTAGGGATTATACTGTATATTATACAGCATGGTGTAGGATTATACTGTATATTATACAGCATGGTGTTAGGATTATATACTGTATATTATACAGCATGGTGTAGGGATTATACTGTATATTATACAGCATGGTGTACGGATTATACTGTATATTATACAGCATGGTGTAGGGATTATACTGTATATTATACAGCATGGTGTAGGGATTATACTGTATATTATACAGCATGGTGTACGGATTATACTGTATATTATAAAGCATGGAGTACGGATTATACTGTATATTATACAGTATGGTGTATGGATTATACTGTATATTATACAGCATGGTGTACGGATTATACTGTATATTATACAGTATGGTGTATGGATTATACTGTATATTATACAGTATGGTGTATGGATTATACTGTATATTATACAGCATGGTGTACGGATTATACTGTATATTATACAGTATGGTGTATGGATTATACTGTATATTATACAGTATGGTGTATGGATTATACTGTACATTGTATAGCATGGTACAGGGATTACAATATATACTGTACAACAAATGCATGGCGGTTACACCATGCCGGACAATATAACCCCTGCGCCACGCTGTACAATATACAGTATATACACAGTAGAGGTATAATGTATATTGTCTGGCACAGTATATGCATATACCCACACATGCATACACATACATACACACACACACACACACACACACATATACATACATACACACACATACATACACATAACACATAAAAACTTACATTTACTTGTACATTGTCCTGACGCCACTCTGGAGGGGGCTGGGCCTTGGTCTTCTTTCTCCTCTTTCGCCGCGCTGCAAAAGAGTCCAGTAGCAGCCGGCGGCATGAGGGAGGAGGCGGGTCAAGTGGGAGCGCGCAGGAACGTCCGGGTTGCGGCGGTGAGCAGAGGTGAGGGGGCCAGGAGAGGCCCGGAGCGCAGGGACAGGACACATCTTAATGATGCAGAGTAGGGGGCGGGGCCTCCCGTGCGCTCCGGGCCCCCCTGTGCTGCGGGCCCCATAGCAGTGGCGTGGTCTGCCTCTATGGGCGGTACGCCACTGGTCAGGACGTTCAGAGCGCCCTCTAACCTCACGCTGCAGGAGGTCAGGTGACTTCAGCGCGGGCCCCTGGAAGAGAAGAGAGCGGGTACACAGCCAGGACCGGAGGTAAGTTTTTTGTTTTTTTTTGTCTGATCTGAGGTCTGAAGTGGGGCAGAATGGGGGATCTGAAAAGGTGGGGGCAGAATGGGGGAATCTGAAAACGTGGGGACAGAATGGGGGAATCTGAAAACGTGGGGACAGAATGGGGGATCTGAAAAGGTGGGGACAGAATGGGGAATCTGAAAAGGTGGGGACAGAATGGGGGATCTGAAATGGTGGTGACAGAATGGGGGATCTGAAAAGGTGGGACAGAATGGGGGGATCTGAAATGGTGGTGACAGAATGGGGGGATCTGAAATGGTGGTGACAGAATGGGGGGATCTGAAATGGTGGTGACAGAATGGGGGGATCTGAAATGGTGGTGACAGAATGGGGGGGGGATCTGAAAAGGTGGGGACAGAATGGGGGATCTGAAAAGGTGGGGACAGAATGGGGAATCTGAAATGGTGGTGACAGAATGGGGGGATCTGAAATGGTGGTGACAGAATGGGGGGATCTGAAATGGTGGTGACAGAATGGGGGGATCTGAAAAGGTGGGGACAGAATGGGGAATCTGAAAAGGTGGGGACAGAATGGGGGATCTGAAAAGGTGGGGACAGAATGGGGGGATCTGAAAAGGTGGGGACAGAATGGGGAATCTGAAATGGTGGTGACAGAATGGGGGGATCTGAAATGGTGGTGACAGAATGGGGGGATCTGAAATGGTGGTGACAGAATGGGGGGATCTGAAATGGTGGTGACAGAATGGGGGGATCTGAAATGGTGGTGACAGAATGGGGGGATCTGAAATGGTGGGACAGAATGGGGGGATCTGAAATGGTGGGACTGAATGGGGACCAAAAAGGGGAGTCTAAAATGGGGGCCAGAAAAGGGGTTCTGACATGGGGCCAGAAAGAGAGTCCTATATGGGGGCCACAAGAGTATGATATGGGGCCAGAAGGTGGGGGTCTGATTGGGGATCTACTTAGAGGTCTGAAGGAGGTCTGATTAGGGGTCTGAAGGGTCTGACTGGGGGTCTAGAGGGGTCTGATTGGAGGTCTAATGGGGGTCTGGAGGTCTAATGAGGGTCTGATTGGGGGTCTGGAGGCCTAATGAGGGTCTGATTGGGGGTCTGGAGGTCTGATAGGGGGTCTGGAGGTCTAATGAGGGTCTGATAGGGGGTCTGGAGGTCTAATGGGGGTCTGATTGGGGGTCTGGAGGTCTAATGAGGATCTGATAGGGGGTCTGAGGGTCTGATTGGGGCTTGGGAGGTCTACCAAGGGTTAGATATGGGAGTTTGGAGGTCTAATGAGGGTCTGGAGATGGGGGGTCTCATCTGGGGTTTGATATGGGGATCTGATCTGAAAGGTAAGGGGGTATTGTTTTTCTGTGTGGTGCCAGTATCTTCAGGGGGGCTGTTTCTGCAGTATAATATTGGGGGGCGGGCAGGGTGAGATGTTGAAAAGGTGAGAGGATGCTGGAAAAGTAGGAAAGTAAGATGTCTGTTTGTTGAACTCTTCAGAGACGAGGCACGGCTGAAAGAAGTCACCATGGCGGTCTGGTCTGACAGGAGAAGAGGAGGAAAGAGAACGTCTACATCAGAGAAGAGAAGTCACTGGATGTAAGAGGTACATATGTGGTGCTGTATGACCCTGTATGCTCTGTAGTGCTGTATGAAATGTTTTCCAAGTCTGTCTTTGAAGGGGTTGTCTTTTTTTTTGTACGAGCGCTGCTTTCTCTGCTTTGTTAACTGCTCTTCACTGCAAATGCTATGGCAAGCAGGTGAACAGAGCAGAGAAAGCAGCTCTCATATGAGCTCTGCTCTCTCTTCAAATAGCTGATCGTCAGGGTGCCGGAGGACCCCAGACGATCTGATATTGATGACCTATCGTGAGGATAGGTCATCAGTAGTAAAAAGAGGACAACCCCTTTAACAGTAGGACTGGAGGGAAGGGATTAGGTTGAGAATTTGGCATGGGAGGTTGTTTCAATATTTGCCTTGGGCATCAGAAAAGCTAGGTGCACCAGCGCCGGTGGGAGGGGGGGGCCCAAGCTGAACTGTTGCACCAGGGCCCATGAGCCTTTAGCTACGCCCCTGATGACAAAAGATGCACTCGTTATGCAAGAAATACCTGTTCAGCCAATCACTGGCGGAGTCGGGCCATTGCTGTAGCCAGTGATTGGCTGAACAGGCACATGGGACCAACACAGATGTCTTCAGCTGCCAAGTGCACATGTAACAGGTCAGCCAGTGTCATAGGTTCAAATCTGCTGACAGATGCCCTTTAAGACCCATTCTGCCCCATATGTAAAAATAATAATCCTGTTGGGCAAGCCCTTTAAATATGAAAAGATTGGGGGCGGGGCTAGTACACCAGAAGAGAGGCTTCCGACGTGTTTAGCTACCAACGTATTATTCGCCCCAATTTTCTCTTTCTGGATCCACACCCCCAGAAACATTTCTAAGGCTACTTTCACATCTGCGTTTTTGCTGGTTCTGTCATGGATCCGCAAAAACGCTTCCATTAGGATAATACAACCGTCTGCATACGTTCTGAATGGATCTGGTTGTATTATCACCAAAATAGCCGGGACGGATCCGTCTATAAAACCACTGTCAGTATGAGCAAACCCTAACTAAAGTTCTGGGTTCGGGTTCGGTGTTCGGGTGATTTTATTATTTTCCTTTATAATTTGGTTATATCGGAAAATCATAGCATTCTTAAGACAGAATGCAAAAGAATATGGGTATTTAGGGGTTAAAAAAACCAACAAACACCTTACCTCATCCACTTGATCGCGCTTCCGCTGTCTCTTCTATCTTCATTTAGCAGGACCTGCCAAAGGACCTGCGATGTGCGCGATGACGTCACCACGTGGGAGAGCGTAGTGACTTCATCGCGCACATCGCAGGTCCTTTGGCAGGTCCTGCTGAATGAAAATAGAAGAGACTGCGGCTGCGCGATCAAGTGGATGAGGTGAGTTGTTTTTTGTTTTTTTTAACCCCTAAATACCCATATTCTTTTGCATTCTGTCTTAAGAATGCTATGTTTTTCCGATATAACCAAATTATAAAGGAAAATAATAAAGTGAAGTTCGGGTCCCCATTGACTTCAATGGGGTTCTGGGACAAGTTCGGGCCCCGAACCCGAATTTTGACCTGAAGTTTGGGCGAACCCGAACTTCCATGGGTTTGCTCATTTCTAATTGTAAGTCAATGGGTGCTGGATCCGTTTTCTTGGACACAAAAAAAAATGAATCCGGCGCCCATCGACTTACAATTATGAGCGAACCTGTGGAAGTTTGGCTTCGCCAGGATCGGCCGAACTTCAAGTCAAAGTTCGGGCACCATTGACTTACATTGTGTTTCATGCTGGATCCGTCTTGATCAGTATCCCATGACGCACTCAAAAACACTACTTGCAGCAGCATGGGAACACAACCAAACGGAACGGAATGGAATTCATTCTGGTGCACTCCGTCCCATTAAGTTCAGTCCCGATTGACAATGAATGGGGCCAAAACTGAAGCGTTTTCCTCCGGTTTTGAGATCCTACGATGGATCTCAGTAGCGGAATGGAACCCGCTGATCTAAAAGTAGCCTGATTTTGTAAAAATGTAATTAAAATATTTTCTGTCAGTAATAATATTTATATATTCCTCAGCGCTTTGCAACTTTTACAAAAATATTTTGCCTAATAGAAAACAATCCCCCAAAAAAAAGAAAACAAAAAAAAAGAGAGAAAAAGACCCGGATTTAGCTTTATCATTGAGATGTCCGCCGGGCGTTCACCGCCACCCAGTATCATGTCAGGGTAAAGAAGAAAGGAAGCTGCACACCCTTGGCTTTAATAATATTAAGAGATTAATTTGCCTTCTCAAAAAAAACACAAAAAACGCTGAAATCCTGGGAACCAATCCATAGAGCTAACAAGACGCCGCGCTGCATTCACCAGGTCGTGTGCAATAGACTTTAGTCCATTGGCCGTAAGGACTCTGTTTGCTTATGCCCTGGTTTCTTCTTGATTGTTACCCTGGTCATGAATGTATATGCAGATCGTGTCTCCGATTTACGGGGGGATAATCCCCTATGAAAACAGTTACAGTCGGCCTTTGAAGATCTATAGACAGAGCTGCTCTTCATCGCTATCGATGTGTCAATGTGAGACAGACAATAAGTTATTTACAGAGAACCCACCCTCCTCGTCCGCCTGATCCCGGGAGACGATGGGTGGGGTAGGGGGGTGACAGAAAACGTGTGCACATCTGTCACTGACTGCTGGTGACTACCTCACACTCTCTGATGGCTAAGACAACAGATCGCCATCTCGTTTCAAGGATTGAAGAAGAATATCACTTAGCCATGTTAAGTATATACTGTATCTCTGCCGGCCATTAATGCGCCCAACTGCATTCAGCCGGTGTGCGCTCTGCGGGGGGTGGAGGTGGGGGAGACCGGGTGTCCCTCTGTGTTTTGTGAAGAACAGTCCCCTCTCTGTATATCAAAGTAGGACCACTCCTGACGCAACTTATGGGTGGTAAATTACTGTCCGCGTGGTGCATTGAAAATTAGAGAGCCGCACTCAGATTAAAGGGCCATGCATCGCTGCACTTGATTTCCCATCATGCTGGGAAACCTCAGCCTATAGACGTTTCGTTATTGCGTTGCAGGTGGTGCATATGGTCGTAGAGGTCAAAGTAGACTTTGGCGCGTACTCATTACCATGTCAGGGCGAGCAGGGACTCATCCACGACTGGTAACGCCCAGTTGATAATTGTTTTGGAAATTTCTAGGAGGAATAAAAGAGTATTTGCTATAACAGACATGTCAGGAAAGGTGAGAACTCCTCTGGAGTTAGACCACCCATCACAGCCTAGAGATTTTAGAGAAAATACCAGGCCACCTCTAATCCTCGGCAGTTCACGGCCAAGAACTGCAAGTGATGTTACCATTGATCCCGTCACCATCTTAAACCTGTTGGGCTATTGCTACTAACCCTTTCACTAACCCAGACCAGTATGGAAAATTACTATTATCTCCTATGCTACCATAGACCACAAGTAATGTAATTTTTAACCATTACCCTACTGTAGACCATCAGGAATATTAATATTAACCCTTCACCACCCTAGATCAGAAGGGGTTTCATTTTTAACCAATGCCCTATTCTAGACCACCAGGGATATCAATATTAGCCCTTCTCCCTCCTTGACCACAAGGGATGTAATTTTTAACCAAGTCCCTTATCTAGACCACTAGGGATATTAACAGTAACCCTTCACAACTCTAGAACACAAGGGATATAATGTTAAACCACTTACCTACTCTAGACCACCAGGGATATCAAAGGGGTTATCCCATGACTAATGTAAATAATGAAAATCAGACATCATATAGGACATGACAATCTCTTTCTAACAAAGCTAGAACCAGCCCTGTACCTCACATGGATCCAGAGATCTCCACATTCATTGCTCCGCTAGATTTATATCAAGCTGAAAGCTCAAAGGGAAGTGTCTTTTCTGCTGCAGCTCAGGGGGTGTGTCTCAGCTCTCCCTATCACAGCTCAGGGGGCGTGTCTCAGCTCTCCCTATCACAGCTCAGGGGGCGTGTCTCAGCTCTCCCTATCACAGCTCAGGGGGCGTGTCTCAGCTCTCCCTATCACAGCTCAGGGGGCGTGTCTCAGCTCTCCCTATCACAGCTCAGGGGGCGTGTCTCAGCTCTCCCTATCACAGCTCAGGAGACATATGAAGGATGAAACTGAGCATGTGCAGCCATCTCAGTGAGCAGGTCAAAGAAATAAGAAAAGAAACTAACAGCAGGTGGAACTATACATATGCATGTTTTTGAATAACTCAGTGGCTATGCTAATTTTCATTTTCAGATCCAAGAGCTGGTTTGAAAACTGTACAAAAAGTTTCGTGGGACAACCCTTTTTACCCTTCACCACCCTAGATCACAAAGTATGTCATTTTTAACCTCTTCACTTCTCTAGACTACTAGGGATATTAATATTAACCCTTCATCACCCTAGAACACAAGGGATATAATTTTCAACCACTTCCCTACACTAGACCACCAAGGATATTAACCCTTCACCACCCTAGGACACAAAGGATGTCATTTTTAACCACTTTCTCACCCTACACTACCAGAATTAGTATTATTACTCATTTCATTACCCTGGAACACCGAGAATAAAATGGATTAAATTCTAAAACGGCACAGAGCACAAGACACATTATGAGTGACCCAAAAATCATCCGAGACCACAGTGAACATAATATTTCAGGTATACACAACCCCGAGCAATATTAGGTCATCGGTGTAATCAGGTGCATCAGTCTTACAAAATTGCCGTGGAGCTTTTTGACACCGACGGGAAGGAGGGGGGGTTAGGTGACACCTGTTTAGGGACTTTGTCGTGGGGGCTCTGTTGCACTATGACTCTCTTATGGGTCTTTGTTACCTCTTTTAGGTGTTGGTTCTTTAACAGATTTTGCAGGTACCTCACCTCTGTCTATCCCCATTTTGGTTGTCAGTCAGCGACCCATTTATGATCTTATTGTAGGGGAAATGCTCTTTAGATACATATTACAGATACAGATGACCATTGGTTCTTAATCCGTGTCAACCATAGTGAGCTTCCCACTTCCGTGTATTTATATATGATATTATATAATATATGATATCTGCCACCCTGCGTAGAGATAATTGCCGCCTTCCATACAGTTCTTCATCCTCAATCCTTCTCATTGTTTGTCATCTGTAGAATTGTTTACACCAAAGAAAAAGAGAGGGAAAAAAACGGATGCCGGGGAATGCAGAGGGAATGAAAGCCGATACTCCCCGACATGTGCACTGGGTAATAATTCCTCCAACCACCGGCTAATTGTACTTTGCTACACTGAGCTTAAGAGATACCCAGATGGCATGTGTAAAGGGGACATTACTCTGGGAGCAGCAAAAGCCACAGTTTATCATATACATCTATGTTGTATATATTTCAATTAAAGGAGACATAACACGTTTATTTATTTGTTTTATGCTCTTATATAGTGCTGACATATTCCGCAGCATCGGGCTGTTCCCAGTGGGGCTCACAATCTAACTTCCCTCTCAGTATGTCTTTGGCGTGTGGGAGGAAACCAGAGGAAACCCAGGCAAACGCAGGGAGGATCTACAAACTGCATGAAGATGTTGTCCTTGGTCAGATTCGAACCCAGGACCCCAGCGCTGCAAGGCACGTATAGATGGGAAATATGACATTACTAGAGCACATTTGCAGGTGATGACAGGATGCCCAGTAGGAGGTATGTGGCAGCCATCATTGCCTGAAAGGGGATAGAGTGGTCAGAATAATCCTGGATGATAGCTATTCAATCTATGATCCTCCAGTCATTAGGAAACTCTTACTCTATGGTAGTTTTGCATTTATTTTCCCGGTAATCTTTCAAGACGGTCAAGGGGCACCAAATCACGTAAACGTGAACACCAGCGCATTTCTTCTGCTGCTGTGTCTAGCTCACAGGTGCCATGCCTACGCTGACGCATTGCAACAAACTGCAGCTTTGCAGGAGTAGGACTAGTTATGTACCAATGTTCTGGCATTCAGTGCAAGCAAGGAGATGTTGAATTACTGACAGCTAACAGAGATATTGAAAAACGGCATCAAAACACAAAGTATGGAGCATGAAACAGAAAGGTCCACATCTCGCACGTCAGCCTTCGGAAGAAGTTTTGTTGAAGCGGTTTGGGCTGAATGTATTAAAATGGCACACACACACCTGTGCATTTTGGATGTCCACGTCTCTAGCGATTGGTCAAAAATTGCGTCATTTTGGTATGCTTAATAATTTTTTTTTTTTTTATTTACAATGCAGTGTATGGTAAAAACTGGTGAAAATACATTGTTTAAATGAAATGTAAAAAAAAAAATGTATACATTAAAATAAAAAATATAAAACAAAAAGTTTCATTTTGTTTATTTTATTTTTATTTTATTTCTTTATATTATTCATTTTATTCTGTCTTCGTATAAATTATACAATGACCTTCATTTACATACCACTGAACGATGTCTTTAAAGGGCGCTTTCCAGGGATAAAAATCTTTTCCCTAAAACTAAATTATTGACAAGTATATTCATTTTCCATTTGCGTAAAAAGCCAATAAGGGTGTGTTCACACTGGCCAGATTAAAAATCTAGCCTGTAATTTCCATGGCAGAGATTTGAGTCGACCCTCAGATTTCTGCGGCCCCTCCCATGTGTTGCATACGTTTTTTTTTTGCAGATCAATTGTAACAATAGTACAATAGCTATCCTTGTCCTCAAAAAAACAGACAATAGGACATGTTCTATTCTTTGGCAGAAAGGACATGTGAACATGTCAACACAAAGAGAATTTACTGAGGATGATGGGAGTTGCAGTACATATGGGCACCGTTCTGGGGTATTTCACAGAACAGGCTTTTTCCCAATACTTATGTATAGGAATAGTTGCCAACTGGTCCTGAATTTGTAGGGACTGTCCCTGGTTTTCAGACACAGTCCTGGCAAATTTGGGCTGTCCCGGGTCAAAAATGGGTGGGGCTAATGATAACCCTGTCCATAACTGGCTAGTTTCGGGTGGAGTTGGGGCGGGGTTTTGAATGCCCCTCATTAGTATTTATGTATAGGCAATGGCAATGATGGCAATTCAATCTCAAGGATGATAGTTCCTTGGACTAGGCTTATCTTTAGGCCTGCTTCTCAGGAGCTCACACACAAGCATGTTGCCTTAAGCTCTGATGACTAGACACTCTCTAACCTGGGGGTGGAACCAGCCAAACACCCTGGAAACTACACTAGAAAGCTGCCCATTAACTATATGCTACCCATACATAGCCATGTGCTTTAACAATAAATCACAACATTTAACTCTTTAGCATTAAATTAACCCTTTGCAGTGATTCTCTGGGTCACAGCACAGATAGTCGTGGCTAAGAGTGAGTCACGTCTGAGGACTGTGAGCTTGTATGGGCAGCGCATGGAGAAGATCTCCAGACTACGGTGCACCGTGTGGAAAGTCCCTCTTGCCCATACCAGGCAGCATCGAGCCATCTTCATCACCGCCAGACTCCAGGGCCGAACAGTCATCACCCTTTGAGCTGGGTGCAATGCCAGAGAACAAAGAAAGGCCTCATGCACACCAACGTATTTTCTTTCCGTGTCCATTCCGTTTATTTTGCGGAACCTTTCATTTCAATGGGACTGCAAAAAAACCTGTTACTCCGTGTGCGTTCCGTTTCCATATGTCCGTTTCTCAAAAAAATAGAACATGTCCTATTATTGTCCGCATTACAGGCAAGGATAGGACTGTTCTATTAGGGGCCAGCTGTTCCGTAAAATACGGAATGCACACGGACGTCATCCGTATTTTTTGCAGATTCATTTTTTGCGGACCGCAAAATGCATACGGTCGTGTGCATGAGCCCTAAGGGTGGGTTCACATTGCGTTTTTGCCATCCGTTTAATGTATACATTAGGAAAAAAAGAATACAAAAGTGTAGCACGCTGCGCTTTTGTATCCTGCAGAGTCCAGTAATAAACGTATACATTTTTTTGCAATACAACTCTACGATGAACAGGTGCCACAGTACGGATCAGTCTAAAGCATCCGTTTAACGTATACGTTTTTTTTTTTTTTTGCAAAAACGTGATGTGAACCCAGGTAAACAGCAGTTTTATCAGCAAATCCCGAAACTGCACGTTGGCGGGGTTTTTAGTGGCGTTACGGCCGACCTGCGGACATTCAATGGGCTCTCGCCCTAAGGATTTGCTGGTTTCTAGCGGCCATGCTGAAAAAAGCAGCATCCTGGAGGGCAAAGGGTTAATAGACCTCCGTCGGTTGTCACTCCAGGAAACATTATAAGGAAAGGACTGACTCGCCCTCCGGTACCTGCAAATCCTGGCACATTACAACAGGATTGAAGTCCACCTGTTGTGGCTGTCCTCAGCAGCCCTCTGGGCAAGGACCCTGCGCTCTATAAGCCAACATGGTGGATCTCCACAGCTTCTGGCTGATGCCCTACATCTGTCTCACATCCAATTACTGACTTTAATAGAGACAAAGAACATTTCCTAATTAGTGTCCCCTAATTCTCACCTGCTCCCGCCCGTACAGGAGCTCCAGTGTCTCACCCATCGCCACGCTAATTGGTGGACATGGTCTTGTATCTCCTCCCTGCAGATGGGGGATGATACTGTAGTGTCTGCTATGGATAACAAAGGCATGGCAGCATTCACAAGGACTCTTCCCAATGAGAGGGACCTCTAAAGTTTCAGGAGTGATGGAACAAATAGGATCCTATGACCTGTATGTCTGTATAAATTGAAGGGGACACTTTTCGTTGAGGATGTTTTTGAAATGTTCCCGAATGTTTCGGTTAAAGGGGGTACAATATTGACGACGGCCTAGGTCATCAGGATCGGTGGAAGTCCAACTCCAGGCACCCCTATCGATTAGCTGAAGAGACAGTGGCACTCCATGACAGTTCCAGCCTCTTCCTTCCTTCAAGTGTATGGGGCTGAGCTGCAGTACCAAGCATGGCCACTATCCAATGGATGGCGCTGTGTTTGGTAAGCTGTAAAGTGGCCGTGGCAGTCACCGGAGCGCCGTAGCCTCCTCAAACAACTAATCAGCAGGGGTGCAGGGAGTCAGACCCCCACCGATCAGATACTGGGGACCTATCCTGAGGGTAGGTCAACGGTATTAAACACTTGGAAAAACTCCTTTAATTCTATTTATTAACATTAAAAGGGACTTCTAACTAAATTCATATTTATATGGGCTCATGAGGGAATAAAACCAGTTTAGGTTCCCAGTACTATGGGAAGACGCACTGACTCTCTTGGGGTCAATAGCAGTGGCAGAGGGCACATAACCTGTCTCTACTGAAGGGGGCGCCACTACTCCTGGGAACCTTGGGCGTCCACCTTGGAGTGCAGTACTGAGAGTCATTCCATAGAAAACCATGGGTTCAGTTTCCCCTTGATCTTTTCTGCATTACGCTATAGGGGAACTGCACCAGTTTGAGGGACATATGTCGCTGTATGATAGGTGCTATATCATAGAGTATGAGGAAAAGAGCCAGTCTTAAAGGGTTTGTACACGTTGGGGGGGGGTTGATCCTGCTGATGCCCACAACCACTTTATGGCTCCAGTTTGTTGGGACAATGATAGGGCTACATGAGGCCTCTACTGTCCCGCTGTACCCTATATAGAGCTTTTTTTCTATTGGATTCTATAGATACCCATCAGGAAAAAAACTTTTGGCACTCCCCTCCAGACTCTTTATGTACATAAGAATTAGGAAACCTTGCTTCAAGGGGACAAAACCTCAATTCTTATGGAGTCCGGATAAGGGCTCATGCACACTGCCGCTTACCGGCTGTGCCCGTATTGTGGCCCGCAAACAGCGGGTCCGCAATATGCTGGTACGGGCCGAGTGCACCCCGCTTATCACGGATGTGGACCCATTCACTCCACACCGCAAAAAAAAGGAACATGTTGCCGCAATACGGGCACGGCCGTTTGCATGAGCCCTTAGGCCCCATTCACACGACCGTGTGAATGGGGCCGTATCTATTCTGCAATATTGCGGAATAGATGTGGCCCCATTCACCTCTATGGAGCGGGGAGCCGATGAAGCATGTCCTATACTTGTCCGCACGCACAGACAAGTATAGGCATTTTGAATGGGGCCACCGCACGCTCGGAACACACGCCGGGCGGCCCCCGTATTGTTGTGGGTCTTGTGAATGGGGCCTTAGGCTTAGTAAAAAAAAAAAGGGTGTTAAAAACAGATAAACTGTCCATTTTTAGGCCCCATTCACACGTCCGTATTTGTGCACATCCTGGAAAACGGTCAGTTTTTTGCGGATCCGTTGTTCCGCAAAAAACTCCATTTTTCCAGGACATCCGTTCCATTTTTCCGTAAAAAACGGAAAGGATGTATCCTTATGTCATCCGTTTTTTGCGTATTCCGCAAAAAACGGAAGGATGAATAACATCTGCACCTTTTCTTTTTTTTTCTCCCCTCCTGGAACGAAATCCGCAAATACAGATGACATGCGGATGCCTTTCCGCATGTCTTCCGCATTTCTTGCGGATCCATAGACTTTCATTGAGCTACGGACCGCAATTCGGGAGAAAATTAGGACAGGAGGATTTCTTTATGTGGACAGTCGGAACGGACACACGGATGCGGACACCACACAGTTTACTGTCCGCATTTTTTCGGGACCCATTGAAATGAATGGATCCGCATCCTATCCGCATAATTGTCCGCAATTGCGGAAACGGATGCGGAAAGGATGCGGACACATTATACGGACGTGTGAATGGGGCCTTAATGGACTTTTTTTCACTGATGCCTTTCTGAGAAACAGACGGTAAAAAACAGATCTATTCAATGGTATGGGGGCAGTCGGTCAGTTAAAAACGGACAAGATAGAACATGTTCTATTTTTTGACGTCCGATTTTGCCGGGTGAATAACCCCATAGACTACCATTGGTCTTAAAACGGACGTGGGATGGCCATTTAAAAAAACGCCCATCACATGTCCGTTTTTCACGTGTACATGTAGCCTATCAGGTAACGCATGGGGGTAGGGTTCACCAGAAGAAATCATTCTGTGGTCCACCCTCCTTTTACAAGGTACATGTCCACTTCTATGATTGAACACAAAGGACAGACCATCAATAAGATTTAGTGGGTCATTGGATGCAAAGTCACCTCCAAATGGGGGTTGTCTTCTGCTGGACCTTCTGTGGTCCATTATTGTGTCAGAGCCTGGACTCAATGGTTGGATATGGGGGTCTGCCAAACAAGATGTGACATGTACAATCAGGGTACTATCTATGGCCACCCCTTTCATGACGTGGACCAGGACCGTACCTTAGGCCTTGTCCACATTTCAGTATTATTTCGCTCCGCGAAAATCACGGACATGTGTATTCCGTGATTCCGTGACGGATCCGTGGATGATCCGTGGTTCCGTATTTTACGGTCCGTGTGGCATCCGTATTTCACTGACGTTGCTCAGCTGAAAATTGATTTCCAAAGAATCTCCTATTAGTCATCAGTGAAAAACGGACGCACCACGGACACAACACGGATGTGTGTCAGTGATTTTCACGGACCCATAGACTTCAATGGGCGTACTTGGTCCGCATCACGGATCAAAGTAGTGCATGTCCCCGTGATTTTTTTACTGACCCACGGTCAGTAGAAAAATGCTGAAATGTGAACAGATACATTTAAATCAATGGGTACCTGTGCTGTCCGTGAAAAATGCTGACAGCACACGTCAGTGAAAAACGGAAATGTGGACGAGGCCTTATAGAAAAGCCTAAGAGCCGCTCCCCACCACATAATCTCTCGTTGCAGATTAGTGGGATGGACATTTGCACACATGGACTGGGTACAGGTCACCTGCTGGTTTCTTCTCCCCTTGCTTGTTATTGTGCTGTTCATTTTCAGTAGATGGGGGCGGGGGTCTTATTGTGGTGGCCTGGGGCAATGTATTTGGGAAGCTGCAGGCAGGACATGAAGGAAGGTGTGTACAATGGCGTGTCAGAAATCACACCTGGTAGAATGAGAGTGCAGCCAAGAATTAAAAGGAGAACTTTTTTTAAGCCAGAGCCCCTCCTCTTATTTATAGAAAGAAAGATAAAAAGCTGAAAAATGGCAGCACTAGATGAAAGATAGCGAAAGAGGGAATTACAAGTCCAATGGGATGC